>CM039724.1:5837507-5886493 GCA_022539455.1 Dendrobium nobile | reverse complement strand
GTCCCGTGGTTTTTCCCTTTTTAGGGGTTTCCACGTAAAATATATAGTGAAGCTGTAACACAATCAGTCCACTAAAACGCCGCCATAGACTTACCTGCAGGCTCCTTCTTCCCGTCACACCCACCCCCCCCCCCCCCCCCCCCCCCCCCACCCCCCCCCCCCCCCCCCCCCCCCCACCCCCGATCAATCCACTTTGCACTTTTTCCTTAAAGAGTTCATTCTTTACTCACTGCATTTCGATCAAGAGTTTATTCTTCCGATGATAACCGTTGCTCTTTCGATTTCTACCATTAATTTAATTTGTTCGATTGTTTTCACCATTTTTATTTCTCCGTCTTGCCATGGAAAGCCAATCTGCTTCTGCTCGCGTGGAGAGGGCAAGCAGGTTATTGCCTTCCTCATCCTCGAGGAAGACGATTCCTTTTTCAAAGTTGGGCTTTTTCTACCTCCGCCTCCTTAGCGGCAGTATTCGTGAACAACAACAATTGATCTGCCTTAGGTCGGACCGCCTTTACACCATCGGACGGAAGAGACGGCATTGCCAAATCGTATTTGACCACTGCTCTATCAGCCGGCATCACTGTCAGATCTTTCTCGACGGTGCCGACCGAAGGCTCAGATTGGTAGACGGGTTCTTGCTTTCCCGCGATTTTGATATCGAAGAGATTAGGCGAAGCTCCGGTCTGAAATCCAGTTTTAGGGTTTAGGGTTTCTCTGAATGGCGTATTCGTAAACAGGCGAAAGCTCCTAGGAGGCGCCGTTGCAGAGTTGTCAGAGGGAGACGAGGTTGTCTTTGGCTGTGGCAGATTAAGTTCGGCTCTCGTTGTGTGAGGAAATACGGGTTGTGGTGGAGAGAATTATTTCTCTCAGATTTTGCAGAAACCTTAGATGTAAGTGGACAATTCGTGACCAGAGCGGATCGCCTTCAAAACCTCTGCCAAAGAGTTTTAAGAAGTGAAGATCCTTTAAGTTATCTGCGTTGTTCTCTAGAGTCGAATTCTGGAACGATAAGCTCAATACATGGAGTTAGAGGATCAAGATTTTGACTATTTAAACTAAAGCTTTTCATCCTGGTAATATTCTATTATAAATCCAACACCTCTCTACTTGAATATTCATATGAATGTTGAATTAATAACCCTAAAAATAAAATAATTATAGAGAATTCTGTTATGATTAGAATATTTTCACTTATTAATGTAATGGTGCACAACTCACACTTAAAATTTTTTTTAGAAAACTTCTACAATTTAAATTCATGCAAAACAAGCATGGCTAAACATAATCAAGCTAATCTGACATACAACAATCAAGTACTCGCAAATGTTTGATAGTATAATCTTGAGATGATTTTGGTATTAGAAGATTAAACCAATCAAAGTAGCTATAAGCATTCATGAACATCAAACACCCTTTTATAAACATTTTTATCATAATGTTAATGGGTCACTCAAATAAGACTAGTAGATGAAGATGTACATGTAAATTATCACATATGCAAGTGCTTGAAATATCAGAGAAAATTAAAACATAAATAAGTGTAAGTAAATTGGCTTTTATTTGAATCAGCTCTAATCAGCCATTCATTTTTCAAAACATATTTCTTTTGAAAAACCTATTATTCTCCCTCCATTAGATAACATGAATAGAGAAATTTTCTCAGGCTCTCTCCTTCATAATTTTTAAGTATAATCAATTGATCTTTATCTTTTAAAAGCTACATTTTTTATCAATTATTTTAAGGGATAAACAACTTACTGTTTGCTTTTAAATTGGGGAAAAAAAAGCTCTACAAACAAGTTAGTATTAGACCTAATCGACTAATTAATGTTAAGTTCCTATATGTATGCAATTAGTAAAACAAACTTTGCATAAGTTTCAAATATTCCAGCTATAGAGAGCTCAGATGAGACAACAACATGAAAATAAAATATTCTAATGGTTCAAATTGGCTAAAATAAGAAATGAGTAAAGAGAACGAGTTTTACCACTCATATTTTGAAGAAATTGAAAAAAATGAGTAAAAAATTCCAAGATAATCGAATGGTGGCAGAGAAGCCGAAATATTCATTTATGGGCTGAAGAACATGAAAATGAAGGAAGAAGACAAGTTGGGGCAAAATAGGGCCTTTTCTGGCCGATTTTTTGATAGAAAATTCGTCAAATTAAGTAAATTTTTTTGACGGTGAATCCGACGCAAAAATTGTGGGGATACTTAACCACCGGTAGAATTTTTCAACTAGAATTTCTGATGAAATTTTCAATGGTTGAACGGCCAGAAATTTTCGACGGCCAATCTGCTGATATACAAAAATTTTCCTATAGTGGATGAGATACAAGGGAGCCCCCCGAATGATAAGCAAGAAGTGAGAAGTGGGCCCACCAAGTGATGGGTGGCAAGTAAACCGAATAAGTGATTAGTAGTAAGTGAAAGTAGAGAGTGATGAATGGCAAGTAAACCTACCTAAGTGATTAGTAATGAGTGGCAAGTAAACCTTCCATGTGATAGTGATGAGTGGCCAATGAGTCTATCAAGTGGCGAGAAGACCCACCAAATGATTAGTTGTGAGTAGCTTGTGATAAAATGAGTCCGACCAACTCAATATAAACCCAACGAGTTCACAATAAACTTAGAGAATCATCGAAAAAGTTCCTAGAGAGTTATTGCACAGTCTAGAAAGAATTCCTGAAGAGTGCCTTGGCCCTTGTTGAATAACCCTTGACTCTTGGCAAATGCACGTCCGCCTTCGGTGAGTGCTCCTTTAAACTTTCTCGCATCAAGCTAGCTTGTGCTTGATCGACAAAGACCTTTGACATAATCAGATATGCAGATGTGACTCGAGCTCAACTCATTTAATCTACACTCTCAAAGTTCTTATTATTTTATATATGTTCTTATCTTAAAGAAAAAAAAATCAATTAAAATGAATATATATCATCTTGACCTAATGATCTAGAGTCAACTCTCACCCTAAAATGTCAATATCATGAATTCAAAGTAATATATTTAAATATGTGTAAAAAATTATTGAAAATCCTTAAAAAAAAAAAATATTCATACTTTGCCATTGACGACCACAGCTAACAGTTGACCTCACCTTTTGTCGGTTTCCACAATATCAAAAGTATTATGCTTAGTACGACGTGCTCCCATCCCCTTTGACTTGTGCGCGGCCTGTGGACTAAGGTCGCTTCGGTCCTCTTAAAAATACAAAGGAAAAGCCATGCAAGCTTGACGAGCTTGACAGTGACAAATCAGGGCAAATATTTTATAAATAATTTTTTACAAAATTCCTTATGAGGAATACACTATTTATAATTATTATTATTTAGGGGTTTGCATAATAAATTCTTATTTATTTATATAGAAAATATCTTATTTTTTATTTTTCTTTTTACAGCATCTTACTTTTTAAATCACATTACATTATATATATATATATATTGTTTTCATTTTAAATAAGTTAATTTTGATGATATTTTACATGTAAATATAAAAATGTAAGTATTAGATACATAAATACATAAAAAGTTAATGAGATATAAGTGAATCTCCATTATTATTATTATTATTAGATTTATACATACATAGTAATAAAAATTTACTTTTAAATAACATCAGCCTCATTAAAAAGATGATCATAGTACATTTCTCATAAAATTTTTTTAGAGCTTTTCTATTGATGTTTTCACTGCTAGTTAAATAATTACTAGCTGAGAGCTAACTTGATGCATATTTGAATTAGAAGTTTTTAGAATCAAATTCAGTATCAATTAAACTCTTAATTTAGCAAACTCTCAGTCAAATTGAACGTCTTGACAATATGAACTATTCGACAACAAGAGTGATTTGATTTGAGTCCAAAAAAATCAGACCAATAACTTGAAATTAAACATAATTGAAATTTTTGATATACTAATTAGGGGACAAAGCATTCTCCAAGTCTCACATGCATATAGTCCAATCGAGTATCATGATAAGACGAATCCAATCACTCCAATATGGCTTAATCTAAACATCATTAAGGCACTTAAATGCTAAAGGAATGGTATGTGATTACAGAAATCAATATGTTTCGTTCAATGGATTGTTTTAGATTTTGATATATTTATGCAGCATGCCACTCATAAAAATTATAAATAAATCCTCATTTTCAATAAAAAGAGGACCTTTCAGCTTGAGATTTAAGAGTGCTCAATAACATCAAAAACCTTGGAGCTCCATCCAATCAATGATAAAAAATTGTCATCATAACAACACTTGATCACCATTCAACTACTATCGTCGACACATCACCGCCATCATCATTGGACCATTGTTTGACCGCCATCGAGGGACTACCACCACCATCATCACTAGGCCATCATCGTCTCCATCGTCAGGTCTATACTGCATGACCTTTAACTACCGCATTTCGAGTACACTACCTAACCTCTTTTAGACTATTACATAAGAACAACTCTCCAACAACCCATGACTAAATCTCTCTAACCACATGTTACCCAATGACGATCATCAAACAACCACAACCGATTGTGGCTCTTCGATTAGCAACACTTGATTATGGTCCTCGGACCATCATTGCTCAACTATGATCCTTCAACCACTATCACTCAACTACAACATCTTGACCATCATCACCCAATTACAATCTTCTAACCACTATCATATGACTATGGTCTTTTGATCAATGTCGCTCGATTAAAATCCTATGGCCACCATTGCCTAGCTATTTTCTTATAAGTATCTTCACATGACTATAGTCCTCTGATCAACATCGTCCAATTATGACCCCCTAAACATTGTCACTTTTTAATGTATCTCAACCATTATCACATGATTATAGTCCTCCAACCACTATTATTGATTATAGTTCTCAAACCATTGTTGCTTTATTGCAAGCCTTTAACCACCTTCACCGAACTACAATCTTTTAACCACCTAATCTCTACCGACTACGATCACCCAGCTATATTCCAGCAACCATTATCAACTAGGATCCTCCTACCACCATTGTCTAACCATAATATCTCAACCATCTTTGCCAGACTACGATCCTCTGACCACCCACTCCATCTATAGTCTTCTAACTATTATTGCCCAAGAACATTAATGCATGATGAATTCATCACCGTTCATCGCTAATAACTTTGGTAAATGTTATCATCTATAAGATCGATGCATGCTATCAATACCAACACTAACACCTACTTTTTCACCATAAACAATAGTGTTGGCATATACCATCGCCTATAAGGATAATGTACATCATCAACACTAATGGACACACCCATTGAATTCATCACTTGTTATTCCAAATAATATTGATATATGTCATCTCCTATAAGGTTGATGTATGCCATCGTTAAGAAGGCCAATGATCACTGACTTTATCACCACCAACAATTATACATGTTACATATCAACTTGATGGATGCCATCAACACTATCTCTGACTCTTGAAATCAACAATCAAATTTATGATGAACTACTTAGTCTCTAATTTCGCATTATCAAAGGAGAATGGTTGTACACAAAAAAATGACCTCTTAAAGATAGCTCCCATTCCACAAGACTTTTCCAATTTCTACATAAAATTAGTTATATAAAATTCATGTCTATTATTTTGTATCAATATATATCTTCCCAAATTATGAGGTTGTAATCAATGGAAAACATTAGTGGAATCATCTCAATGAGGCCATTCCCTATGGTTTATTTTTCTTTTTCTAGATTTTTATGTGAAAAACTTGTGTACCTCTTGTAACACCTCATTTTATTTATGAATGTGCAAGATCTTTGTATAAAGTTAAATATATTAAATACTTTCTCTCCATTGCCATCAATATTCCATCAAACAACTGTTTGGCACCATCTATGTGAAATGAACATAAGATCAAGGGAAAACCTTACCATAACTTCAAAATGTCATTCATGTCAACTTCTTGGCCATGGTTATAGTAGGGCAATCCATTTTTCATCCATGCAAGTTTGGATTGTGTGCTAACCTTGATTGCAACCTTGAAGGGATGTTCATAATAACATCTTGGGCATTGTTGTAGTCGAGCAAGTCCTTCCTTTTGTTAGAGCACATAATATATACTGCATGATCACCACATATCCTGCTACATCAATTACTCTCCAACTACCCTGCACCAAAGTTGCTACTAACAGACAGCCCACCTGTTAGTCACTCATAGGCTGATCACTTTAGATATACTCAAAATCCACTGTAGCACTACGTGCTTCTTCCTCTTTGATGAAAGAATGATTGGTTGCTTTACCTATTTTCTATACCTTTCCTTCTAACCTTTGTGGCAGGTACCAAAGTCTTCATGGTATCAGAGCTATAGAAGCAGCATCTTCTACACCTTTTCATGGCTGAACAAGGCTCCTCCTCCCAAACGCCACATACCTCTGTAAAACAGACGTCATCGTTGTCTACTGCAATGGCAGAGTTTACCATTCCCTCACCTCTCAAGTTCCTTATGAAAAATCTCAAGCTCATAGTTCCTAATCAACTAACCAGAGAAAACTATCCCATTTGGAGACTTCATATATTCCATCTCTTCTCAGCTAACGGTTTTGATGGGTATCTCACTAGACTTACTCCCAAACCCTCTCCCATCCCTTGCATAAACCAATACAACCGAATAAAAACTATGGAATCTCATTAAACAAAACCTTGTTTTAGCTCTTCTTTCTACGATATCTCCCTCAGTTCTACCCTATATTTTGAACCTCACATCCGCTCGAGACATCTGGTCCACCCTCGAGCTTTGGCTTTAACCATCTGGTCTCGCGTAATTCAAATCAAGAATGAGCTCTACTATGTTCAGATGAGGGACCTCACCATGATGCAATACCTTGCCAAGATCAAGGTTCTTGTCGATAATATAGTCGCTGCAGGCTCTCACCTTGACTTAGAGGACATCATCCTTCACATATTGAATGGGCTGACACCGTCCTATAATCATTTCAAAATAGCTATTTGCACCAATCAGCAACCTACCAACTTAGATGTGCTCTACTCATTCCTCTGTAGTGAGGAGATTCATCAACAAGCTGAGCTTCAACCGGTTGACAATCCTCTGTCTGACAATATCGCTCTTTACTCAATCGATATGCTGCCCCTAAATGTTGCTCTAGCTATAGAGGAATCAGAGGTTGTGAAGCTCCCTTAAGACCAAATACTAACAATAGCAGTCGTCCTCCAGCATCTGACTCCACCCGACCGACATGCTAAATCTATGGCAAGCTGGGGCACGTCGCCATGAACTGTTGGCATCGCTACAACTCCAACTACAACCCCACATCCTTCGCTCCCGCCTCTAAAGCTCTACTGACCAGTCAGCTTCCTACCTTAACTAATGAATGGGTACATGATTCTGGTGCATCCTCCCATCTCAAACCAGATGCATCCAACCTTCAGTTTTCCACTCCTTACACGGGATCTAACATAATCTCAACCACCAATGGCAGCTCCCTTCCCATTGATCACACTGGTCAGGGAATTCTTCCCCTTCCAAACTCCAATTGTAAGTTTAAATTATGTAATTTACTTCACGTATCTCTCCTCTCCATAATACCTTATCTATACACAAACTGACCACTGACAACAATTGTTTTATCTCTTTCGACACTCACGGCTTCCTCATTAAGGATCTTCAGGACAACCACATACTCATCTGTGGACACAGCCATGACAGCCTCTACTCCGTCATCATTCCACCAGTCACCAACCACAAATCTCTCCACTCATCTCCAATAAATTCCAACATCTGGAATGCTAGGCTCGGCCACCCCAACATCTGTACTCAACAATTGTTAGCTTAAATAGTCTCTTCTATATGTAACCCTTCTAGTCATTTTGTATGCAAGTCATGTAATATGGCCAAGAGTCATAAGTTATCCTTCTCATCTACAAACTCTTGTGTATCCAAACCTTTTATGTTAGTACATTCAGATGCTTGGGGTCCTGCTCCCTTCTCCTCTGTTAATGGTTTCCGTTATGTCATCTTTGTTGACGACTACACTCACTTTACATGGCTCTTTCTAATGCAAAACAAATATGAAACCTTTATAAAATTCCAACAATTTCACAACCTCATCACCACAAAATTCAACTCTAAACTACAAACATTCTGCTCGGATGGCGGCGACGAATTCACTAGCCATGCCTTTCGTCAGTATCTACTTCAACAAGGCATCACCCATCAACTAAGCTTCCCTTATACTTCAGAACAAAATTGTCTTGCAGAACACAAGCATCGCCATCTACGAGACACCAACAAAACTCTTCTCATAGAAGCCTCCCTTCCTCAACACTTCTTAGTCAAAGCTCTTCTCACCTCCAACTACCTAATCAACCGATTACCCACCAAAGCCACTGCCTCCAAAAAACATTCCAACTCCTCTACAATCAACCACCTACACACTCTCATTAAAAACATTTGGCTTCCTATACTTTCCTTGGCTCCAACTGCTAGTACCAAATAAACTTTCCCCACACTCTCATAATTTTATCTTTCTAGGATACTCCTCTTCGCACAAAGGTTGCATATGTCTAAATCTAACCACTAACAAAATTCATATCTCATGTCATGTTATCTTCCATGAGAACATCTTCCCATACGAATCCATTCAATCCTCAACACATTCAAACAACTCCACCTCTCATACTGAAACTCCTCACTCACCTTACCTACTTCTCCCCATCTCCACTTTACCTCAACCCCAAAATGCCCACACTATGACACCTCCACCAGCACAATTTATGGGCTCACCGCACACCACATAGTCTTCTTCACCCTCATAAACACTTCAAACTAACTCTACGACTCACTCTTCATCATCTCAATCTGCTCCCTCACCACCACCTCCAATACCTACAACTACATCTATCTACTCACCCCATGTAAACTAGGCTCAAAATGGGCATTCATTGTCCAAAACCAATCTTCAAACTGCTCACTAACCCAACATCCATCTCAACTCCCAACACCTACAATCAAGCCATTAAACACAAACACTGGTAGGATGCTATGTCTGAAGAGTTTTTTGCTCTCCAAAAATAAGGCACCTGGTCACTTGTACCACCCCTCCCATGCTAACGTTCTTGACTGCAAATGGACATTTAAAATTAAACATACATTAGATGGTCAAATTGAGCGGTATAAAGTCTGACTGGTTGGACAAGGGTTTACTCGGGAATTTGGCATCAATTACAGTGAGACCTTCAGTCCAATGGCCAAAATACCAACCATACGTGTCCTACTTCTAGTTGCTCTCCATTGGAGCTGGCCCACTCTACAATTCAACATATCAAATGCCTTCCTATATGGTGAACTTCACAATGAAGTATACATGCACCAACCTTCTAGGTTCGCTGACACTCAACACTGCTAATATGTATGCAAACTATATAAGGCGATTTACAGTCTCAAACAAGCCCCAAGGGAGTGTACAACAAGCTGACCTCATTTCTACTTGCCTTTGGCTTTCACTTCAGCAAAGTAGATCCTTCTCTCCTCCTCTATGTCAAAGACAAGGTTCAAATTTTTCTACTTATATACGTAGATGACCTTCTCATTATAGGAAATCAATCATGTATAATTCAGCAGCTTCTCTCTCAGCTGAAAAACACATTCTCCCTTAAACAACTTGGTATAATTTCTAACTTTCTTGGCATACATGTTAGGGGAGTAAATGAGTCGAGTTGAGTTTAGGCCCTTATCAAGCTCAGCTCGTTATATGGAAAGTGAGCTCAAACACGAGCTCAAGTCGAGCTTGAACTCGAGCTCGTCTCACTGTAAACGAGCTTGAGCCAGCTCGCGAGCCGGCTCGTCAGCCATGGGTGGGAATTTTTAAATTTAGGCGGGATTTTTAAAAATTTTAAAAATTAGGTAGGATTTTTAAAACATAAGCAGCATTTTTAAAACTTAGATAAAATTTTTAAAATATATATGAAGTGTTTAACATTTAAATAAAATTTAGGTGATTATTATTATTATTTTTTAACATTTAAATTTAATAAATAAAATAAAATTATTTTAAAAATATTAATATTTATTAGTGCCGGCTCGCGAGCTCATGAGCCAAGTTGGCTCAAGCTCGAACTCAAGCTCGTCTACTAAACAAGCTCGAGCTCAAATCGCGAGGTCGTTAAGCTCGGCTCACGAGCCCATAAACGAGTCGAGCTCGAGCCAGCTCGGCTCACTTACACCCATAATACAGGTTAGCACGTCTGAAGCTAGCACCTTCCTTCATCAAACAAAATATGTGTATGATCTAATTCACGCTGTGGGTTTCCAACATAGCAAACCAGTTCAAACATTGATCTCCTCAAGCCCTCCATGCATTCTGATGCAGCTCAACTCTACCCAGATCCTCATCAATTTCGACACCTAGCTGGCTCCCTCAATTATCTTACAATCACAATGCCCGACATAGCCTATGCTGCTAACAATATCTGTCAAAACATGCATCACCCCACTATGGCTGATTACCTTACCTTAAAACATCTTCTACATTGCATACAAGGCACTATCACATTTGGATTACCTCTACTACCCTGCTCACTAATATTGAATACATATATTGATGCCGACTGGGGTTGCAATACCACTAATCACAAATCTATCACCAGGTTTTGAACCTTCTTGGGTAAGACACCAATCTCTTGGTGTGTAAATAAATAAGTTACATTTTATAAAATCCTCCACTGAGGAAGAGTATCGTGCCCTTTCATCAACCACCTCGGACGTCTTCTACTTACGATGACTAGTCTTTGATCTTTAAGTTCCTCAACTTGGTCCAACTCCTCTCTATTATGACAATACCTAAGCCATGGCTCTAGTCTACAATCCTGTATTTTATGCTAGGACCAAACACATTGAAATAGATTACCACTTCATTTGGCATCACATTGATACTAGTGCAGTCGCTGTTCTGCATATCAACTCTCTTGATCAACAAGTAGATTAACTCACCAAATCGTTGAATCCGAGCAAATTCATGGACCTCAGAGAAAAATTGGGCATTTATTCCACCACCACACAATTTGAGGGGGATTGTCATAGCACATAATATATACTACATGATCACCACACGTCCCGCTACAACAATTACTCTCCCACTACCCTGCAACAAAGCTGCTACTAATGGATAGAGTCCACCTGTCCGTCACTCATAGGCTGATCACTTTATATATACTCAAAATCCACTGTAGCACTGCGTGCTTCTTCCTCTTTTATGAAAGAATGATCGGTTGCTTTACCTCTTTTCTATACCTTTCCTTCTAACCTTTGGTGCATGTACCAAAGTCTTCACCTTTTAATATTTTCTTCATATATATGATAACGTTTCTAAAAGTTATACTTCTCAAAGCTTGCTATAAAAAAAAATTTTTGAAGTGTCCACACATCTATAGGAGATTATATAAAACTAATTTTGATAAGTATACAAGCAATGAGAAATTCTTGAAATCTATTACCGGGAAAATTAAATGATAAATTTTATAAACTTACTGTTCCTGAATTTTTTAACCAACCAAACAGTAATATTTTTACTTGAAAATTTTAATAAAATCATCCAAAGATGTTATTTATGTCACAAAAAATAGAATTTTTATTAACTCACGAGATCACATAAATTCATTGGAGACCAAGATATAATAATTAAAACATATGAATGACAACCAAAAAAATCTTCTAAAAAATCTAAAATTTGGAATTTATGGGAAAAAATAATTAGGAGAAGCGTAGAGATGTACATTATCATCTAACAAAAGAATGGGCTAAAACTCAAAGAAGAAGTGCAAAAACAAGTGAAAAAATTGCTCTAAAATAAAAAAGTCAGCATACCAAATAAATTTATGGTATTTTTTGGGACTTCTTTTGTTAGCATCTATGCATTATTGTGCTAAAGATAAGTCATTGCATTAATCATTATCTCTTACAGAGGCCGTACCAAACTTTTAGGACAATTTATCTTCTTATGGGAAGAAAGTTAATGCATTAAAATGAGAGGAAATTCCTTGCCTACAAATTTGATTCAACTCATGAGAATAGTCAAAACATTTTTAAGGGAAGATCGAAGCATTTTCATGTGCATTGAAAGTCGTAATTGCCTCCAAATTTAATCAATCTAATCAAGATGATCAACACATTTTTGAGGAAAGACTTGAGCCTCATTGTATGGACTACAAGCCCTAATTATCACCCAAAAAAATGACACTTTTATTTCTTGTTCTTCTTGATGTTGATAGACGTTCTTTATATTGATAACTCAACTTGTAATGAATATCACCAATAATATTTGTAATCATCAAAATCCTAGTGTATCCTAGGCTCATGGAGTTCAACATTTTGGCCCTTTGACCACCTCCACTTAGATATAATCATGCAACCACCATCACTAAACTACAATCCTCTAATCATTGTTGCTCAACCACAACCCTTCAATCATTGTCACCCAACTATAATCCTCTAACTTTCTTCTGCTAATTATATTCTTCTGATCACCATTACTCAACTATAATCATCTGCTACCATCATTGAACTATGCTTCTATGCCCGTTATAATTGTCTACTATTGTAATCACCTAAAATTTTAAAATAAATTAATTTAAAAATAGGAAACATTTGAACTGTAGTGATGCTCTGTCCTCTGGTCTACACTAATTAGGGTTTTTGCATGCAGTACAATGGTCTATAGCACTGTGGCACCAATCACTATATATATACCTCCCTCTTGCCCTTATGTTGTCGCCTTATTGAGGAAGAGGGAGAGATAGAGGAGAGAGAAAGCTATTTTAATCATTTTCATGCACCAAGCTTGTTAAGAAACTTCATTTGATTGTTGCAAGTAATTAACCTAAAATTTATTTATATTTTTGATAATTTAATTTTTTTAGATTTTATCTCTCCTAGAATTGATAAAATATAATATCTTTGGATTTATTGAACTTTCATCTATAGCTTTTGATTTATAGTATATATTATCACCTTGAACATTTTAACAAGTTTATAATTAGATTTCACTAGTTGGTTTTGCATATATATCATTTTGTTTGAAATGAGTAGAATAATTTTAAGTATGAAATGATCATGAGTCAGTATAGTACATTTGGATACGAAATACATGATATGCATAAATTTATTATTCATCTAGTCTAATATGTATTTTGGCATAATAGATGCAGACTAATAATTATACTAGATAAATTTACATGTTATGGTTATTGTATAAGGTGTGCTCATGATGTCTATTATTTTTATATACATGATGTGAAATCTATGTAAGAGTAAGAAAGATTGCCTAATGATATGACTAATGAGGGTTGGTTATAGAGTGAATTCTCTATACATAAGGTGGATTGAGCCTAAGACTCAATGATTGATCATACCGATGGCTAGAGAGTGACGGCTCTTAAAATAGAGCCACGAATTTAAAGATTAATTGATGTGATAGAATAAAAAACCACCATCTGATAGATAGATGCCTTGCCTTGCTTAGTATTGATATGACATATAAATGCATACGTAATGCATATGATAGTGCCTATTGTATTGGCAAACATATGATAGTGTGCATCATAACATATGTCATGAGATAATTAGAGAGACTAATATGAATAATAAGGCTTATGCAACTATATATATATATATATATATACATACATACATACATACATACATGACATATAGATGGAATGCATTTGATAAAAGACTAATGATTCATAAATGATAGCTTAGCTTCAATATGGCTATAGAAGGTTTATATTTAGGACTTAATTGATATAATGATTGTTGATTTATTACTTCTATTTGTTGATATTTTAAAAGTTCTTGGACCAACATTTATTTAATGATCATAATGATTCATATTGTTCATTGATTTATGTAGATCTATATAGATCTCTACAGCTTGTATTGATTGAAATAAAGCATACATATTGATTATAAGTGCCTCCATTGATTGCAGTTAGAGGTTCTGTAACCTACCGAGCAATTAGCACACTCTACAATTTTTACATATTTTTTAGGAAGGGGATAGGATCCAATGGAGTGAGGATGATCAAGATCTTCAAGTATAAATTTTTTTATGCTTTTATAGCCATGAGTGATTAATGATAGATGGATGTTGTCGATTGAACTCCTGGTTATAGTACATAATTTTTTAGAAATTAATATAAAATTATAAACTTATGTATATGACTTGATATATATGATTTATAATTATTTTTATTGGACTTATTTATACAAATAAATTGTTATATCTAGTATATTAAATAGAAAATAAAAAATGCGATTATTCTAAATTAGATTTTGGAGCATCACAACTATCTTTTGACTATTTTCACTCAACTATAGTCCTTGGATCACTATTACTTATTATAGCTCTCTAACCACTGCACCTTACTATGTTCCTTTAGTCACAATCTCCCAACTTTGATCCTCTAACTATCATCATTTCCTATTATTTCTCAACTACAATCACCTAACTATAGTCTTGCAATCACCATTATCAACTATAATCATTCAACCATGGTTGCTCAACTATGATCTTCAAACAACTATTGCCCTACTACGGTTCTCTAATCACCATTGCGACCTATAGTATCCTAACCAATGCCACCTAATATCACCAATGTCTGTTAACTTTGTCAATTGTAATTACAGTTGTGACAACTTTGTCACCTATCATCATCGATAGCATTGAAGCATGATTACCTATAAGGATGATGCATGTCCTCAACATCAATGCTAAATTAAAATACTTTTGTTTGCTGTCTCATCTGAAATGTTAGAATACATTAAAAAAATTTTCCACGAGCCTTTGGTGATTCTCATTTGGATTGTCTTATCCGTTTAAGACCACATTTTACTAACCAGAAGCACTATCTTTGTCATTGGAAAGATATTTGAAAAACCTCTTCAAATGAATAACACGAAAGGTAGCATATATAGATTATGATGCACTTGATTGTGAACTATTTGCATTTGCATGTTTTAATGATATCAAAATTTGACGATCTTGGGCTTATTGTATTTGTCTCGTTGAGCTGATCGATTTGACTATAAGCATGTCACATTTGAAAATCGTTTAGTCATCCAACTTATGGTTTAAACATTCCAAATGTGCTCCAGGTCTTCGATTTGGACCCATTTGGGCTCGGATTGAGTCGAATTTGGTGTCGTTGGGTTCATAATTCTGAGACGTTCAATTAGACTACAAGTTTACTAAAATCAGAGTTCGGATAGTCTCCGATTTAATTTCAGAAGGTTCAGACTTGAATTTGCCTTGAGATTTGCTTGATCAAGATAATTTTTTTATAACATATCATAGATGAAAGGTATATAAATAAAAGAACTTTTGATCTTTTGGATGTTATTTTATTTTGCAACTGAACTCTTCCTCTCTCTTTTTAGGGGTTTTTTTTTGTGGGGGGGGGGTACATGGCCCCCCCCCCCCCCCCCCCCCCCCCCTTCCGTCAGCCCATGAGGCCAAACCCTATGATTTTTCTTTTTCCCAAAATTTTCATGTAAAAAATTATGATGTTTTTTTCTAACTCCCCTTTTTATCAATTTGTGTGCGAGATCTTTGAACAAAACTAAAATATTAAATAGTTTCTCTACCACTACTAATATTATGGGGGGCATGTGCCCCCCCTTCCCTCCGCCCATGAGGCCAAGCCCATGATTTTTGTTTTCCCCAAAATTTTCATGTAAAAACTATGATGTTTTTTTTAACTCCTCTGTTTATCTATTTATGTGTGAGATCTTCGTTCAAAGCTAAAATATTAAATAGTTTCTCTATCACTACTAATATTCTAGCATGCAACAATAATAAGATTTTTCCATCCTTACTTTTTTTAATTTTGCAAGATAATAACTTTTATCTAATTTAATATATATTGCTTGCTTGAGTCATACATTTTAATTTTACTAATATGAAAGAAACCCAAGAAGAAATTAACATTAAAATATTTTTAGCTGTTTTTTCCCCATTAATTATTAGAAACTAAATAAAATATTTACAATTCCCCTAGGCCTTGTTCACCTCTTTCCCTTGGCACAAGCCTTTTGTCTTTATGATATTGCCAAACGCAAAGTGCGTTGCCTACCTTGTCAAAACGTGGCAATAGGTTAAGCCATGCTGAAATTAAATAAGCTGATTGACTCCCTTCCATTTCTATATCTTTGGGTTTAAGTATGATGGAACAAAGAAAAAACTAAAATTGAATCATTTGTGCTATTGGACCCTTAAAATTCCTATCATAAAGCTTACAAGAATTTTCAAACTCATACAAAATGATAAACCGATTCGATTCAGATTGATTTGATCGAAAAATTTAAATTTGTTCGAAAAATCTCGAAAAGATATGCTCATTAGGAAACTGCAGTGCCATAAATATACGAGAAAATCACATTAATGTCTTAATCAATTGAAACTAGCCTTAAGTGATTTAGACCCAAACAACCAAACTACCTACCGCTGTCCTAATCTGATATTGTTTGATATAGTGATAATTGAAACTATAGTTAAAAAAATTATTATGTATTGTAGCATTACAGCAGTTCTAAATCCTCCACAAAATCACATAATGATTTTACCAGCGGTTTTAATCATTGTTATCAATTTTCGCTGTGAAACTGCTTTTCAAAAAGTTCAAAAACTACAATAAAAGATCTTTCAGTGAAACGTAAGTACAATGATTTTACAGCGAATTTAAAACCGAAGTAAAAAATATTGCATGAGTTAAACCCGCAGCAAAAGCTCTAAAACCCACCACAATGGCCTTGTTCTCATGCTCCTATTGACTACTCGCTACCCTCAATTGTTATAAGGAATTAATGGAACATCAAACTTGCTTTCTATTATAATAACATTACTATGAATGTTTTATCAGCTGATGAGAAGGATCTGATCTGTTTTATTCCTTCTTTAAACTGGTAAAGTCCCTCTTTTGCAAAAAAAAAAAGAGTTCAATTTTGTTTTAATTTGAAATTTTAATTAAAAATTTCATGAATAATTTGCATAAATTTGAATTTTATCATTATATGAATTAAATAACAAAAATTAAAACCCTTATTTAAATTTTTATAATTTCAAAATATGAGTAATATCATTCATTATTATTGTTTTTTATACATTTTAAATATTAATTATAATTTCTATCTTTTCAAATTAGAAGAGGAAGGTATCCATGCTTTATGATTTTGATAAATTGTAATAATCATTATTTTTATTATATTTTGATAAATTCAAGATGATATCCCAATTTTCTAAAAAAAATAATAATATTTTTAAGAGGATGAACAAGCAATGGTGTTGAAGCTAATAACTTTTCAAAGAGCTATTAGTTAAGGAAGCAAGATGATATACCAATTTTCATTTGGAACTAGAAATTCTTATACAAAAAAGTTGTTTTAGAAAGTATTAAGAAAACCGCCCAAAATGAGAAAAACTTTTTGTGCAGTATCTGGGTAAGGCCAATCCAGGCACGCCATGTCACCAAATACACAATGAATTGGATGACATGACACGTCAAGATTGACGTCCGAACGCATCCGGATTGGCCTCCAGACACGTTCGGACACCGCACAGAATTATCTCTCTCCAAATGAAGCCTAAATCTATATTGAAGTTGGCTGCCCTAATAAAGCCAACATAATAAAAATCTTTCAAAAAAAAATAACAATAAGATTCTTAATAGCATGGAACAAGATTCAAACACATTTTAATTTTATAAACTCAATTAATTAACTGAAATGAGGCTTGTTTTTTTCTCATTCCTTCTCTATTTAATTGACTAAAACAACAAAAATTTGCAACATTCTTTGAATATTTTTTTTTTCCTGATTTGTGGTGGCTTATTTGTTGTTGCAGCAGGAAGCTTTATTTTATTAGATAGACCATTATTTTTGATCCAATATTAGCCTTTTTTTTGTTTTACTGATTGGAAATACTCATTTAATAATAATAAATATAAGCATCCTTCGAATCTGTACATAAATAATTTTTGTTTTGCAGATTTGCCATTCATTTCATCCTTCACTGTTACAGAACAAATGCAAAGCCATTGCTGGCAAGTTTTGAGTAATTTGTACAGTGCATCTGCTCATTGACAACTGATAGATAGAGCCTTCAGTTTTAAACTATAGATTTGGGGAGAAATTATTATCGTGGGGAGTTCGGATATAGAGTTACATCCGGACATATAAGAGTTTACAGTATGTACACACTGTGTATTTTATACGTTGTGTATATTCACAGTTCAGATATAATAATTTCAGACAAGTGATAGAGCCTGCAATTTTAAACGGTAGATTTGGGGAGAAATTATTACGTGCGGAGTTCGAATATAGAGTTACGTCTGGACATATAAGTGTTTACAGTATGCACACATTGTGTATTTTATACATTGTGTATATTCACAATTCGGATGCAATAATTTCACAGATTTTGGAGGCCTTTGTCAAGCTATTTGATTAGTTAGCTGACAAGAAACTTTAGAGGTAATTGAACTTTTACTGTCATCCAACGAGGCTTAGGGTGGTTGGTGGACGATCACGATTGGAAACCCTCCATCTCGTGTTCGAATTCCCGGCCCTCTACTATGGCCTAGTCTCTTTAGTGGGGCAAAAGCAAGTGTGGGCCCGATGCCGGTGGGTGACCTCGCTAGGTTCCGTCGAGAGATTAGTTACGCCGCCAGGCGCTCCTTTTAGAGTAACAGCCGGTAGATACCCCGTTCCAACAAAAAATCATTGTCAGATTTCCCATCAATAATATATTTTTGTATACAAATGCTTTGTATTTTGGCCTGGGAAGATGTGACAAATTTTACTTTATTTTATTGTATTTTTTTGCCTATGTTGTATCAATTGAAAATGTGAAAGGAGAATTCTAAGTCCTCCATTTGTACAGACAAGCCTGAATGGTTTGGATAGAACAAAAAAGAACGTAGAAAATGGATTTTTGTTGAGCCGTCTGTGAAGCTCACAAAAGTTGATATGGCAGAGATGAGAAGAGAAATCTGGAGAGCGGAGCCTACTGAACTCTTTGCATGTTGACGAGTTGAAATGCTATTGATTGAGAAAGAGAAATTTTGAGTGGAGAAGCAGCTTTTTTGTTCTTCTTCTTCTTTTTTTTTTTTTTTCTTTTGTTGATGAAAATAACCTCTTATGAGATTGTCAAGAGCCATAGTAGACTCGTAGGAAAAATACTTGGCCTGAAACTTGATTAGAGCAACTCGCCCTATCTCAATGGTCATTCTCCCTTGGGGGCCCCATCTCTAGGAGGGTAAACTATTAGGTGCGGAGTGCGGACGGTTCACCTAGCGGTACCCAGCAGTACCCAGCGGTACCTAGCGGTACCGAGTGCGGGTACCGAGCTGGGTACCCACCAATAAGGTGACGTGGTTATTGGTCTCCGGACACACTCCGCACTCCACACCTAATAATTTCTCGTGTCTCCTCTAGGAGACACTCACCCATATCCTACCAAGGTTGACCACTACATCAAAAAAGTCAGCGATTTTATTTATAGACCTTTGGCCTCACTTACCTAGTTAGTGACTCCCTCAATTGAGAAAATTATTAGGTCCGGACACTGGAAGTAGAGATACGTCTGGACATCCACTAAAAATTTGACACGTGTAGTGCACTTTAAGTGCGCTTTTTGACTGCACTTTACCTGCGCTTTTTGACTAAGCTTTGACTGTGCTTTACTTTCGCTTTACCTGTGCTTTAGTTGCGCTTTTGGTGTGCTTGGCTTAAATTATAGCGGACACATTAAACATATTGAATATCCACGTGTCGATATTTTATTGACTTTCGGACCTATCTCTAGGTCCGATGTACGGACCTAGTAATTTTCCCAATGATTGACTCACAAAAGCAATTATCCACATGTACTCAATAGTATCTAACCATTATATCCATGCATTTGTACTAATCATGTCATGTAGTTTTTTTATTTCTTTTTAGAAGGCTAAGGTGATGTTTCCTATAGTACTTAAAGTCATATAAAATTAGGATTAAGGCACAAATTTTAACACGTGAGATCTTTTTGAAGTATTTTTCTTCTATTAATAGAAATCTCAATGCTCTCCCTCTCTGAAAATGTTCTTACTCCACCATTCTTATTCTTCTTCTTCTTCTTCGCTTATCTTCTCTTTATTCTCTATTCTATGAGGCCTTGCAATTTTCACTAGTAGGATCTAGCATCACTGTGGAAAAATCAAATTCAAAGTGTTATTATAAGCAGTGTAGCAAACAAAAAAGAATCTATAAAATGGAGAACCAAAAGTTAATTGATGACAAATAGGCAACTTGTAAAATAGAGGATTAGAGGACAAAAATGATCTAGGGAGCTTCAAATGTTTCTACTAGTGCCATTCTAATGGCAGAGATTCCAAAAGTATCTTCATATTCTAAAATTTGGATGCAAACATCAAGTATCATAGTGTTGACCTATACAGTAACAATATATAAAATCTACTACCATAATAGTGATGAAAAAAGCCCTCCTCCACCTGGTCAAATTGAGAGACAAAAGCCACAAAAAGCAAATACGTTCTATAAGGAGATCATAGATGCAAATCTTCTAACATAGTTCAAGATCTCTTATCCAAAATCGTATAAATGAAGGATGAACCCTAATGAACTAATAAGTTATTTAAAATTAGTGATGCCCTAAAGTGCTATCTAATTTTCATCACCTTCAAGGAATCGCCTCTTCAATGGTTCTTGTGCCTCCCACCAATATGTTCATAAGAATGTTCATTACCTAGTTATTTAGTACCTAGAAACCTCTCAAAGAACCGAAATGATTTTCTAAAGATGAGACTATAGCTGTCGAGTCATTGAAAAACTTTATCCAAGGATTGTAGTTTCCTTCTAGAAAAACCATTAAGGTTGTCTTGTTTTAGAGAGAGATGTTGGAAGTTAAATATCTATGGTCTATGGTCACCCAAGCTACCCTAACCTAAAGTTTACAAGAAGGACTTTTTTAGGTATGCTCTTCAACGATATTTGAAGAGTTGCTAGAAAACATTAATAGCCACATCAATGCTTAGGAGTATAATAAAGGCTAAACTCTCATCCTTAAGTCACCTAAAAAATTCCTTAGCGAAGCAAGACTTCCATTTGTTTCCTAGTAATGATAGAAGCTATTGGCAAGTCTAAATGGATAGAGAGAAGGCTGCATTTCCAATAGAGTTTCCCATATCACCATTAGAGGATATGGCTATATGACAAATGATTGAGGATTTAGGCCCATCAAATGTCCAAGGTTGGGAGATGTCACTCCTACTTGACAATGTCATAAAGATAGAATCTCTTCTCCCCACAACTTTCCAAGTGCATCCCACTGAAAGTCTTAATGGCTAAGCTTGTGAAAATTATATAAAAATGAGTGCTTTAAATGAATCACACCTATGATAATAGAGGACCATGTGAGGGACACCTCTAGTTATCATGCACTCAATAAAGACTACATAAATTATATGGAGGATTATCAACATCTATGAAACTTGGTGGAGGAATTTATTAAGCCAAGGAAATTTAAGGAGTTCATTCTAGTAAATCTTAGGAGAAGATAAGTGAGTGCCCATTGAAGGGTAGGTGATTGAGCCAGTTTTAGCCAAACCAATCCATGTTGCTAGCAAGGTACTGGCCGTCCTAGGAGAAAAAAGAGTAGAATCATCATGCAATTATACACGTAGCCCTTTATACTAATGTCATATTGATCATCTTCACCAAAGTAGAAAAGTTGACAAGTAAGAACCATTATAATGATGTAATAGTTTTTACAACCATTATCACCAACTGCAAAATATGGATTTTTTTTATTTATATTGTGGGTTAAATTATCATCATTTTAAGAGGTATTTTTGAGAAGATGGACTTGAGTACTTCTTGCCTACTCACAATTATAGGCCCAATCTTTGGATTATCTATAGAGTGAAGAGTGATAGATAGCAGGAATGCCCCACGTATCACATGATAGGAAGGAGAGCATCAATGCACCATCATGGTTAATTTAATTATAAAAAATCTCTTAGTAACAAGCATCATAACATTTTTTACTGTTATTCCTAAACACCTTTACGGCCATAGTCTCCACTTATCATATTGTGGTCAAATTTTTAGCAAGAGAACAAATGATCACAATAAAGAAAACATGATGCAATTGAAGGCCTATAATATAAATGCTACTAAGAGCATATAAGAAGTATTGTAACTAAACTCAAGAGGGGAGTCAAGCAATGGAGTACTAAAGTAGTAAGGGAGATCCCAGCCATCGAAGCAACTCCGGAATGTACTCTATGGATCATCATTTATTTCAACTTTGAGAATTAAGTATAAGTAATCTAAGCCCTCTAGGAGGATGTTGAAGTATTTTCCTACACAACCATGAAAATGCAAGATCCATCTAGTAGAAGATCAAAAAATTTTCCACCATATTAACCAAATGGATCTATATGGGATTCACCATGTTAAATTTGGCCATTCCAAATAATGGACACCCTTTTCCCATAATTAACATGTTAGCGATTCAACAATCGAGTTGCCAATAATGAATTTTCTTGATGTCTTTTCTAGCTATTACATAATTAAATGCTCCCAACTAACTATGAGAAAATATCTTTCATTATTGGGGAATGCTATTTTTCTATAGAATGATGCCCTTCATCTTAAAAATATTAAAGCAACATGTCAACAAAAATGGATCACGTGTAAGTATTAAAAGGGAAGGATTATAGAAATGTATGCCGATGACCTACTAGTAATTAGCATGATCCTAAGTAGTGCTTTCTGGAATTGAAGTAGAAATTTGCAACGCAAAAGAAATATAATATGTACCATAATCCTTAGAGGTGCACCTTTGGAAACCGCACACCCTCGCCTACCATAACCATTAGCGTAAAAGTATATTGACGTGATATAATATGTACCATAAGCATTGGAGTAATAGTATATTGCTTACAGTTGCCACCAACCTCATCCATCCATCTCATATTTTATATATCGCAACTAAGATGAGCCATTGAAAACTACACACCCTCACCCACACTACCAACCACACTATTAGAGGATATAGACGTGATATTAGAATCATTAGAGGTGAAAGGATCGAGTGTGATAAGGAGAGAAGGGGATCAAAGAGGTGTTGATCAACTGGAAGGATTTATGAGAGTATGATGTGCATGGGAGACCTACAGTACCATTTAGAAGTTGTTTCCTTCTTCCCACATTGAGGATAATGTGACTTTTTGGGAGGGGAGTATTGATGGACCAACAGCTAAGTTAGTGGGAACTTCTAGGGTTGGCAACGAACAAGAAGAGAGGGGAGATCAAAGGGGAATAATTCCAACTTTAATTACTTACCATAACAACAACAACAACATCAAGCCTTAATCCCACTACGTGGGGTCGGCTACATGAATCCTTTTTCTCCATTGTGTCCTATTAAAAGTCAAATTCTCATTTAAATCTAATAAAGAAAGATCATTCCTAATATTTTCTAGCCAAGTATTTTTAGGTCTACCCCTACCTTTCTTAACATAAGTCAAATCTAATACCTCTACTCTCCTAACCGGGTCATCGGAAGGCCGCCGTTTTATGTGACCAAACCATCTAAGGCGACTCTCTCTAATCTTATCTTCTACTGGAGCTACTCCAACCTTTTCACGTATATGCTCATTTCCTATCCTATCTCTAAGGGTAAAGCCACTCATCCACCTGAGCATCCTCATCTCTGCCACACTTAACTTAATATTATGCTTCTCTTTTAATGGCCAACATTCGGCACCATAAAGCATTGCAGGCCTCACTACCATCTTATAGAATTTTTCCTTAAGTTTGAGGGATACATTTCTATCACATAACAAGCCCGAAGCATTCCTCCACTTCAACCATCCAACTTGAATTCTGCTGATAATATCCCCATCTGTTTCACCATCACTCTGAATAATAGATCCAAGATATCTAAAACGTGTACTCTTATTAATGACTTGATCACCCAAAGTCACAATCCCCTCACTAGGTCTATTACTACTAAAATTACACTCCATATATTCCGTTTTAGATCTACTCAAGTGAAAACCTTTAGACTCTAAGGTTGACCACCATACTTCAAGTTTACCTTCAACTCCCTCTCTAGTCTTATCAACAAGAAGAATATCATCAGCAAAAAGCATACACCAAGGTACATCCTCTTGCAAATGTCAAACCATAGAAAATCAAAATTAAGAGGGAATTAAGAAAGATTTTTTTAGGGAAAGAGAGGTGATTTGAATTCAAATTTGGGAGAAAATTAGGAAATGTTTATTTTGGGAAAGAGGGCTAATTTGAATTTAGATTCGGGAGGAAAATATGAAGGCTTATATTATATATAGTTAATTTGTTTGTTTTATTTTTATTATTTGAATTATGTTTTGCTATAGTTTTCTTTTGAGTAGTTCCTAACGGTGCCTAAGGTTTGTTGAGAGTTAATCTACCTCTCAAATAGTAGATCAGCTTGTATCTTATAGTTTGTTTTGTCGAAATAAAGATCTTTGCCACTGATTTCTGTTCTGTTTTCTCTTTGTTATTGTTGTTTTTGCTGTGAAGAGATCAGATTCCTATCAGGCAACAATCCACTTGTACTTATTAGTGTATAGACCATTATGTCTTGGTGTTTAAAACTGTTTATTCATGTACTTTTTAATTTATTTTTATAAGGTCAAGGTATGGCTTCCCATATATCGCTTAAAACATAAAAAATATAGGAATAAGGGACAAATTTTCACATGTGAGATCTTTGTTGAACATTTGGTTCCATCAATTGAAATCTCAGAGCTTATCTCTCTACATCTTTCTTCTTCTTCTTCAATCTTCTCTTTGTTCTGCGTTATATGGAGCATTAAAAGACTTGCAAATAGAGTTCTAACATCACCATGGACTAATTTAGGTCTAACAACAACATCACTTTATCAAGATGATACTTCGAACTCCTAGAAATAAACTTGTTGTGATTGTTTTATTCTTCAATTCTCCTTCTCCCTCCAACTCCATAAAAAAACATTGATACATGATGCACAACCTATGCTAAACTCATTTAAAGTAAATGTGATTTGTATCTATTCAATTTACATCATACATATTTGTGTAGAAAATGAACAATGAATAATTTATCAATCTAAGTTAAAATACTCAAAAAAAAAAAATTTTTGCATGCAAGAATTTCACTACAAGCTTTCACCAAACCATAATAGCCCCCCATGCTTTCTGTTTTCTAACTACATTAATTGTTCCCTTTCCTCTACATCCCTCTGCGAATTGTTCTAATATGTTCACAAAAGCTTTATGAGAACAAATTTCGATAAATTTTCATTTCTTCCATTATTCAATTCACCATCAAACTAGTTTGCACACGTCTCTTGCGATCCACTAAACCAGCTAGCAGACAAATAAATGCTACTAAATATTCACAGAACATCACTATCTTCACTATAATAAATTTCAAATCCTGTTGTTGAGGCATTCAAATGGCAGCAAAAATTTAATAGAAAAGGTTGCTCTAATTAGAATATTTGTCCTTCTTCTTGTCTCAACAACATCCCCTGAAACTTCAATTCATTTATATATTATTTAGTCTTCTTTTCCTTCAAATATTCATACCTCAGCACCTTCAGCCATGTCAAATACTTCAGAGGAAGAAGAATCAAAGTACCTTGTGACTGGCATGGCAGTAATGAGTGGGAACAATAGCGCCATCGCTTCAGCTACCAAGAAGAGAAGGAACCCACCAGGAAATCCAGGTTGAAGATGTTCAATTTAATATTGTTTTTAATTGATCTTTTTTTATGATTGAATCTAAGTTATGTAGGCAGTTAAGGATATGAATTTGTTGGAAATTATATCATTTATGCATTTGCAAACATGCTCTTCTTCTTACTTTTTGTAGAATTTTGATGCGAAGTTCTAAATATAGGATCGTGGAAGTAGATTCAATCATTAAAAAAGAGAATTTAATCGAGTATCGAGGAGCTAAAGAATACAAAAGAAAGTAAATTGATTTGTTTTCGTTCTCCACAAATTGCATATTTTATCTGAATTTTCACTCATACTTCGTCCGAAAAATAGTATCGATTGAGCAGATGCACAACTTGTTTGAAATATACATACAAGAAGTCGAGCAGGTGAATTAGGTCGAGTAATTTTTGCTACTTTGATTTTGTAGAAATTTTGAGACCAACATACAAAGCTAGACATAGTTTTCCTCTTAATAAGTAAGCTAGTTTGTACTTTGCGGCTCAATTGAGTTCACCTGCTTACTATGCAACCTCATCACTAATGCTACTTAGGCTTCATTTGGGATGGCTTTCTTATTGCTTCTTAAAACTGATTTCTAGTTCAAAAATTAAAAATTTTATACTAGAAAGCTGCTTTAAGAAACAATAAAAAAGCCGTCCAAAACGAAACCTTAGTCAATAGCCTGCCAATAGTTTCATTGATTTATGATGTTAAGATTGGTTCTTGTGATGATCTACAGATCCAGATGCTGAAGTTATAGCCCTTTCCCCAAGAACTCTTATTGCTACTAACCGTTACATATGTGAAGTGTGCCATAAAGGCTTTCAGAGAGATCAGAACCTTCAGCTCCATAGGAGAGGCCATAACCTGCCATGGAAACTGAAGCAGAGAAGCAGCAATGAGGTGAAGAAGAAGGTCTATGTCTGCCCAGAGGTCACCTGTGCTCACCATGACCCAACTCGGGCTCTGGGAGACTTGACTGGAATCAAGAAGCACTTTTCAAGGAAGCATGGAGACAAGAAATGGAAATGTGATAAATGTTCAAAGCGTTATGCTGTGCAGTCGGACTGGAAAGCCCATTCAAAGATCTGTGGAACAAAGGAGTATCGTTGTGATTGTGGAACCATCTTCTCCAGGTAGAATCTGATAACTTTAAAGTTTCATTTGGGATGACTTTTTTAATGCTTCTTAAAACAGTTTTCTAATAAGTAATAAAAAAGTTGATCCAAACAAAGCCTAAGCCTTTGAGTGATATGGCTTTTTTACTGTTTCTTAAAGCTGATTTTTTATGCATCATATAAAATTTATTGTTTGTTTATCTTCAAAAGAGAGTAAATGTTTTGAAAATTATTGTTGATATAATAGATTTTTTTTTAAAATAATTCAATAACAGCTTTTTAACGGCTACTACATTATCAAATCTAGCTATAAAATGTAGCTAAATGACAGCTTTCTCAAAAATAAATTAATGAAAAAAAGCTACCCAATCACTAGCAGCTTCCTTGCATTTGAAAGTGTTTTGTTTTCAGAATATTTTTGAGGATTTTGAGTGAATTTAATTACAAACTCATAAGCAAATGCAAAGCCTCAAACTGCCTCTCGATTAGAAGTCTATGCTCTCAACCAACAAATTAGATTTTGTTTGGGACGACTTTCTTACTGCTTCTTAAAGCAGCTTTGACAGCCGTCCCAAACGAAACCTAAGATGGATTGCATTTTGTTACAAAATATTCGTTGTGAATCACGTTTGATTAAACATACAGAACTAACAATAGTATGTAAACGTTCGACAGAAAGGATAGTTTCGTTACTCACCGAGCCTTCTGCGATGCTCTGACTGAAGAGAACTACAGAACTAACAATGGCCTTGCAACCATGGCTGGGAACTTGTACAGCCAATCACACAACATATTCTCTCGCACAATGCAATGTCAAGGCTCCTCAATCATGGAGAACACAACCAACATATCTGCCTCTGATCAGAACTCGAACAACGCATTGAAATCTCTCTCACATAATCATTCTGTACTAGCAAACTCTGACATTCTTTTCAACAATGGAAATTTAGGAATCTCTGATGTACAGTTCTCTGGAGGCTCTAGCAGCCTAAGCATGTCAATGGGGTCCTCATTTATGTCTGCAACTGCGTTACTGCAGAACACAACAGATATGGGAACTAAGGCCGGTGATGAATCTATCTCTCCAATGATTCTAAGAGTTTTTACAGGCTTCCCAAGTAACACAAGACCAAGTGGATCTCTGCAAGATACCATAAACAGGTATAACAGTAACAATGCTCTATTATGCCTGGATACAGCAGAAGTGAGCTCATATGAGGGAATTCAGAGCTCTCTTCAAATGAGCTCAAAAGCCAGTGGTGGTGATGCTTCTGGATTTAGAGAAGCAAGTTTTGTTCAATTTCCAGTTGCTGGAGAGAGAAAGATCAGTTCAGTACACAGAAGAGATGCAGGTGAAGAGACTGGAGATAGGAGGAAGGGAAGGATGACCAAGGATTTCTTAGGCTTGGGAGCTTCTGGCAGTGCGAGTGTTAGCAGTTCTGGAAACACAAACTACTTTGATAACGAGTTCTATCCTTATCAACAAATGTCATTTGAAAAGCACACATGGAAGTAAACTGAGACCTTCTCAGCTGAAATTGATGATTTTTTTTTCTTTTTGAGTTGCAGATGTAAGGAAGCTGAAACCTACCAGAGTTTTCTAGTTTTCTGTAGGCAAATTATTATGTCCTCTTTATGTACTTAATGGATTTCTCTATATACTTTCAGAGTCTTTTTGTTGCAGAAGCTATTGTCCATTGTTGATCGAGATGGAAGAGACAAAAAAGCTTCATTGGCTTATGTTAACTAACATGGCATCGAAATCAGTTCTTACTTGGTTTGCAGAAGAAATCAAAAACTATTTCGCCAGAGAGGAAAAATAAATCGTATTAAGTAGTTTAGTGTTCGTTTAGAATAGTTTTTTTGTTGCTTTCTAAAACAGTTTTTCATTATAAAATTATTTTTGAATTAGAAAAATTTTTATATAAAATTATTTTAGAAAATAGTAAGAAAGCTGTCTAAAATGGAAGATAAGTCAAGATGTTATATGTCCATTGTGGAGGAGAGAGAACTATTACTAAGAGGAAGAAAAAAAAAACTAGTTCTATAAAATTGAAGCAATTTTTCTAAGCTAATTTTGCATTATTCTCTCCATAGTTTCACTTATAAGTTTGATTCTTCTGCAGTCAGCATAATGTCAAAAAATATTATTTTATCAATAATAGCACATAAATAGATTATTTATAGTGCCTCTCAACTTTTCGTATAAATATCATTAAATGCCAAGAAAAACAAAATTTTATTAAAACATTATAAAAAATTACTTGAATATAAAACTAATTCAATATAATTAGGTATATTATTTATCTTTAATTACTTCTTTGAAAATCTTGCAAAAGTTGTCTTCTTGCTCACAAATTACTTTAAAGAGATTTGACATTGAAAGAAATTTTGAGAGAGAGATTTTTGAGAAATTTTTTTAATAGAAGCACCCTTTAGAATTGGGAGGATATTTGTAGAGAATCTTAATTTAATATAAGTAATAGAGATTTTAGAAAGTTTAAAAAATAATTTTTACTAATTTTAGAAATTTTAAACAGCTTACAAAATAGTTATTGTGGAAAACAAACCTGCAAAGGAAAGTTAGCAAACAAAGACAGTGAATTAGAGAGGAAGAAGACTTTCAACTTTTCTCCTTGTATTCATTTCTTTAGCTACAGTACATATATATTGAAAAGAATAATAGAAAGCTATTATGAGAGAGTGTTTTCTGCCACACTCTATTGTGGACCATGTGAGAATTTTGCTACTGCCGCTAGTGGGCACACATTGGTGGTGTGATGACTTGCCAGACCAAGTTAATAACCCCCCTCAAGCTAATAGTGTAGGAGAGACCAGAAGCTTGGTAAAGTGAAGGCGAGGAAGAGTCTTAGTAAATATATCAGCAATTTGATCCTGGGAATTGATGTGGTGTATAGTAATTGCAGTCGACTTAATGCAATCACGTATAAAATGATAATCCACCTCTATATGCTTAGTGCGAGCATGAAACACGGGATTGTGAGCAAAGGCAATGGCTGATACGTTATCAAATAAAGAGATGTAGGTGTTGAAATGTTGAACTGAAAATCAGCCAACAATTGACGAATCCAAATGATGTCAGTGGGGGCGGTTGCCAATGCATGATATTCGGCTTCTATAGAGGATCGAGCAACCATAGGTTACTTCTTGATGCACCAAGAAATAAGTGTATCACCAAGAAATAAACAATATCTCGTTGTGAATTTTCTATCTAAGGGATCATCGGCCCAGTCTGAATCGGCATAAGCATGCAAAGTGGAGGAGTGGTCATTGATTGGTAAACTAAAATCTATGGTGCCTTTATTGTACCTAAGCAGATGCTTGAGTGCTTGAAAATGGTGTTGCAAAGGACAATGCATGGATTGGCACAACTTGTTAACGGCATAAGCAATATCTGGTCGTGTGATAGTTAAATATTGTAAAGAGCCAACTAGAAGCCGAAAGAATTCTGGATTATCAAAGACAATTAATGAAGTAGCATCATAAACTGGTTTTAATGGAAGAGTAATTACTGGATTGCAATTGTCCATGCCGACTCTATGGAGTATATCCAATGCATATTTAGATTGATGAAGATGATAGCCCTTGGTTGTTGAAACAACTTGTATACCAAGAAAGTAGTTTAGAGTACCCAAGCTGCAAAGCTGAAAATGTTGATGAAGGTATCTGCAATTATTTTGGAATTGTTGCTGGTGACTAAAATGTCATCAACATATACTAAAAAATATATGAGATGAGAATTATGATTATAGACTAGGAGAGAGGGATCTGCATCACAATGTCAAAAACCCCAAGTTTCCAAATGCGTAGTTAGTTTGGTGAACCATTGACGCGGAGACTATTTAAGTCCATAAAGTGTTTTATGTAAGCGACAAACGTAGTTTGGATGCTGAGAATCTTTGAAGCCCAGGGGTTGATGCATGTAAACCACTTCATCTAAAACTCCATGGAGAAAAGCATTTGAAACATATAATTGAATAATGTACCAATGCCTTCTAACCGAGGCTGTGATAAAAAGACGAATGGTTGGTAGCTTTACAACTGGACTAAAAGTTTCAGTATAATCAATACCATACTCTTGGTGATAGCCTTGTGCAACAAGGCGAGCTTTATAACGAGATATCAAACCGTCTGACTTTCTTTTAGTTTTGTAAATCCATTTACAACAAAGCACTGTTTGAGAGACTGGCGGTGTAACTAAATCCCATGTCCCTTATTGTTGTAGTGCCTGAAACTCTACGGACATAGTATCCCGCCAACATTTATGTTTAATGGCCACCGAAAAACATGTTGGATCAGGTTCTTCAACAAGCATATGTTGAAGAGCGAAGATAGTTTTTGGCTTGAGCTTTCCAGTTTGCAATCTAGTCCCCATTTGATGTAGGGTAGGAAGTTGAGTGAATTGGAGATGATGGAATTGATACATCTGTAGTATGATGGGTAGAATAAGACTCGGGTGAGTGAGATGGGATAGGTGGAAATGATGAAGTAATAGAAGATGGTGGAAGTATTTGTGAAGAAGTAGTGGGTTGTTGAGATGTGGTATACGGGACTAGAGTCAAGGGGGAAATATTTAATTGATTTAATTAAATTCCTTTAATCCTAATTATCTACTCAACCAATGCTTTACACGAGGCAACCCCTGATTGGATGCAGCATTAAGAGTGCCGGTCCCCCAGCCACGTGGAATCTAAAACCACCATTTTAATCTAAAACCTTAGGTTTTACTATTTTAATCAAATGATATGAAATTGAATGGCTTTCTCTGTTAAATTGAACCAAATTTGTATGATACAATAGTAACCCTTGTAAGTGATTCGGGCCGACTTGTAAGCTTAAGCTCATCTTGATAAATAGCTCGTGAGCGGAGCTCAATGAGCTAACAAGCCAAGTTCGACTTACAATCCTGAATAGAGTCATATTATTGCTCCAATGATGAACAAGAAACCTTAGCGAAAAGGCCTTGATAGCCGACAATTTGAGAAAAAGTTGGGTTTTTTGGTTATTCATCCTTCATCAAGAGAACAATGCCTAATTAGATCTAAGGTTTTATCACCTTGCCGCAATCATTTATGAGTTTAAGTGTTTACATGACTCACCTCGTTCTATTGATTGAAAGCTTTGATTATCAAATAAGAGATCTTGAATTCGAGTCTCGCATACGTGACGTATGTGTAAGTTTGTCTTAATTAACCTAAGCATTCCCACACACAAAAAGTTTAGGTGTTTTACCTCCACTAGAACTTGCCTGAGAGCAAAATCACCTTATTATATTGCCTATAAGTTTTGTTTGGAATAGTTTTTTTACTATTTTATAAAGCTGCTCTAAAAAATAACTTTTTAAAAATTTGTAATAAAAAATAATTTTCTAACACAAATTTTTTAAAAGCAACAATAAAAGTGACCAAATGGAAATTTTGGTTGTATTCTGAAAAACGACACAGTAAGAAAGCTATCCCAAACGAAATATAAATCGACAGCCATACAATACAGAAAAAAGGAAGTAATTCACAATAAGCCTCTCATTATATGCTCTGGAAGTTATTGCCAGTCCAAAGGTGATCGATCACCCATCACCTTGTATGAACTATGGAAATTGAACCCCACACACCATGAAAATTTCAAGAAACACAAGAGAATCAGATGATTGAACTTAAGATGGTGTATTAAGAAATTGCCTGTAATTAGTCCACTCACCCTCAATGCATTCATAGCATAAGAATTAACTACTCATATTGTGTTACATGCTAATCAATCTTGAGAATTTTTGTTTTGGAAAACCCTCTTACACTCTTCAAGTCAATAACTAAGCTCAAAGGTAAATAACATACTCATAAATTCAATAGATTATGTCCTCAAATGATGCCGGCGGTAGTGGCGACACGGCGACGGATAAGAACATGCGAACTGCAGGAACTCGCAACTCACACAAGACACAAGAACTCCTTGGAAGTGGGATCACCACTTGAAATCCTTCAGGATACAGAAACCCAAAACATGAGTAAAACTACTCAATTCTTATTCATCTCAACAATCTCCTCTATTACAATCAATAGGTAGGTATTTATAGACAAAAGTAGCAATATAATCGGCTACAACTACTCAATTTTTATTCATCTCAACAATCTCCTCTATTACAATCAATAGCTAGGTATTTATAAACAAAAGTAGCAATATAATCGGCTACACCAAATATAAGGAACATTGTATATTTATAGCCATACTAACAGCTAAATGGAATTAAACTAGTCTAAAGTTTAACCGGATTTTAGCTCAGCTTCGGTGTCATACTACCGGGGTAGGAGGAACTTCAGACTTGTAGAAATATGCTCGGTTGGCCACAATAAGGAGGCGGGTTTGGTAGGCTAAACCATTCTGGATAGGTCCACTCGTTATCAATTTGCCTACAAATCTTCAAACTCTCAAGAGTAGCATAAGCAAATGTAATACTTATTATTGTGAAAGTATTTAGGACCAAAGGTGTTTCTTTCAAAGTCCTCTCAAATAAATTTATAGGCTTTGTTATTAACTTGGCGTCCATGCTTGGTACTCGTACCTTGAATTCAGAAACACCCTCACCAACACTTCTAACAATCCTTATGGCTTCGTGGCCGAAAATGCAAGGAAATAAGGAAGTCTAGTCCTTGGCCTCCTAGAAGTAGAGATTGGTGTGGCGACGCGAAGCACACTTGATCTTACCCTTGACCTCCATCGCTTTAGGCGGCACCACCTCCACTTTCTCGATCACCTTTGAAACATTATGAGCAAAGAGTTCTGACCGGACATTTGTCTTGCTCTTATCATAATTATCATATGCGGGTTGCTCCAAATCAAGAACTCCATCAAACATGTCATTATCATACGCGTCGTACACAGGCTCAACGTAGAGATGTAAAGATGAAGATTTCAGAAATGGATCTTCAAATTCTTTGAAGCTGAACTCGATTGAGAGAGTTAGAACTGGTGCTAGTTCTTCAGGTTTTAGATCATAGAGACTTTCATTTGGCTTTGTGTTGAGCTTTCGAATACCAAGTTCCACCGTATTCTTGCTTCCTGATTATGAAAAATTCAGATCGGGAAAGCAATCAAAGTCTCAGGAAAGGGGGCTCAAGTTTTTCCTTCGTTTAATCCTTGACAATTGCAGTTTGAGTCGGGCAATTTCTTGTAGGAGATCTTCGATTTCTGCTTCTTGCAGTGGTCTTTGATGATTTCGATGAGGTGACATTCTTGTCGAGGAAATAATCACCACTTGGACCTTTGTCCAAGATATAGAAAATGAAAACAAGAATAGCCTACATGAAGAAGACAGCCCCCTTCTTAGCTTCTGGACCGCCCTTCTTGACTGCTGGAAGGAGAAAGAAACCACCAACAAAAATTACTCCCAGCTTCTTCCAGGACGGACAAGATGGCTAAGCCCGACGGTGACAATGAAACTCTTCTTGAGCCCGATGACGACGGCGAAACTCCTCTTGAGCCCGACAGCGACGGCAAAACTCTTCTTGAGCCTGGCGACGACGGCGAAACTCCTCTTAAGCCCGACGGGTAGGGACGATGGCACCTTGGCAAGGAACTCGCAACTCACACAAGACCCAAGAACTCCATGGAAAGGGGATCACCACCTGAAATCCTACAAGATATAGAAACCCAAAACAAGAGTAAAACTACTCAATTCTTATTCATCTCAACAATCTCCTCTATTACAATCAATAGATAGGTATTTATAGACAAAAGTAGCAATATAATCGGCTACACCAAATATAAGGAACATTGTATATTTATAGACATACTAACAGCTAAATGACTCCAGACTGGAGGGGCTCGACGAATCCACGTCAACGATCCGGTGACGGTCGTCAGACACCACTCCAAGAACTCCTTGGAGAAGGAAACCACCACCTAAGAACAAATCTTAGGAAACAGGAACTCACAACAGAGTAAAACTATAATTTTATTAATCTCCAAAAATCTCCTCTATTACAATCAATAGTTAGGTATTTATAGACAAAAGTAGCAATATAATCAGCTACACCAAATATAAGGAACATTGTATATTTATAGCCATACTAAAAGCTAAATGGAATTAAACTAGTCTGAAGTTTAACTGGATTTTAGCTCAACTCCGGCGTCATTAAAGTTTATGTAAAGCTAAAATGCCCATTGACGATTTAATCCTCCAATTTAAGGACAAAGAGCCAAACTATATCACCTTTTGATATTCATGTCGACGCATGATGACCCTGACAATGGCAGAGGGTTAACTACGGTTTCGCTTGGGACGACTTTAAACCAATATTTGTTTCCTACTTCCAATATATTTTTTTACTAAAAAGCAGCTTTACAAAGCAGTAAGAAAGCTATCCCAAACAAAGCCTACATCTATATCAATGAAGTTGAAATCAACAGAAACAGTGATATAAATTGAATGATCAAATTTATGTTAGAAACTAATGTTAATGCTGATGAACTGTCTCATTAAGAATAATCTACAATTGAGACCAACATTGACATGATAAAGCATGAATCATAGCATGCTTAGGGTTCGTTTGGGATGGCTTTCTTATAGCTTCTTAAAGCAATTTTTTAGTATAAAAATTTTAATTTTTAAACTAAAAAGCTAATTTAAGAAGCAATAAAAAAACCGTCCCAAACAAAACCTTAATTGAACAGATGGAATTAATCAAAAGCTAATTACACATCTGCTATATTCGAATGATTTCTATCCTGATAAGAGTAATTTCTCTACTCCTCTTACCAATCAACTTCAGCTATTCTTAGATGTTTAACTAGAAACATTAAACTTTCAACCATTCCTTGAAGTAAGACTGCATCCTGGCACGATTAGCAGCATTGCCAGCATTCACCGTTGGGATGATTTTCTCAGGTTTCAAAAACTAGATATGGATAACGCATAACATCAGATATTTAAAAAGCAATATAAGATTAAGGCTTCATTTGAAATAGCTTTTTTACTGTTTTATAAAGTAATTTTTTAGTACAAAAATTAAAAACTTTGTACTAAAAAGTTATTTTAAGAAGCAGTAAGAAAGTCATCCCAAATAGAGCCTAAGAAAATAAAGATGTTTGTAATGTACCTTCACAAATTCTCTGAGCTCTGTAAAACTTGAATGTTCACTATAAGGAACCCCTGCAACATATAGCATAGTATAAGACAGCTCATTACAATTCCAATGTAGTAATTGCGTTTCCAAAATCTACGGAAAATTAATATTGGCTAGTTTCTTTAAATTTTAAGGAGAGCTAGAACAGGCTGGCAGGCAAGCTCGTGCATGCAAATAAGGCAACAACCTAGCGAGAGCTGGTGTAATTGGCGCTGTTGCTGGCTGGCAGCAAGCAAGCTGCTAAATTGAGGCTTCATTTAGGATGGCATACTTACTGCTTCTTAAAACAGCTTTAATTTTTTACTAAAAAGCTGCTTTATAAAGCAATAAAAAAGCCATCCCAAACGAAGCCTGATTCTCGAACAACTTTGGCCTAGTGAGAGCTTGCGTGGTTGCAAGAAGGTAGCAGGTGGGTTGCAGATTGCTATTGAGAACCTGATTTTAGGATTTCCACACTCCTTATGCTATGGATATATTTTAATTATTTCTAGCTTATAAGTGTTAACCTCTATACAAAGAAACAAAAATAGCAAAAATCTGTACGTACCTCGGACTGAAATCCCGCGAATTCTGCCGCAAATCGCGCCGATTCGGCGCCGCTTGGTCGCTTCCTCTGTCATTCCCGTGAACTTGCCTCGATTGAACGACCACAAATGTCGTTAAATACCGAACGAAGCCAAGGCGTTGGCTCTCGGCTCTTCTTCCATTCGCTCTTCCACTCTCAACGACCGACCTCCAACTTCCTTCCCAAGTCTCCGATCTAAGCCTCACATCCCGCAACCTCTCCCATTCGCTACTTCTCCTTCACACACGAGCTCCCGATCTCCACTTCCCACGTCGGAACTCCACCAGAGCCAAACCCCGACCTCCTTCAGCCCAAACCGAGAGAAATAGAGAGAGGGAGAGGGAGAAGAGAAGGTTCGTTACATACCTTGCCCTAGCCAACCTCCCTTCGGCCGAACCCGACCCCTCTCCGCCTTATCCGTTGTGGTTTCCCGACTTAGCTCCCTCGACGATGTGCCCTTTCTGCCCGCTGGATCAGAAGTTATAACATTTTGATCGGAAGCAACCAAGAGCTCAGTTACTGTGAAGGTAACGTTCTACCTTTCACATGTTTCTTGCGGCCAAATCCCGTAAACCTGCCGAGCTATAGGGGAAACAGAGGATTTTCATAAATCATGCCCTAATCCTGTTTTATTTCGGCTCAAATTCTATTATAATATAATTAAATATAATAATTATGTTAATTCATAATTAATTATTAATTATGATTATTTAAATTTGATTATAATTAATTACTTTAATCTTAATTAATTATTATTAATTATAATGATTTATAATCGATTAAGTTAATTATAAACTAATTATCTCTTGTTTATAATTAATTTAGTTAATTATGAATTAGTTAGTTTTAATAATAATTAAATAATATTAATGATAATTAGCTATAATTAATTAAATGTAATTATAATTAATTATCTTATATTTTAATTAATTATCATTAATTATAATCAATTATAATTAATTAATTTTTAAAAAAGAAGAAGAAAAGAGAACTCTCTTACCTCGATTCTCGTGCCGACACCGACGACCGCGCAAGTATAACTCTCTAACCCTAAAACTCCGAGAACCCGTTTCAACGCATTTGTCGAGACAAAACGACCACCTATGCACGCTTTTCTTAGCGTGGTGGGAGGGAGTGCGTCACGACGTTTGCGACGAAGCGGGTAATCACCTAAATTCCTTCTTCGAAGTTTGTATCGCCTTGGAAACCCCGCCTATGCACGCTTTTCTTAGCGTGGTGGGAAGGGATCCCGGTGCGATGCGCACGACGAAGCGGGGATACCCGTAAGTACCCGCTTGCGGGGAAATAACTGCCTTGCTTACAAAATATTTTCAAAAATAAAAAAATATATATACTTTTTTTTTACAAACAAAAAAAAATATTTTTTTGCAAAAAAACCCATGCACGCTTTTCTTAGCGTGGTGGGGGATCAAAAATTACACGACCACGGTGTCCTCGAAAGAGGACATCTACCATGCACGCTTTTCTTAGTGTGGTGGGAAAGACCCAGTTTTCCGTAATTTTCCCCTAAACGGGGGAGACGCCGGAAGGCTGCCGAAATTTCGGGTGAAAGTGTTGCTACATTTGGACTTGGTTGAACTCGAAGGACGATTGAACTTGGACTCGGATTTGTGAGCCTTCGAACTTGAGAAGATAATGGACTTGTGGACTTGATTCAATTGACTTAAGTAAACCTAAACTCAAATACATTTGAAAATATAAGATTTGAGCCTACATTTGATTTAAAAGTCAAATGAGAAGAACGAAGAGCTAGAACGTAATTGAACTCAGAACAACCAAGGACTTGGAACTATTGTAATATCAGTTTTGCTCCAGGTTCGTCCTGGATCGTCCGGGACGATCGGTACAGGTTGTGCAGAAAAACTGTTCTGTCTGTATGGTTCGTCTGGACGAAATCAGGATCGTCTGGACGAAAATTTTCCAGAGAACCCGTCGCCGGGGACGATAATTAAATTTCGTTTGGACGAAATTCGTCCAGAGCAGATATCGTCCGGGACGAAGTGCGATCGTCCAGGACGATCAGTCTGGATATATATAGAAATGAGATATTTTGAAGAGAGAGAAAAAGCTGAGGAGAGAGAAAAACGAAGGAAAAAGTGGAAAAGTGGATTTTTGGACGACGCCGAGCTGTTTTCTTCCGTTGAGACTGTTCAGGAAATTGCTGTACGCAAGGTAACGCACAATCCGACTTTCTAAATTTTCAGAACTGTCGCTGTTGACGGTATTTTCTGTCCGGATTTCGTTTTTGTTAGCGATTTTCGTCCGTATTTTCCGACTGGTTTAGTTTTTACCGCGTAACTTTCTGTATATCGTTGACGTGCCGGGTGTGCACATTTTGAATATATTTTGGAGATTTTTGTCCGGACCGTTTTGATTTGACGGCGTTTTATTCCAACCGTATTTTTCTGTGCGAATATTAAAGGCTGTGGCAGTAGAATAAATGTTCTGAAATGTTGTTATCTACATTCTGTGTAAATTTGGTATTTTGTGATTTTTCAGGAAAATTGTGTAAATTTCATACGCTGCCGTTATGCTGCCCGATTTTTGGGTGATTTCTGATTTGTCCGGATTTCTTCTAATTTGATATGCTATCTGTATATGCTATAAAAAGGGAGTTATAAGGGGCCTGAATCCTATGAGATTCAATTAGTGTCTGGGAAATCTGAAATGAGCTCAATATGAAATCTGATATCTGTTCTGTTCTGGATCCGAGGAAATCTGTTTAGGTGCTATAAGCACTATATATGTATTCTGGTACGATAAGTACATTTGTTTTGGTGCTATAAGCACATCTGTTCTGGTGCCGTGAGCACAAAGGGTGGCATAAGGGGCCGGAATCCGTAGAGATTCCGTCAGTGTCAGGGAATTTAGCTATTAATTATATATCTGATATCTGATTTGAAATGATTTCTGATTTTCCGTATCTGTTCTGTAAGCGAATCTGATTTTGAATCTGATTCTGATTCTGATATGATTCTGATATGATTTGATATATGTCTGTTTCAGTTCCGATCTGATTTTGATCTGATATATGTCCGTATATGTTCTGATTTGATCTGTTTTGTTATGAACTGTCCGATTCTGATTTCAGTACGAAGATTCTGATTTCTGTCTGATGTGTTTGATTTTGAATTCTGAGAATTTTGATTGGAGGTTTGTTGCTTTGCTGAGCTGTTGAGCTCACTCTTGCTTTCTGGTGGTTTTCAGGTTCTGGGAAAGGGAAGGAAGTCCAGGACTAGATTTCAGAGTCTGATCAGTATAGGTATTTTGTTCTTTTGATTTTTGTACAGTCATGGCTTTTCTGCTCTGTTTCTTTCTGTCAGCCATGCACTGTATTTGTAGATGATTGTTTTGAGGAAAAGAAAGAAAATGTAGATGATTTGTTCCGCTGTATTTGATATTTGTTAGTAGCTCTGGTTTGTTTTGTATGTATAATATTTGGAAGATTCCGTTCAGTAAGCAAATTCCAAAGCCAGATCCTGGTTAGTCTGTTTGGCTGGTCGCGACCCAGTGCGGGCGGGATCCGTCTCGGGTCGGGTCGTGACAAAGCCTTTTTGGTGGTATCAGAGCAATGGTTTTGGAATTTGGTTGGATTGTAAAACAGAGCTATAGGAAGTGATCTGTAGTGAGTTGGTCTGGGGTAGTTTTGGTTTGTTTGGCTTTTTATTGTGTTGTTTTTGTGATAGTTTTCCGGATTTTTCTGGATTTTTCTGTATGGATCAGCCAGACCCAGACATGACTGACGGGCAGAGTGCCAGTCAGGCAGCTCCAGTGGGGAGTACAGCCCCAATGGCTGGTGCTGATACATTATCTCAGTTTGCTACGCTTGTTGCTCAGATGATGAGCGAGACTCAGAGCAGAGCTTCTACTGTCAGATCTGAGGATATTGATAGACATCTGCAGTTATTTTTGAGGTTGAAACCTCCGAGATTTGAGGGCGCTGTTGAGCCCAGAGCTGCTGAGGAGTGGTTGAGGAGGTTGGAAAAGACTTTTGACGGGATGCAGTGTCCTACGGACAGGAAGGTTCCATTAGCTGTTTTTCTGTTGGATGGAGAGGCTGAACACTGGTGGGAAGGCCAGCAAGCAGCTAGATTTCAGGACAGATTGAACTCTCTGATCACTTGGGAAGAGTTCACTGAGGTATTTCGAGACTGGTTTGTTCCCCCTTCTGTACGACAGCAGATGAAGGAGAGTTTTCTGAGGCTTGTTCAGGGGAGCAAGACGGTGATGCAGTACGAGGCTGAGTTTACTGCATTAGCCAGGTACGCTCCGCAGCTGGTTAGTACTTCTGCTGAGAGGTGTTACAGATTTCTGAGGGGATTACGAGATACTTTGAGGCAGCCCCTGATACCATTCCGGATCACTGACTTCGCTGAACTTGTGGAGCGAGCTCGATTGATAGAGAACGACCTGATGGCTACTCAGCAGCGGTGGATTGCGAGTAGGAAGAGATTTGGAGGTGAGGCTTCAGGTAGTGGTTCCTCTGGAAAGAGGAGATTTGTATCTGGACCTGGTTCTGGATCTGGTGAATCCAGGAGGAGTGGAGGGTCGTCTGGTACTGCTACCAGTACGACGAGTTCTGGATCTGTTAGTTCGGCACCTGTGTGCCAGAGCTGTGGACGACGACACTTGGGCCAGTGCTACAGGATGGCTGGTCTGTGTTTTCGATGTGGTCAGCCAAGACATCGGATTGCAGAGTGTCCACAGATGGGATTTGATCGGCGTTCTGAGTTCCGATCTGAGGGCTCTGTTAGACCTGCTGGTTCAGTAGGGAGACCGAGGACTGTTCCTCCGCGTCCTGAGGGATTTACTGGTAGAGGTGGTGGTTCTAGTTCTGGACCACGGAGACCACCTATTGTTCAGAGGGAGCAGAGTAGTTCTGTTGCTTCAGCTCCAGCTCCAGTGCAGCCCCGAGTTTACAGCTTGAGTCAGCAGGAGGCTCGAGATGCTCCAGATGTTATGACAGGTACGATTTACATTTCTGGTCAGCCCTGTAGTATTTTGTTTGATTCTAGAGCCCGTCATTCTTTTCTGTCCGAGCACTGTTTTGAGATTTTGCACTTGGACTCGTTTTTGCTTCCGATTTCTTTGTCTGTGATTTTACCGGCTGGAAATCCTTTGATTGCTCGGAAGTTTTGCTTGTGTGAGATTGATATTTCTGGCAAGAAGTGGAAGTCGAGTCTGATTCTGTTGCCGATTTCTTCGTATGACGTGATTTTAGGCATAGATTGGCTGAGTCAGTACGAGGCCCAGATAGACTGTCTGAAGAAGCAAGTGAGTTTGCTTGTGGCTGGAGAGAGAGTTGTATTTCAGGGCTTACGAGGTGTTCTCTCCAGTCTGATTTCTATGTTGGAAGTGAGCAGGATGTGGAAGAAAGGATGCCCAGTGTTTTTGGCTTCGGTGCGGGATCTGAACCTGGAGGTTGGTTCTGTCTCTGAGATCCCAGTGGTACGGGAGTTTGCTGATGTTTTTCCTGAGGAGTTGGTTGATTTACCTCCGGATAGAGATGTGGAGTTCTCTATCGATATTTTTTCGGGTACCGCTCCGATATCAAAAGCTCCGTACAGGATGGCACCGAAATAACTTTCTGAGCTGAACTTTCAGCTTCAGGAGTTGGTAGACAGAGGCTTTGTCTGTCCTAGTGTTTCGCCCTGGAGAGCACCTGTTTTGTTTGTAAAGAAGAAGGACGGGACACTCCGTATGTGTATTGATTACAGAGACTTGAACAAGGTCACGATCAAGAACAAGTATCCTTTGCCTCGGATCGATGACTTGTTTGATCAACTTTCCGGATCTTCTGTGTTTTCGAAGATTGACTTGCGATCCGGATATTATCAAGTGAAGGTGAAGGAATCTGATGTGATTAAGACAGCATTCAGTACTCGGTACGGGCACTACGAGTTTTTGGTTATGCCTTTTGGGGTAACCAATGCGCCTGCTATTTTCATGGATCTGATGAACCGAGTATTCAGGGAGTTTCTGGATCAGTTTGTGATCGTCTTTATTGACGATATTTTGGTATATTCTGCTTCTGAGAATGATCATGCCAGACACTTGAGTATTGTGTTGGAGACTTTGAGGCGGCATCAGTTGTATGCCAAGTTCTCCAAGTGTGAATTCTGGCTGAGGAGCATTTCTTTTCTGGGGCATGTGATTAGCGAAGAAGGCATTTCTGTTGATCCCCAGAAGATTCAGGCAGTTGCTGATTGGCCAAGGCCGACTACGGTATTTGAGGTACGTAGTTTCTTGGGCATGGCCGGATATTACAGGAAATTTGTGAAGGGATTTTCATATATTTCGACGCCTTTGACGAGACTGACGCAGAAGTCAGTAGCTTTTGTTTGGACACCGGAGTGTGAAGCTAGTTTTCAGAGATTGAATGACTGTTTGACTTCAGCTCCAGTGTTAGCACTTCCGTCAGGTACGGAAGGTTTTCAGGTGTTCAGTGATGCTTCACTGAAAGGACTGGGATGTGTCCTGATGCAGCATGGTCAGGTAATTGCTTATGCTTCTAGACAGTTAAAACCACATGAGAAGAATTACCCGACACATGATCTGGAATTAGCTGCAGTGGTATTTGCTTTGAAGATTTGGCGTCATTACCTGTATGGCGTCAGATGTGAGATCTTTACTGATCATAAGAGCCTGAAGTACATTTTTACTCAGAAGAATCTGAATCTGAGACAGAGAAGGTGGCTCGAGTTGATCAAGGATTATGATCTGACTATTCAGTACCAGCCTGGGAAGGCGAATGTGGTAGCGGATGCTTTGAGTAGGAAGTCTTCTAGATTAGCAGGTATTCAGCTTACTTCTGATGACTTTCTGATTCGAGACATGGATCGCTTGCAGTTGGAGGTGATTCCCTCCAATGGTTTGGATTTGGCTCAGATGAGTATTCAGTCTACTTTGGAGACAAGGATTCAAGAAGCCCAGAAGTCAGATTCTGATTATTCGAAGTTGATTGCTCAGATTGGATCTGGTAAGACTCCTGAACTTCGAATTTCGGATTCTGGTGCTATTTTCTGCAAGAACAGGTTGTGGGTACCTGTGTTTGGGGATTTGAGGTAGGAGATTCTATATGAATCTCATCATTCTGGCTATACTATTCATCCAGGCAGTGGTAAGATGTATGCTGATATGAAGCTTTTATTCCGGTGGCCTAGGATGAAGGATGTGGCGGAGTTTGTGTCGAGATACGAGGCCTGTCAGTTGGTGAAGGCAGAGCATCAGCGACCAGGTGGACTGTTGCAGTCATTGCCTATCCCTGAGTGGAAGTGGGAGGAGGTGACGATGGACTTTGCGATGGATTTTCCTCGATCACGGCAAGGACATGATGCCATCTGGGTGATCGTAGATCGATTGACGAAGTCCGCCCATTTTCTTCCGATCAGACAGACTGATTCAGTAGATTGCTTGGCACGGGTTTATGTTAAGGAGATTATCAGATTGCACGGTGTACCTCGCGTGATTGTATCTGATCGAGACGGACGTTTTACTTCCAGACTTTGGAAGGGTATTCAGCAAGGCTTGGGTACTAAACTGCATTTCAGTACAGCTTTTCATCCTCAAACTGATGGACAGTCTGAGAGGACTATTCAGGTACTGGAAGATCTGTTGAGGCTTTGTGTTTTGGACTTTGGCGGAAGCTGGGAAGATCATATCCCTTTGATTGAGTTTGCTTATAACAATAGCTTTCAGTCCAGTATCGGTATGGCACCGTATGAGGCTCTGTATGGCCGGAAGTGCCGGACTCCTTTGACTCTGACGGAGGTCGGAGATAGACAGGCTTTGGGTGCCACTTTTGCTGATGAAACTGTTCAGAAGATCAGCTTGATTAAGGAAAGATTGAAAGCGGCTCAGGACCGACAGCAGAAGTATTATAATCAGAAGCACATGTTTGTTGAGTTTCAAGTTGGTGATTTTGTATATGTCAAAGTCAGCCCGATGAAGGGTGTGAGCAGCTTTGGTCAGTTGAGCAAGCTTAGTCCAAGGTATGTTGGACCTTTTGAAATCTTGGAAAGGATTGGAAAATCTGCTTACAGACTGTTGCTTTCTGATTCGATGCCCGATGTGCATAATGTGTTTCACGTATCCACTTTGAGGAAGTGGGTATCCGACTCTGGGAAGAAGGTATCTGCTGATGAGGTTGGGATTCAGGAGAATCTGGCGTACAAGGAAGAGCCAGAGTTGATTTTGGCGTACGACGTCCGAAAGCTACGAAGAAAACAGATTCCGATGGTTAAAGTCTAGTGGAAGCACCGTACTGCACGGGAAGCGACTTGGGAGAAAGAATCGGACATGAGGAAGTCGTATCCGTATCTGTTTTGACGGAGTTTGGATTGGATAATGTCGAGGACGACATTTTTTTTGAAGTTGGGGAGATTGTAATATCAGTTTTGCTCCAGGTTCGTCCGGGACGAAGTTGGATCGTCCGGGACAATTGGTACAGGTTGTGCAGAAAAACTGTTCTGTCTGTATGGTTCGTTTGGACGAAATCAGGATCGTCTGGACGAAAATTTTCCAGAGAACCCGTCGCCAGGGACGATAATTAAATTTCGTTTGGACGAAATTCGTCCAGAGCAGATATCGTCCGGGACGAAGTGCGATCGTCCAGGACGATCAGTCTGGATATATATAGAAATGAGATATTTTGAAGAGAGAGAAAAAGCTGAGGAGAGAGAAAAACGAAGGAAAAAGTGGAAAAGTGAATTTTTGGACGACGCCGAGCTGTTTTCTTCCGTTGAGACTGTTCAGGAAATTGCTGTACACAAGGTAAGGCACAATCCGACTTTCTAAATTTTCAGAACCGTCGCTGTTGACGGTATTTTCTGTCCGGATTTCGTTTTTGTTAGCGATTTTCGTCCGTATTTTCCGACTGGTTTAGTTTTTACCGCGTAACTTTCTGTATATCGTTGACGTGCCGGGTGTGCACATTTTGAATATATTTTGGAGATTTTTGTCCGGACCGTTTTGATTTGACGGCGTTTTATTCCGACCGTATTTTTTTGTGCGAATATTAAAGGCTGTGGCAGTAGAATAAATGTTCTGAAATGTTGTTATCTACATTCTGTGTAAATTTGGTATTCTGTGATTTTTCAGGAAAATTGTGTAAATTTCATACGCTGCCGTTATGCTGTCCGATTTTTGGGTGATTTCTGATTTGTCCGGATTTCTTCTAATTTGATATGCTATCTGTATATGCTATAAAAAGGGAGTTATAAGGGCCTGGATCCTATGAGATTCAGTTAGTGTCTGGGAAATCTGAAATGAGCTCAATATGAAATCTGATATCTGTTCTGTTCCGGATCCGAGGAAATCTGTTTAGGTGCTATAAGCACTATATATGTATTCTGGTACGATAAGTACATTTGTTCTGGTGCTATAAGCACATCTGTTCTGGTGCCGTGAGCACAAAGGGAGGCATAAGGGGCTGAAATCCGTAGAGATTCCGTCAGTGTCAGGGAATTTAGCTATTAATTATATATCTGATATCTGATATCTAATTTGAAATGATTTCTGATTTTTCGTATCTGTTCTGTAAGCGAATCTGATTTTGAATCTGATTCTGATTCTGATATGATTTGATATATGTCTGTTTCAGTTCCGATCTGATTTTGATCTGATATATGTCCGTATATGTTCTGATTTGATCTGTTTTGTTATGAACTGTCCGATTCTGATTTCAGTACGAAGATTCTGATTTCTGTCTGATGTGTTTGGTTTTGAATTCTGAGAATTTTGATTGGAGGTTTGTTGCTTTGCTGAGCTGTTGAGCTCACTCTTGCTTTCTGGTGGTTTTCAGGTTCTGGGAAAGGGAAGGAAGTCCAGGACTAGATTTCAGAGTCTGATCAGTATAGGTATTTTGTTCTTTTTGATTTTTGTACAGTCATGGCTTTTCTGCTCTGTTTCTTTCTGTCAGCCATGCACTGTATTTGTAGATGATTGTTTTGAGGAAAAGAAAGAAAATGTAGATGATTTGTTCCGCTGTATTTGATATTTGTTAGTAGCTCTGGTTTGTTTTGTATGTATAATATTTGGAAGATTCCGTTCAGTAAGCAAATTCCAAAGCCAGATCCTGGTTAGTCTGTTTGGCTGGTCGCGGCCCGGTGCGGGCGGGATCCGTCTCAAGTCGGGTCGTGACAACTATGCTCAGAACTTAAATCAAAATGGACTAAATTTGAACTCGATTTATACATCAAGTGGACATGGCTTGAACTTACAAGCTTGATTTGAACTTGAACTCAAGAGAATTTGAGCTTGACTGGAACTTGAAGATATTGAACTTAAACCATGCAATATCAAGTGGGTTTTGATAATGAACTATGCTCAATTGAAAATCGATGATCCATGAAAATTCAAGTCAAACTACGACACGAAGAACTTGAATGAATGTAGAAAACTCATACTGAGTTTTAAACTCAGGCATGAATGGAATTTGGACTCAAACTCATACAAAAAAAAAATATAACTTGAGTCTTATAGAAGGAAACTTCTTCATCTCTATCACCAAAAACGATCCAACTCAAAGAAGATACATCAAAGGAAAGATCAAACTCAAATGAACTACGAGGGAGCTTGGAATTGAATGTGATATGGTGGCTCGAACATTCAATCAAATCAAATCTTAAATGGGAATGAACAACACTCATATATAAGCAAATATTGAAGTGTTCCTACAATCTACTAGAGGCCAGATGTCTTTACAACCAGTAAATCAAATTGCTAGCAAATATCTCAGTCTCTACAAGCAAGAGTTTGTTACTAATAAAGTTCCAAACATAATTTTCTTCGAAGAATCAACTTTGAAGCAACGAGCACAAGATCTAGATGAAGATGTCAAAAGTGTTGATCATTCAAATATATGCAAAAGAACATCTTATGAACCATATAAAGATGGGGAAGGTTGATGTGTATATTAAACATATGAGTGGGTTCACAAGCGTCGCCACAGATATTCCTAAATTCATCATGTATTGTTGCAAGTATAATATGATCTTTAAGTTAAAAAAGGGTCATGGGAGAAAGAGCTTGATCTTCATGCAAGAAAGTATGGTAGCTCTTATCACATCTATGTGTGAACACTGACGAAAGATCGTAGATGTTAGAAGAAATTATAGTGTGCCCACAAGTGACTGTAGAAGGTCTATTATGCACACAGCAATTCATCTACAAGCATCCACAATGAAGGCAGGAGGCTCGTTAGTGCACTATGACCCGCCTACAAAAATCAACAAATAGTGCACGACAGTCTACCTATACGAAGCAGCGAACAATTCTATCCAGAAGCTGCTACGCCACCGGATCTGCAACATTTGTACAAGCAGACAGAAGGCGTCCACAACTACAACGCCACGCCACCGGATCCGCAACATCTTTGCAAGCGAACAGAAGGCGTTTACAAATATTTCAAAAAATACCCTCGCACATGCACTGTAGTTTGTACACACTTAGGAACACTAAAAGAGGGAATATAAACCAACACCCGGCATGGGGCCCGGCGAGCGTGTTATTGGTACACACGTGACGTCTAGGGATGCTGCGCGGGTTATTAAACTTGAACCCGATCCTTCTAAATAGATGAAAGGAGTCGACAATGTTCAATTATAAAATGCCCCCAAATACCCGCATGGGCCCCGGCTAGCATGTTGTAGAAACACATGTGACGTATAGGGATGCTGCGCGGGTCAATAAGTGAATTCAAGTTCGAGTCCTATCCTCCTATGCGGGCAAGCGAGAGTTGACAAGGCTCGAACTCTTAAATGAATATCTAGTCACGAGGTCGACTGAGATATTTATTTTATACATTCATATTAGGCCTTCAAGGTCTAAAATCAACATGAATTCACTAACAAGGGCATAAAGCCTACGAAACCCGATCCTCTGTCGACAGCTAGACAGAGTCGACAAGGTTCAAGCTTTAAATGGAAATAACCCCAAACACCCCGATGATGGCCGTATTGATTGGTTATCTCAGCCGGAGGGGTTCACAAATATTTTTAAATGCCTCCCACAAGTCCACTCAAAAACTCAAAACTCCACCAAAATCCCCAAAAATCCCAAAATCCTAAAAATATTTAAATTTGAAATCAAACCATCAATCACTAAAAGCAAAATCCACCCGCCCTCCGCAACAGTTTGCCAAGGCGGGCAAATTGAAGTTTACTCTAGCTCACAAAAGAGCCAAATGCCTAGTCGAAAATATTACTAGGATCCATTCTCAAACAATCTCTTGCCAGTAAGGACCTGGTACGTGTCCTCTAACCGACAGTTTCGCCACCAAATGGCACTGCAGGTAAACGGTTATGACCCGGGGCCCTCTGAACCGAGTGGTTT
>CM039724.1:5492403-5837407 GCA_022539455.1 Dendrobium nobile | reverse complement strand
TTTTGCCGCCGAAATACGGCACCAAAGATACGGTTATGGCCAGAGCCAATTTTCATCGTATGTCCAAGCGAAGCAGTCCTTAAACTCGGATAGAAGTTGAATTAGATCCTTAGATTCATCCTCACTCAACAAAGAACTTATGAAAGTGGGGCGAGGGTCATCCTCTGTTCCAAGGTTAATTTTTTTAAGTTCATCAACTGTTGATTTAATTTTTTCTTCAAATTCAGGGGGTGCATCCCAAATTTGAACTTCATCTGAATCATCTAAGGTCTCCAAACAAAGTCTGTCGAGTGAATCAACGACTTCAGTAGAGACAATTTTAGATTCACGGTGAATAGTTATCATCAAGCAATATTCATCATCGTCAAACGAACTAACGGTACCAAAGCCGATACCACTTATCCAATTTTTATTGAATTTTGAATTCCAAATACTTTGGTGGTATCTAGCTTGACCCTTAGTCCATTGACTCGGAGCAAAACCTTTAGAGATAAGAGCTTTAACACCAAGAGGAAAGTAGTCGAAAGGTAATTCAATTAATTCATTGAAATCTGCCTCTTCAAGGACTACATCACCTTTATTCCTTGAAGAGGAGGAGCCAGGGAAGAACATCTGGACTTTTCTTACATCTCCATCTAAGTTAGGGGCATCCTTAATTACTAACCCTGAGACTCTGTCTGCAGACAGTGGGGTTAAGGATAAGGATTTAACTACCCTATTAAGCTTTTCATACATACTCAATTCAGGCTCATCACTTTGAGGTTTAGAATTGTTACCCTCCTGATCACTATCCAAATCTAAAGTGAGATCAAATTTTGGAGGAAGATTGGATTTTTTTGTAATCAAAAGCAATTCTGTCACCCCTCTTTCTTGGTTCTTCATCGGAACTTGATTCAAGTTCGATGTACATCAGGGTATTCCTTCTTTCAATTGAAATACGGCCTCGACCACGTGCTCTTTGGGCCATCCTTCCACCTCTTCGAGGCAAATTGTTTCGAGGCCTAAAGACCACGTGCTCGACGTCGTCTTCACTACTTGAATTGTGTTCTTTTGTACTCTTGATTTTTTCTTTTCTCAGCTCTTGAATTGCTTTTGAACCATAATTTTCCACTTTTTCTTCCTTAACATTGATCTCTACCTTAGATTTGGTAGTGGACCCTTTGGGAACATAATATGTAGCATCTTCATAGATCCTGATCTCGTGAATAGAGAATGGTTGCAAATCACCCTTAATTTCAAACTCAATGCCATCTCATTGGTACTTGATGCATTGATGTAGGGTGGAAGGAACCATCCTATACTCATGGATCCAAGGCCTACCTAGGAGCGCATTAAAGGATGTCGCCGAATCGATTATATGAAATTCGCTTCAGTTTTTAAATCTCCTATCTCTAGATGAAGTGTGATTGAACCTAAAGCCTTCTTGCCCTTTTCGTTGAACCCACGAAGCACCAACTTATCGGTTGAGAGCTTGCTAGTATCAACTCTAAGGTACGTGAGAGTCTTTATGTTCATCACGTTGACCGATGCACCCGGATCAACAAGAACTCTTGATAGTTTAAACTTTCTCACATTTATAGTGATGTAAAGTGGGCGATTATGATCAGCAGTTCCAAGGAGTAAATCTTCATCGGAGAAGGTAATCTTGGGATTTTCTTGAAGTACAAAGCTTCTTCCTCAGAAGTTAAAGCAAGTTGAGCTAAGCAAATCTCGGGGTCGAGAAGTGCTTTAATTAGAGTCTCCCTCATCTCTTTTGAAAGGACGAGGGCGTCGTAATTGCTCAACTTAGCAGGCAACTTCCTAAGGTGAGCTAAGACATTGTAATTGACGCTTGGAACATTAACATCGGGACCCGGTGGATTTGAAGGAGAGTTTGATTGTTGAGTAAAAACTTGAATCGGATCAGTGGAAACAACTTGTTTTCTCTTTTTCTGTGGGGGAAGCCTAGGGGGTAAAACCTTGCCACCACGCAGTTGTACTTGCATGATTTCATCAGAATGACAATCTACGGGGAGGTCTACGCTCTCCTTAGGCGGTTGATTATCATTTTCTGAATGGGAATCTGAATCCGAGAAGTCTATCACGACGGGACTCCCTTGAAAGTTAATTTCATGGGTATCACCATCTGATAAGACATCAAATTCATCTTCCCCTTGAAGGGTCAAATCTGGAGAGCTGAGTTTTTTAACTTCTTGATTGTCCTCAGCTGATTATGGGTTATTTTCAACAGAAGAGTCGTTTGAAATTACATTCTCAACACTAATCATCAAAACATTTGCAGAAGGATCTTTCTTTTTATTTAATTTTCGACCCTTTGCCTTTGATGGGACAAAGTAAAAGTCAGATAACTTTAGTGGGGCTAGTGGTTTTGAGCTACCATCCACCACTTGTACAGATCTCTTATCAACAAATTTCCTCTCTACAAAAGGTTCGTTCTTTTCATTTTTATTTAATACAGTAGTTCCTATAACTACTAGAGAGGAAATCGTCCCAACATCCTCCTGCGATGCCTCCAGGTCAACCTCTCAGATCGGGCCCCGGGCTCTCGTCGGTAACTGTTGAGAAAGACGAAAAGATTGATTAATAGACTTTTTAAATGCCCAGGATAGTGCTATATCCCAACCATCTTCAAGGGATAAAGAAAGATTGGAATTTTTACTTGAGATGGATTTGACAGACCCCTGATCCGGATCGACCAAGTACTCCTCTGGAATTATGATGTTACCTTGACGGAAGTTCCTTTCAAGCCAGTCCATGAAAACAAAGCAGTCCTCGATTGTATAGCCCAACATGCGGTGGTAAGCGCAAAAATTGGGGTGATCCCCCTTATTTGCTTCCTCCGGCTTCTTGGCCTCTGGCAATCAAAAGTTTGGCTTCTTTTGGAGACTCTTGAAATTTTTCTTATAGATTCTCTTTTAAAGGGATAAGGGCGAGCCAATCTCTCTTTAATAGACATCGGGTAAGGTCCTCTAGTGGGTTGAGAAGTTACCTGAAACGGTTGAGGTTTCTGAGTTTATTGAATGGTAGGATTACTTGATTGAACATTGACCGGCTTCTTCCCCTTGTCGACTGCTGAAACTGTTGCTGTCCTCTTTTCAAAGGATTTCAATGATTTACTAACCTTCTTATCTTCAGTAGAATCCTTCAAGAATGGCATTTTGGAAGCCTCTTCTTGTAGATTACTAGCTTTATTAAGAAGCTTTTTGAATGTTTTGATTGTAAACCCCTTTAACAGAAAAGCAACGGGCCTGTGGATATTCTTTAGAAGAATCTCCACTGCATGTTGCTCTTACAGTTTGGGTTCACATTTCATCGAGAGGTTTCGCCACCTCAAGATGTAGTAGACTAAAGACTCGCCCGGTTTTTGCTTTTCGATGATGAGATCACCAATGATTACACGTTGTTGAGCTCCTGAGAGTCTCTTTAAAAAGCGACCCTCGAGCTCTGTGAAAGTTTTTACATAATCATTTGGTAAATCTGCGTACCACTCAAAAGTAATACTGGACAAACTACTCACAAACTGACGAAAGAGTAGAGCATCCGACCCTCCTGCATTGCAACAGCTTGCTCAGAAATGGGCCAGATGCTGTCTCGGGTTTTCTAAGCCGCTAAAAACTTTGAAAGAATGTGACACAAAACCCTTGGGATAAGGAACCAAATCATATTCCTCGGGGTAGGGTTTACCCTTTGGAATAGATACAGTTCCTTGTGAATGGGCTAAGGCCTCCCTTACCTGGGTTTCAATCATCTGGCGGATATCTTTTTCTGGTGGAGACACTGGAGAAGTAACTTCTGGAAGTTTGGGATTTGAATCAGTCTTTCTGCTGTGCTCTCCCGTTGTGTGTACCGCAGGCTGCAACTGCTCAGGTCTAGACTGCTATGACTGAAAGAGCTGACTCTGCATCTGTTCAACTTTTATCATCATCTCCTCAACCTTTCTTTCCAAACTTTTGATGTATTCATCCTTTTCCTTTAATCTGACAGGACTATTTGAATCTGAATCAACTGTTGTTGATTCTTCCTCCTTACCCGAGCGGTGTTTAAAAGGCTCAGCATCTTTAGTTGACGCTCGAGTTTCTACCATGTGAACATCTGCTATTGGCTCCTCCTCAACTAACAAATCATTTTCATCCGGATTGAATTCATCAACAGTCTTCTTCTTAAGGATATCTCTGATTTCTTGTACCACTTCCTCGATTGGCCTCCCATCTATTGCTTCAGCATAAATTGGTAAGTATCCATCATAATCCATCACTTGATCATACTCTTTCACATCTAACTTATCAAAGATATTGCTAATCTTAACATCTTCTTCAGTGATTTCTTCACTAACCAATTGATCTAACATTTCTTGATCAGGATCTCGAGTCGTCTCCTCCCCTCCGACTGTCCTGGGGTCGGTAGTCGCAAGGGTGACATCCTTAGTAGGGTGAGGGACATCTATCTTAATTGGTGATGGAGGGGCTTGAACGGTGGAGGCTCCAACATCAATACGGATAGAATCCTCACATCCCTGAACTGGGAGTCGGGGGAGTTCAATTGGCGTCTAAGTTTGAAGTTCTCTTATTTGAATTCCAATGGATCTACTGAACTTCCTTCGCATGCATGATTCATCTGGGGACATGGGCCTCTTGCCCTTAACATCCACTGGTTTCAACTCCTTCAGAACTTCTTTAGATTTTGCTACCACTGGGGCCAGCTTAGACAATTTTGAAGGCGGGGTCGGTGGTCTACCACTAAGAGGGCGACTCTGGCCAGACCCAGTTAACACTATCTCCTCCGTCTTTGTAGACGGGAGGCGAGGCACCCAATGGTATCTATCTACTAAGACTGACGTCACAGGTTGTTTAACAAACTTCTTGTTCTTCCTTACTGGCTGAGGAGTCAGGTTCTTGGCTTCAGATTTTTCTTCTTTCAACACCTCTTTCTCAAGCCTGTGTGAAATCACCTCTTTAAAGTATTTGACATATTGTTCTTTAGTCTGTCCTACTTGAGCAGTACAAGTATGGATGATATTTTTGAGCATCCTAGCTTTTAGAGTTTGCTTTTCCTTCGGGGTTCTCTTAACAGAATAGTCCACTGGGCTAGGCGGAGTGCTAGCTATCCGAGTAACTCTCTCTTCCCCTGCAGCAGCTGCGAGGGGGTGAAAATGAATCCCTTTAAGGAGTGGAGAAGAGGCAGGGATTGGCAGCTCCTCAGCAGCCTCAAGATCGACTTTACCCAAGGCCTTCAGCTCAGCCACCTTCTTGGCCTTTGTGATTTTCTTCCTCAACCTCCTGAGGTAGTTCTTTTTGGCATTCTTACTACCATAAAGGGTTTTAGAGCTAGAAGATCCTTTCTCAAATACTGACTTGCCTTCAGCGGCAGCTTCCAGCTTTTTTGCATCATCTAGGAATTCTTTTGGTGCGGAAGCAATATTCAGTGCGGACCAGAGACTAGGAGGGGCATCGTTTCCAGCTCTTATGGCTAACTGAACTAGAGGGGCATCCTTCTCGCCCTCAACAGCAAGGTCCACCAAAGTGTTTCCATTCATCACCAGTCTAAGGGACTTAAATCCTATTCTGAATTGGATTGAATTTTCAAAAATCAGCTCTTCGATCATTAAGTCACGGTCCATCGAAAACAGAAGTTTGCCAGCCATTGCAGGTGATTTGATTATCTGAGTTTGAAAAGAGAAGATTTGAATTATAACTTTGAATTTGAATTTGAAAATAAGTTTATATTTTATCATATATATCGGGTTATAGGAGTTATAACCCGATATCAAATGATAAAATATAAGAATTGATTCTGATTGGAAAGAAGTTTGAATTCTCATTGTATATATTCGACTACAAGAGGATATTGTAGAAAGATATATAACAACGATAGTCTGAATTAGATTTGAAAGGATTTTGAGGTGAAGATTTTGAAAGTTTGAAGAATTTTTTTTTTTATTTTGAAACCCGGATCTAATTGGATTCACCTTTGACAAGGTGGTTTGCCATATCAAAGGAGAATTGAAGAAGTTTGACTTGACTCTCTTATCCTACTAATTGACTTAGAGGAAAGATGTCAAAGACCAAACAAATTTTGAAAGAGAATTTGGATTCATGTTGTATGAGTTCAATTACAACAGAGTATTGTAGAAGACCCATGGCAACAATCACCAAACCTGATTTGGGTGATCCTCCTTCACTTTTTGAAACACAAAACGTCGAGTTTTATTTTCGACATAATGGTTCTTAAAAATAAATGGAGGGTCTGAAAATTCGGGATTGAACCTTTTCACAATATTGACTCGCTTAGTGTGAAACATCAAAACCCAAATTGAATTGAAAGTTTGAAGTTTGAGAAGATTAGAATTTTGAAGATCTAAGAGATTTCGAACTCAAGTGTCCTACCTTAGCGATCGACTTAAGGTAGGATTTTGGGATTGAAGCTTTGAATGTGAAATTGTATTATATGCGTTAAAGTACATCAGAATGATGTAAGAAACGCATAAGAATACAGACTAAAAGGTGGTTTCGAAATTGACTTTGAAAATTTGAAAATCCGGCAGCATCTCCTCTTATTTTTGGAACTCAATGTGTTGAATTTTCATTCAACAAAGGTTCGCAAACTATTTAGGGAAGATTAATAAGAAAGCCTAACTCTTTCAACCTTTAAAGGATGAAATGTTAAAGGCAAACTTTGGCCAGAAAGGTTTGATTTTGTGTTGTATATGCTATCCACGATGATTATCGTAGGAAGGTATATAACAACGACGATTGGTTTGATGTGATTTTTAGAGGTAAATTTGAAAACTCAAAAATCCGGCAGCATTTCCCCTTATTTTTGAGACTCAAGTTGTTGAATTTTCATTCAACAGAAGGTCCACAAACTATTTAGGGAAGATTTTTGTGGAGTTTACTCGGCTCTTTCATTCCAGTCAGTGGTTTAGAAATGAAATGTCATAGCTTAACTTTACTGGCATGATTGAATTTTTAGAACAAACCTCTAAAAAATGAATTCTACACTTGATCGTATATATTGAATTGTAAAGATTACAATCCAATATATAGCGGTGCAATGTAGCAATTACTTAAGTTTTGAAAGGATTTGAATTTATCGAAAGATTGAAAACTTAGGCTTTGAAATTGAGGAAATTTTCTATAAGTTATATAACTTAGCATTCCACTGGCAATCCGAGCACGCTAGTTTCTAACATTTATAGAAAGTTTTAGAAAGGGATAGGCCTGACTCTTTCGCTCTACCAACCAAGTTGGAGGCAAAATATCCAAGCCCGATCTAGAGAGGAAGGTTTCCTACACTCACCTCTTGTTTGACAAATCTTAATTGAGTTGGCCACACTCTCTCAAGGAAGAAATGAAAGAGCGACCAACGGAGGGAAGGGTAGTTGAGACTACCGATTCAATAAAATTTATATCGCTATTAAAGATGAAGAGTGAGACTTATCCCCGGCGAAGTCGTCATTCTTTTGTTTTGATTGAAAAATATATATTTTTTAAAATGTATTAATTTTCTTTGGGAATATTAAATTTTAAATTTTGAAATTGAACACGTCATTATGAATAATATATCGCCTCGAAAGACGAACATATCGTTCTCTAATGGGTTCAAATTATAGAATTCTAATTTTATCCAGATTATCGTAGTCAAACTCAAAGGGAGAATCACATTTGACCCCAGAGGATCAAAATGGAATTTAATCAATTGTTTGACTATTCTAATTTAGATAAAGGATCATTAATTTCATAATCAAAATCACGATAATAATTGATATATCTCTCCGAAGAAAGAAGATATCAATCATTATCGATCGATTAAAAATGACGATAATGATCGTTAATTTTGAATTTCCCAAAGATAATTAATTAAAGGTTTGAAAAATTGATTTTGAAAATCAGGTCTGGGTTATTAAATCTCCTACGAGCGCAAGCCCTCGTAGTTAATTACATCGTAGGAAAATTAAAAATTTTCCTACGAACACTCTTGATTAAAATAGCAATACTAATTTTATTTAAGATTTCAAAGTTAGATATCAAAGAAAGTTAAGGTTTAGAATTTCAAATGGGATTGGTTTAATGCTGAGCACTTATTTTTAGATTCGAGGGAGGAGGAGTAGGGAGTATTTTGAGATTCTGAAATAATTCAGAGAACACTCCAGCTTATCCTAATTGTTGGCTCAAATTGGATTGAAAGTGATTTAATGTTTAAGTGATCAATTTTATTAAAAAATTGGGATTCGATTCCCGAAAGTTGAGGTCTTATAGCCCGAGCTCGCCTCGGAACCTAAGTCTAAATTGGGCATTTAAAAGTGCCCCGAACCTAGCTAATGCAGTGTATATCTGGTCTTACCCCGGCCTGAATTGGGGAGCCAGCTAAATCACCTAAACGATTTTAAAATATGAGTCCGATCTTTTAATGTAGAGTGGTAGGGACGTTAATTAGAAAAGTATAAAGGAATGGGGTCGACATCTAAAGCAGATTCTTAATTGACCCCTTAGACTTATGTGGGATGTTTGATGTCTAAATAAATGCGATTAAATATTAGACTCGATTTTAATTTGTTACTAATGCGATGCATGCTAATCAACTTGATTGAATGCAGAATTGGTATATAGCAGTTTAAAAACTTTTGGCTTAGAAAATAGATTTTTCCTAAAGATTGCATAACATCCCCTTGACAGATCGGCACCCTCATAGGCCAGATGATCTGCCAGAACCCGCAGGCAGGGAGATGCCTAACAAGGTAGAGAATGTATAATATGAATGCATGAAAAACCCTCAGCGAGTCCGAGCTTACTTCTTAAGACTGTTTAGAGTTTCTATCTTATCTTAAAATTTTTATTTAGTTAAGGTAGAAAAATTTTGACAAACCCCTAAGAGCCTAAATTCGAATTCCAGGTCAAACCAAATACGGCATGCAAATAAAAAGACTAGAAAAGCAGGAGTTATAATGCACAATCAATTAAATAAATCAATTAAATTAAATATATCAAATTGAATGTCAGTAGGTAAGTGCCACTTATTATTACAACACAAAATTTTGCAGAAAATTAAATTGGCCGGGCACCATTGACAACAACCCAGATTTCTAATCCTAGATCAAATGACTTTGAGATTTGGGATTCTTCTCGTTGCCCATTTCTTCATCTTCTCACGAACATCTTGATTCGTCGATTCCGGATACCCAAATGGAAGAAGACTCTCCCCTTTAGGGATGTCTTCACCTCTTTAGAATTCAAATTGGATCAAATATCCCAAATTCAAATCATTTCAAGTATTTTATAAGCTTATCAAATTAAATTTACATTAATTCAAATAAAAAAATCTAGACTCGATCCTGCAGGGTTATCCTAATAATCAGCAGTTGTATATACCATCCCAAGCAATTATAATATGAAAATTGAAATGTATTTTTTTTAGCCACACTTGGCCATGCTCTTTTATTTAAAGGGGTCTTAAGCGCGGCGGGTACCTGTGCAAAGAGTGTAGATATATTTTTTATTATTAATTGCCCCTTTAATTTCAGCTCCTTGTATGAACATGGCCACCTGCATAAGATTGCACAAGTATAATTCGTCCTTAACCTAGGGGTAAATCTAACGCACAATCAATCACAGAATGCAGGAAGTAAGTAACAATTCTACACTAGCAAACAGCATGCAATGAAAGCTCGAAAAACACGGCACACAACTGCAGAAAGTAAAACACCGGCCTATCCTAAAACTAGAGTCGGCGACCTTAGCAAACCATCTAAATAGTGTGAGGTAGGTCATGTAGTTTTGATATGTCCTAAATAGGATTATTAGTTAAAGTTATTTAAGATTCGATTGGTTGAAATGTTTAAGGGAAATTTAGTTAGAGTTTAAATATTAATGTTCTGAATGACTTTTAAAATTAATTATTAATTATTTGTTAGAAACCACCTTTGTTTCACACCGAGGCCGTGAAGTTTATTTCAACTTCCTTGGGGCTAAGTAAATAGCCTCGTAGGCTTGTGTTTCCTAGTGGTACCCGATATAATTAAGTGAATCAGATTTGATTAAGGTTTAAGTGCAAATAAATTTTAATTTAAGTTGCTTGATTACTGATTTTAAGGTTAATTAAGGATTTCTGGAGTTTTTAAAATAATTTTGAAATTTATGAATTTTTGGAATATTTTAATATTTAATTAAGGGGTTAGAAATTAACTTTTTAATTAAAAGCGTTTTCTATAAAGTTAATATTTTATTAAAATACTAAACCTTAATATGATCAGTTAGATAGTAAGTACATTGAAATTGGATTTTTCTACATTTTATTATGAAGGTTTGAAGGTTTGAACTAGTTTTGATCTATAGTTGACCAAAAAGTTAATTTTTTGATTTTGAAGATTTTCTAGAATTTTAATATTTTTAATAAATATTAGACCTTATTAGGAGTTGAATGCAAGTGAGTTTGTTCAATTTGGATTTATCTTGAATTAGCTATGAATGTTTGAAGTTTTGACTATTTATTGAATTATTGAAAATCCTTAATTAAAGGCCTTTTTGTGATTTTGCTCCAAATGAGATACCAACTCCTTGAAATCAGCTCCAAAGGTCAGGAATGATCTAAGGAGAGATTCCCAAGTGTTTGGGAAATTTTTGGAATTTTTAATTATTATTAATTAATTAAAATTAATAAAATATTAATTTTTAATTAAAATTAAATTAAGGCTTAATTTGCTGTCAAATAGTTTTGGTTTTAATTTTCATTGGTTAAGGGTTTAATTATGGTCAGTTAGAGGGGTTACACATAATTTTTGGGTTTAAAATGGATTTATTACATTTTCTGGAAGGTTTTAATGCTTAATTAAGGCTTAAACTTAGGAAAATCAATTAAGGGCCTTAATGACCTCTAAAACCAGTAAAAAAAATTTCTAGTGGCTATACATGTCACTAAGTTCAATTGTTTGAAGTTTCGAGTCACTAGGAGGTAAATCCCAATTATTGGAAATATTCTAAATTTTTTACAAATAGGTCCTTAATTATTGTCCATAATGTCACTAAGTTATAAGTTTGAATCAATTGTTCTCACTAACCCTTTGAACTGACATAGATAGCATATAATCGCACCAAACAAATCCTAGATCTAGGAGAGCCTAAATCTAAGTGGTGTGTGCACAATCCTAAACATGCACATACTAAACAAGATATACATAATCAAGACAAGGTTAGTGAATAATCAATGAATGATTACTCACTAATCACCCCATTAATCCTATTCAGATTGGCTTGACTTAAGTTTAGAATTTCAATAAATCTCTCAAGAGTTTAAAGATTAAAAATATATAAATAGTTTCAAAGCATTTTTCAAATATATATATATATATATATATATATATATATATATATATATATATAATAAATTTAAAATAAATAATTAAAAATATTGTTGAAATAAAATTTTGAGAATTTGAGAGATTTTTTATTTTTCAAAGAAATTTGAAAATAAAATCTTAATTTTCAAAATACTTATTATAATATTTAAACAAATATTAATTAAATATTATGGATATTCAAGTAATTAAAGTTAATCAAAATAAATTGAGTTTTAAACTTTGAAAGTAATTTTAAATTGAAATTCTTAATTTTCTAAAAATTTGGGTGTATTATTTATATTTTAATGATTTAAACTGAATTTATTTTGAATTTTTAAAGTTGTAGGTTAATTAATATAATTAAATTAATTTAGAATTAATTAATAATTAAAATAATTATTAAATCTATTAAATCAAACATAAAATATCTCTAAATTTTGAAAATAATTTAACACAATTTAAGTTGAATTTTTAAAGTTATTTAAAATTAATTTCAATTAAGTATTAATTAATATTCAAACATTTAATGTATAAAATATATATATCTTAAATTAGTTCAATTTCAAATTAAAGTATTAAAGATAATAGTAATTATTATTATTGTTATTATTTAATAATTTAAAATAAATTTAATTCTAGTTAAATATTCTTAAATTAAATAACGTTAATTATTAATTAAAATCTAACTTAAGGTATTTAAATGAAATATATTAAGCTAATTTTAATTTCAAAATAAATATTCTAATATTATTTTGTAATTTCAAAATATTTTAAAATTTAAAATATAATATTTGAATACCTCAAAATATTTTATCATATTTAAATAAATATTAATTTTAAAATACTTTATGTTTAATACTTAAAATAATTTAAAATAAAAGTAACATTTCAAATTAATATTTATTTTAAAATACAGTAATCAATTCTATAATAATTTTATTATATTAAATATATATATTTTACTATTTATTATTATTTTTTTATTTAAAATGATTTAAAATTGACTTTTAATCATTTTAACTAAAATTTGCTTCGGGATGCCACGTGGGGGCTCCCTATTCGCCTGATCAGCGGCGCCAATCATTGCCGGCGGCGGCCAATGATTAGCGTTTAGTGCGTAGGACCCACGCGCAATTCACTTATCCGAGTCAGCGTATACTCACAGCCGTCAGATTGTCCGTGTGTTTGATCTAGCGGCCCAGATCGAGTCCCATATTTTGATCTCACGAGAAGGGATCAAACGGCGAGAAAACAGCTCCGCGGTTTGGGTCCAATGGTCTAGATCACGCCGGACGGGAGATCTGAGCCAATGGAGACATCGCGAGGTTGGACGATCCACGCGACTATGAAATCATAGCCGTTGATCAGCCGATCAACGGCTCAAAAAATGTACATCTGAATGAATCTAATGGAATGCCCTAGACTTCATTTTTAGGCTCGTTAAGCCGTCAGATGAACCAAATGATTTAAAATTTTAAACACAAGTAGCATACGTGAATAGAAACAATGGGGAGTACTTTATTTAGATTAAAATGAGTTCTATGAAAATATATTTAAACTAGTGTAACTAGCTTTAGGGATTCGATTTTCACCTTGATTTTCGGACGGATTGAACCATTTAATGGATAGTTGAGCTTGTAGACTGTCCACGATTAAGTTCCTGGTTGAATCCAAGCTCCGACACGCCACGAATCTCCTAGAACGAGCCTTGGACAGATTTGGTATTTAGCTCGCCGGAAGATCACCAGAGATGGCTTTGATCGCCGGGGTTTAAGTGGGGAAATGAGAGGGAGACTCAAGAGAACTCAAAGGGATTGAGAGTTCGCCTGCAGGAGCCTTAGATGGGTGAGAGAATGCTAGGAATCGAATGAGAGCATTTCTTAGGGTTTGCCCTATTCAAAATGACTCCAGATAGAATGGACGGTTAGGATTGGCTGGATTAGCCCTTGGATGACTGCCACGTGCCCTGGGAGTTCGTGGGAGCAGAGAGCAAGGACGGCTCAAGGACATCCTAGGTGTAAAGCCATTTTGGTCCCCACTTAGACACATAGAGTGATAAGGGCTGTTTGATCCTGATCAAGTGGCTGGGAAAGACTTTAGGAAGCTTCTAGAGCCTGATTTAACATCTGAAGAGGAATTAGATAGGTTGGATTAGCCTAAACCAAGAGATTTGGCTACTTAAAATTTTGTTGACCATATGTTGACTGGTCAACATGCCACATGGGTAGGTGAGTTGGCATGTGGAGATGTCTTGGGTGCTGGAATGACAATATGAGGGTTAGGTAGTGGGGTTTGAGTTGTATAGAATCAATGTTTTGAGTTTTGGAAGGTCCTTTGACCATTTGTTGACTACTTTGACTAGTCAATAGGTCAAATACTGCTGAGGTGGCAGATGGAGAGACTTAGGGAGCTGTTATGGATGTTGGTGAGGGTCATTCTCAAGCTCATGTAGGTAATTTGGGTTAAGAGGGCTTAATGGGCCCTTAATGGGCCATTAAGCCAAAACTAGTTGACTTAGTCAACCAAATGGGTCCAGGGTCGGGAAATAGGTTCAACAGATTTCAAAAGTCATTTTGGGTCTACTGGATGTGGTTCTAGGGTCTGAAGAGTTGGATTTGATCAAATGGGCCTATTGGGCCCATTAAGGGCATTTAAGTCAATTTTGTTTGATCTGGGCAAACATGTTGATTAAGGGTTTGAAATCAGGCTCAGCAAGTCTGAAATGACATCTGAAAGCCAATAGAAGTGATTACATGGCTCAAAGAGGTCATTTGGGTCAAAACACATGTTTGGACCCTTAAAGGGCCTCTTGGGTCAAACCTGTTGACTTGGTCAACCAGGTTGACCCAAGGGTTGGGAATGGGCCCAACAGGTTTGAAATAACATTTGAAACTTGCTGGAGGTGGTTGCATTTAATTTGGAATTCATTTGGTTTGAAATCACTATTTGAGCCCCATAGGGGTATTTTGGTCATTTTGGGCTCATGATCACTAGGGGTTGAAATGAGTGCAGAAAAACACAGTTTATTGATCACCATATCAGGATTAATAGTTTGTAAGTGACTAGAGGCTTTGGTGAAGGCTCTAAGGTCAGAATATTCGAGGTGACATGTCCAGTGGCATAGGCTGTAAATATTTGAAGGTTTTACAGCCTTTGGATTTTGATTTAGTTTATGGGGTTAGAAACCGCAGAATGGGCTCAAATTTGGAGGGTTGCCTCCAGAGACATGTCCCATCAGTATGCAATTGATAGACTCTGAATCGGAAATCATTTGATTGGTTTTTGAAGTGTTTGAAAATTTGATGAAAAATGCTTTTAGGACTTGACCTTTTAGCATTGGATTTTGGTTTCAAATTCTGGATTTGGATTGGGTTTTAGATTTCTAAGATCTGAATAGATCCTAGGGTCTGGATCTAGGAGAATCCTAGAGTTTAGATTGGTTTGGAGATTGAATTGATTTAGGGACAAAATTGATCCAAGTGACCTCATACAAAAATGAGGTCAAACAAATGCTAAGAAGTTAAACTTTATATTTCTCTAATGCACGCAACAATACATATATCTATACTACTATTATAAAAGGGGCTTGAGTTTCCTTCTTCCAACAAATCTTGTTCATCCATTCTACTTATTTTTTAATTATCTTGGCCGTCCATTCTATTACTAATATTTAATAAATTAAGAAAATAATGCTTTTGCAATTTAATGACCCTTACATCTCATACTAAATTCATTTTTATTTATTTGATCGCTCCACTCTTTTCATTTAATGTAGATTCGAGTTATTATTTTGTTTAATTAATGTTTCTTTTACCCAATTCTATGCTAATATAGTAATATTAAATATCGGTTGTGATTCTTCCCTTGAAATCCAAACGCCACCCTTCAAATTCATTTTTATTTATTTGAACTCTCCGTCTGCTTCATTTAACATAGATATAAGTTATTGTACGTTAAGTTTAGTTTTCCTTCCCAACTCACAGTTTTCCCGTTGGAATTAAATCCAGAATTTCCTCTCATGCTCAGCCGATCCTGGATTCAAGGAATTTGAATTCCCTCATTGAAGTATAACTCCTCTATTATTTCTTCCTTCCCGTAACAGGTCTTTGGAAATTTTCTTTCAGAAAAAAAAAAATCTGAGATTTTCTTTTCCTTGACCGAAAATTTCAAGGCTCCACTGCCACTAATTCTTTCCAAAATCCGGTTTCTTTTTTTTTTTTGGAATTCATTCCCTGCTTTCTCCCCTTCTTACCCGAGAAAGCTCAAGCCTCTTTTTCCATTCTACATCAGTTTCCAAACGCCACCCTTCAAATTCATTTTTATTTATTTGAAAGCTCCGTCTGTTTCATTTAACATAGATATAAGTTATTGTACGTTATGTTTAATTAATGCTTCGTTTGCCTTATTCTATTCTAATATTAAATACCCTATTGTGATTCTTCCTTGAAATCCAAACGCCAGCCTTTATACCCAATTATGATGGCGTAAATTCAAGCTCAACCCTTTGTATTCCCACTTTCAACCTTTCTTATTCCCACTTTTAAATATATATTTGGCAACACTTTTATGCACTTCCCTGGTTCCCCTTGCTCGCATAGCCCGCCTGCCTGCTAGCGTAATCCTTTGGCTTCTTACTTCGTCGTGTGGGAACCCGCCTGCTTTCCAACCCTATTTCGGTTGAGAGAGGTATATGAATCTTCTTCTTTTTCATATTTCCTGAATCTTCTTCTTCTTCTTCATTTTTTTTTCTATTTTAGGTCTCAATCTTATTCATTTTACATGAAAACTGTTTGGAAAATGAACCACTTTGTGATTCATTTTCTCATCTTTATTTTTTCAAATAAAAAATTTTCTTTCTGAATGATTCAAAAAGAGAAAAATATACCCTATTTTTATTTTTTCTTTTCTTGAAACAAATTTATCTAAATTTTCCTTGTTTTCTTCTTCACTTATATTGTCTATAATAAGTGAAAAAGAAAAACTAAAATTTTAAATATTTTATATATTTTATCAATTAAAAATATTTCAATTAATTATTATTTTTTAAATTTTAGTTAACTTAAAAAAATAATTTTGAAAATATTTTATCATATGGAAAATTTAATAGTCAAATTTACACGAGCTCTAGATTAAATATTTTACATGTTATAGATAATAAAATTTTCATTCATCTTCACAAACAACTTATAAGGCGGCTTTATATGCTAATTGATTTTGTTTAATTAATTAATTTTTTATTATCACATGTGTAGCTTCGTAGAGAAAGGATCGTAGAAAGGATGAAAGCTTTGTAGAAACCCATGCCCAACGCAAACAAGGTAAAAATGGAAGTGAAATTTATTTATAGATTATTATAGTTCATCACTAGAGCTCATTCTAAAATTCATTTACAATATTTAAAATTATTTTTATAAATTTATTTCTTATGAACTAATTCATTTAAGTTTTAATGAATTTTAAAATTTCATCAAGGTTATATATTAAACTATCAAAAATTGACCATTATTTTTCCAAATACTGAGAATTGTACTGAATTTGGAGGGTAATAGTGTTACATTAGCCTGATAAGTATTTTATAATTGCTGCCTTTACAAATTTCATACATTTGATCAAGTTCTTCTTCTTGACCTTGTTGGGAAGGAAGCCTATTGAAGAGCACAATTTGTTCATTTTAAAGTACTTCCTGCATAGCAAAAATTTCATTAATTATATTCCTTATGATAATCAGATAACAAAATAACTGCTCACCACTTCCCTCTAAGCTTGGAAGATGAAAATCCCAATTCAAAAATCAAATATAGCAAAATTTATCAAAATTTAATTGAAAACCTAGAAAAGGCAACCTTAGAATTATAAGACTGAATTTCTTGTTTTCATAATCCCACGTTGGGATAAACTTTACTTCTTTCATAACTTATTTCAACTAATTAGCTTGTTGATGATTTAATTAGTTGTTTGAATCTAAGTTATACTGGAGCTTTTAGCTTTCTAGAATGATATTTATAATATAAATTCAAAATAATTTTGATAAATACATTTATTTGACAGCCATTTTAATGTTAGAAGTACACGGCCGGGCATGCATTTGAACTAGGCTTATTAATTTATTCCATTTATTTAGAAAATAATTAACTTAGTTTTACATTGGGTATTTATTAACATTTACTTATGTGAATAATATTAAAATATAAAAATTAGTTTAATTCAATTTAGCTTGTTATAACCTTTAGATCAACACGTTTTGATTTGATCAACTTCACTCTTTTATTTCTCAACAAATCATTCTCAAAATATAGAGGTGATCATTCCAAAAAATATTACAATAATTGGAGAAAAATGAACAATTATTAAGACTTCTCGCATCCAATCGAAGGAATGTGAAACGACAGTGAGATTGAATGTTGCTTAAAGTCTACTACCTAACAATCAATTAAATTTTAATTAAAAGATTTATTTATTATGCAAATATAGTTATATAGAAACACTACTTATTTTTCTCTCTAAAAGTTTAAACGCAAAAAATTAAAATATTAATCCAATTTTTTTTGAAGGGCTATAAATTATAAATTAATATCTATTAGGGTATAGTTATATTTGCTTCTCTATTTAAAAAGAAAATTAAAATTTATAAACTATTTTTTTTATTTTTAAAATTTAAATATAAATCGTTGGAATAAAAGAAACATTTTCATAACTTATCTCATATAAAGAGAATAATGTATCATATTGATTACAATCATGATAAAAAAAAGTAAGTTTACTCTTATGAAATATATTATATTACTAATTTTTTCATTAGTAATTTGATTTTAAAATTATTTATTAGTAAACATAATTTACTATCAAGATTATTCATGAATAATAAATAACTCTTGTCATATAAGTCTATTTATCTAATCATATAAAACTTATCATAATTATTATAATTATTTATGATAATATATATTTTTTTAAATCTTAATAATGATAATATAATTAAAATATTTATAATAAGTGTTTTTATTTTTAAATTTTTAGTCACGTGCATTTAATTCACGGGCATTTTTACTAGTATTAGTAAAGCTGTAACACAAATCAGTCCACTAAAACGTCGCCAATCTGCTTACCTGCAGGCCCCTTCTTCCCGCCCGCCCGCCCCCGATCAATCCACTTTGCACTTTTTCCTTAAAGAAGATTCATTCTTTACTCACTGTATTTCGATTCAAGAGTTTATTCTTTCCGATGATAACCGTTGCTCTTTCGATTTCTACCATTAATTTAATTTGTTCGATTGCTTTCACCATTTTTATTTCTCCGTCTTTGCCATGGAAAAGCCAATCTGCTTCTGCTCGCGTGGAGAGGAGCAAGCAGGTTTATTGCCTTCCTCATCCTCGAGGAAGACGATTCCTTTTTCAAAGTTGGGCTTTTTCTACCTCCGCCTCCTTAGCGGCGGTATTCGTGAACAACAACAATTGATCTGCCTTAGGTCGGACCGCCTTTACACCATCGGACGGAAGAGACGGCATTGTCAAATCGTATTTGACCACTGCTCTATCAGCCGGCATCACTGTCAGATCTTTCTCGACGGTGCCGACCGAAGGCTCAGATTGGTAGACGGGTTCTTGCTTTCCCGCGATTTTGATATCGAAGAGATTAGGCGAAGACTCCGGTCTGAACGCCAGGTTTTAGGGTTTAGGGTTTCTCTGAATGGCGTATTCGTAAACAGGCGAAAGCTCCTAGGAGGCGCCGTTGCAGAGTTGTCAGAGGGAGACGAGGTTGTCTTTGGCTGTGGCAGATTAAGTTCGGTCTCTCGTTGTGTGAGGAAATACGGGTTTGTGGTGGAGAGAATTATTCTCTCAGATTTTGCAGAAACCTTAGATGTAAGTGGACAATTCGTGACCAGAGCGGATCGCCTTCAAAACCTCTGCCAAAGAGTTTTAAGAAGTGAAGATCCTTTAAGTTATCTGCGTTGTTCTCTAGAGTCGAATTCTGGAACGATAAGCTCAATACATGGAGTTAGAGATCATGCCTCAGCCGCATCATTTCCGGTTCTGGGTTCAGATGGCCATTCCAGACAGAACGATAAAACAGCTAATTTTGTTCAAAATGAAAATAATTTAGCAGTAGATGATGTTGGCAATGCAGAAACTAGTTCTTCCTCGCTTGAGAAAGGAAACAATCTTTGTAGTAGTTTCTCCAATGGTCAGTCTTTCTCTATGAATAGACTAGAATTTATGGCTCATGATACTTCATATCCGCATACTGAGGTTACATTGATGGAGCTTCTTGATCCCGTTGAAAGCCTTGTCCAAGTTTTTATTGCAACTTTTTCTTGCGATGTTTCTTGGTATGTGCCTTGCGATATTTATTTGAATATATACTTCCTACATTGCATATTTTACCGTTAGTGGACCAAAGAGGAGTTTTACAGGTTTCTATCTTACTGTCAAATTCCCAACCATCTACCAGTAACAATTGCTTTTCATTCTGCTGAAAAATGCTGGAGTTCTTGCTGCGATGATAGGACTTCGGCTCCATATTCAGACTATCCAAATTTATTGCTTGTGTACGCATCCAGATTTGTAGTAAAGTCTCTTTAGATCTTACTAGGACTGACCTTTACTTAAGATTTTTAATCAATCATTACTGTAATATCCATGATTAGTTCTAACGCTCGCAGATTTTGAGTCATTGCTTGTTGTATATATTTAGGTATCCTCCATTTCCAGATGAAATTGCATTTGGTAATGATCGTAGTAAAAAAGGTGTGGCATGCCATCATCCCAAACTGCTTGTTTTGCAGAGAGAAGAGAGTGTTCGTGTCGTTGTTACTTCAGCTAACTTGGTTTCGAAACAGGTGAGGCTCTGTTGTATCTAATTTTGAATTCCTTCATTTCATTTGAAAGACAACCAATATGGATGATACACTGATCTCTAGGCTTGAGCATTTTACTTGTTGCTTGGTGATATTCATTTATCTAAACTATTTTTCCTGGTTATGATTCCTTCTATCATTGCTATGCTGTTCGTTGCTTTTATCCTATTAAGATTTGGAGTGAAGTTTGAATGAAAGCCGAAGGAGAACTGAAGGAAGGAGAGGTTATAAGTGAATTTAAAATTGCACTTAGGCATGTTTTTTCGAGGTTTGAACTAATTTGTAGAAATATTAGCTTATTGGATCAATGCGCTTTTCTAAGTGCTTCTTTTATAATTTATGCTTACATAAATTATGTGAAGAAATTTATTATAAATTATTTACAAGAAATTAGGCTTCTCAGCTAGTTAACGGGTCATTGTAAGTTTACAAACTCCTTGTAAAGCTTAGCGCCACGTTGCAAACTAATGGAGATTTTGGACAAGTTTTATCCCCGCAAAGTTCTAATGGTTTGCTACTAAGGTGGTTAATTGTTAAACCATTTTAACGGGAAATTGTTAGTTCCTTCTAGCCATTACATAATTGCTTTTTCACCAAAATTAGCCATTCTAGAAAGGTTCTTTTTTATGCTTATTAACACCTTTGCTACTTTATAAGTAAGCCTTAATCTTTAATATTAAGTTGTTGATGATGATTTCACTCTTATTTTCATATAAAAAATGGATGAAATACTAGAGCTTCATGGGTAAATCTTTGGAAAAATCTTGAAGTGTTAAGCATTCTTCAAGGATCCTTTAACAACATATTAAGGAAACTCCATCATTTTGATTGCTTAATTTTGTTGTGTATTACTTTGTTTAACTTTGCTATGGAGATTTCGGGCAAGTTCAATGGCTGAGAAGTTCTAATGGTTTGTTACTAAGGTGTTTATGGCTCACTATGAATTTTTTTTAGCTCATTGATGAATGTCTCCTCATAAACTTGCCCCGTCTCATGAAAATGACTTGTTGAATGTCTCCACTAGTACTCCTTGACCAGCAGATATTGAGTTGTTGTAGCTTCTCTACTAATACTCACTAGTTGTCAAATAAAGGTATACCCCTCCATTTCAGCAAGTCCTTATGAAGTCTTTCATTTATGGTAGAAACACTCTACTTATTTAGTTCCTTGGGATTTAGCTCCTACAATTACCAATAAGGCTTTAGTGCGATGATGTAGGTTTCATTGATACCATGACAGGAAGCTTGGAGATGAATGAAAGCCCATGGAATTTGTTGGTGTTATATGGTATGAAATCAAAATAGCCACATGGAGAAATGCAATATGCATTGGCTCCATTTTTTTGAAAAACTCGATAAAGACCTGTCCTTGTAGCCAGCTTCTTAAAAGCTTCCCTTCCCGTTGAGTGAACTTGTTGATAAATGATTTACATATCTTCCTCCTTATGTTTCTAACACCCCCAATATAAATTGATTGCGTATTTATATATTGCAGCTTTCAACAATAAGACAATCCATGTTAGCATGTAGATCATGAATAAATTGTGCAAATGGTTGCAAGCTTATTAGACATTGATGCAGGTGCTAACTTGGCATGGACTTATTATTAGTGGATATGTGCAATTTCAATCATCGAGAATTCTAAATTCTAACATGGTTTCTAATCTCCTTCTGGATGAAGTAGCAAGTTCTCCCTAACTTTTTTTATTGATTTGGTCTAAGGATGATAAATTATGAACAACTTAAATTTGATATCCATGGTCCTCTGAGAGGTTTGACAAATCTATTAAATACAATAGTCTTTGAAGCTATGGCAGATAAAATTAGAGAGAGGTGCCTTAGATGGTTTGGTCATATAAAATGTTGTCCTTCCGATGAACCGGTTAGGAGAGTAGATGTATTAGGCTTGGCCTATGTTAAGAAAGGTACAAGTAGACTTAAAAAGACATGGTTAGAAAGTATTAGAAATGATCTTTTTTTAACTAGATGTAAATGAGAATTTGACTCTTAACAGGATATAATGGAGAAAAATAATTCATGTAGTCGACCTTATGTAGTGAGATAAAGGCTTAATGATGTTGTTATTATTGTTATTGTAGTCTTTGAAAGTCTGAGGAGTCTTAGTCTTTGATTGGGACAACTTTTTGTTGCTTATCTGATTGGAAAATCAACCAACAATAAGTATCACCTATTTGGATTTCACTGCATTTCAACATTTTATCTTAAAAAAATTGCTTTTAGGAAATCATAATAGGAATTGTGATTAAATAGTAATTTTTAACTACAAAAACAGAAAAATATAAGTAACCACAAATGAGGCTTTAACCTCCAAGAATAGTTTAACAAGAGTGATGCACCAAGCCACCAACTATCATATCAAATGGAATCAAAGTTGCAATCTTACAAAACCTATCTGCAACAACAAGGCTGCCATGTTTTGATCTTTGTTCTTTGACCAATTGGTAGGTGCAACGTTTTCTTTGCATGCACCACTTGCTTAAGGCGTGATCAAAAGAAAAGTTTCTCAATTCTAGCAATGATTTTTACCTTTTCCAACGTGACTTGAAATACCTTAAATTAAATCATGAATAAGAAAATCAATTGCCGATGTGGAAGGACACTTCTAAAGTAACCATTGAGGGTTTGTTTTTATTCTTATTTTCCAGGATTGTTTCATAGGTAATCCAATATGATGAGGACATCGACGGATGCTACCAACATGTTTATCGACGAAGGAATCGCAGATCTATGGCCACGATTCAACGCCTCTACTTTTGATTCAGATTTCATGATGTGTTATTTAGTTATTTGTTGTTTTCCATTTTTACCCCTTTGGGGAGTTGTTTTGTTATTGTAGCCCAGAGGGCAATTTCGTACTTTTTCTTTTCATGAGTGGAGACCTATATATAGTGGTCTCATATATTGTAATTTCATTGATGAATGATAAATGAAATTTTCTTTGCTTCTTCTTCTTCTTGCATGAGAGCTAGAGAGAAGGTAGAGTGAGCTCAAGGTGAGCGAGTGCAAGGCCCACCAGTCGTTGGAAGAGTCCACAGCTCGTGGTTAGTTTACTTCTAGTTTGCTTGTGTGTTCTCTCATCTTCCTCTCCCAAGTCAATCGCCGACCCCCCTTGCAACCTCTCCACCACCGGAGGCTTCACATCTTCCACCCCAATTCATCCCCTAGCTCCACCACATAAATCCCATCCGCCGACCTAGCCCAACCCGCCACACAACCGCCCTCTTCCCTCTTGACCGCCGGCCCCATCTTCCCCCAAAATCATTATGATGATTTTAATCGTCATAATGACTCCCTAATTTGATTCTTGCAATAAAGGGAGAAGTTAGTAAGTTTGAAATTCAAAAACTTTCTATATTTGTAAAATTTCAAATAAGGAAAGATTTCGAATTTGAATCCAATCCAAATTTCATTTATAGTGGAATTATTAATTTCCCTCCTATTTGACCTTAACTTATTTGGAAAGCAATTAGTCTCCCCCTCACCCCCTCTCCCTCCTTCTCAATGCCGCCGGCCACCCTTAATGGGCTCCCCATTAATTCCACTTAAATCCCCCTATCTCTCATTAATTTGATTTTCAAATTTCAAATTAATTCCCTCCAAATTTACTCAAAATCTGAAATTACTTTCAGATTTGAGTAAATGTCATTCTCCCCCCATCTAACCTAAATCCTCTCACCCAAGTCACCCCCCCCCCCCCCCCCTCTCTCTCTCTCTACCTTGGCCGCCCCTCTTCTTGCTCTCTCCCTTGGGAAGCTTTGGTTGCTCATAATACTTGAAGCCAAGAGAAGAAGACTACGCCCTCTCCCCATCTCTTCAATGATGCATGGCCGATCCCGAGATCGATCTCAGATTCATATTCGACGAAGAGGGAAGAACGGATATCCTTGGGTCCCCGTACTTTGACATTTTCTTTGGCAACGATGAAATTGTTGAAGGGTACATCAACCGCATTTCGTACCAATTGACGTTGGCAATCAAAGAGCACCTTCCACCAAGTCGTTGGATCATCGTCGGCCACCCACCACCTCCCCCACCACCGGCTACCGCTCCGTCAACGAAGGTCTTCGGCGTCGTCTTCCTAGTGGTAATATCTTTCTTCGTATGGTTCATCTTTCTCTGCTAAAGCCTATGAGTGATTGAGTGAGAATGTCCTCGAGGTGAACCTCTCGTTGTTAAATGTTGAAATATGTTGTGTGTACTTAGCATTTACTCTTGCCTTGAACTTTGATTGAATTGTTTGGTTAATCACTATTGCACTTCTTTGGCCTAAGCAAGTTGATTACTTTAGATTCATAATCTTCTTATATGTGCTAGTAGTAAATTTTCATGAGCAAAGCTTTATTCAATTGTCTTTCTAATTTCCATGGTAACTCCTAGTAGTTTCACATCACAATAAGTCTCAAGTGTAATTTTACATGTCGTTTTCTTTTATCACATGTAGAGATGATGCAATTAGCTATCGAGTACATCTTCATATCTTACAGTGATATACTTTATTGTCTGCTTAATGATTTTGTTTGTGCTTTCTACATGATTATGGCTTTTTCAGCAAAGAAATATTTTTTTCTTGAATTTTTGGATGATATTCCATGGAAATATAAAATTTTGATACAGAAATAAAAGTTTTGCATCATCTCCTTTTGCTGAAATTTTACGATTAACTTTCTTTAATTTGGCAGTGGAATCAAATCACAAATACAGTTTGGTGGCAAGATTTTCCTCGTAGAGATGACCCTGATTATTCATCCCTTTTTGCTACCATTAAAGATTTGAAATCTGATTTTGCAGCCCAGCTAGCTGGTTTTATAGCATCTCTTATCACTGATGTTCCTAGCCAAGCACACTGGATGAAAGAATTGGCCAGATTTGACTTTGGAGGGGCTGCTGCTTATCTGATTGCTTCCATACCTGGAATGCATGCACTATACAATATTTCTTCTGGAATTAATTTGTTCCAAAATGTAAGATATAAATTCATATATTCGAGTAGTGTTACAGTTAAATTGTTCTGTGATAATGATGCACATCATACTTGTCTCTTTGATATAAAATGGCATGTATAACTTTTTAAGCTCTTAGAACTTACCACTATGGCGGATATCTATGTTTTTTAAACACTTATGGAAGTCATGCCCATGAATATATCAATTTAATGGATGTTTTGATTTTATTTATAGGTTTTAATTAACCTAACTGAAATTTGTTGAGTATTCCATATTGTATGGTTTCTTGATGAAAAGAATATTTTTTCTTATATGGCTGAAGCTATTTTCTTTGTATGCTAAGAAAATTCAAAATAACCTCTTTAGCTAAAATTTAAGTCTTTTCCTAATCATCTTCTTCCTACTTGTAAGCATCCCCTCCACTTCCTTTGTGAATTGTAGGAGCTCATATCGTTGAATTTTCACTGAATCTTGTACAAGATGCTTTCTACCGCAAGGATTGTGATGTTCTCATCCACTGTATTATAGCATCTACGGAGAATCCTTCGGGAGGTCTTGGTTGTATGAGATCTTAATCCCGGGATCCATTAACATCTTTTCTTCTTGTTGACCAACATATATTTTCTTGAATTAAAAAAAAGGGTCAACCAAAATAGATTTGATGAACCAAAAAAAAATTGATCAATCAACATAAGATATATTCAACCAAGTTAAACGTGCTTGTTTGATTATTTTTTTAGATTTATGGCAAATCTCCATGTTCCTCCCTTTTTCCATGATGATGAACTATCTCACACAAGATCCAATACATGTTGCCAACACAGCTTTTGGAGCGAGGAGAGGGTAATATAGTTGTAGATGGGAGAAGGAAAAAATAATAATGCAGTTGTGGAGGGGACATGTGAGAAGGAAAAATGTAAAACAAGAAGTTCATTATTGAGATCATATTTGACTGAATAATAAGTTGGTGTTCAAGTGAAGGATTTAGTTCAAGTGAAGTGTATTAAGGATGAAGATCAAAAAGTGATTTTATTAGAAGAGGATATTCAACAAAGTGGATGAGATATTTTTTCTGAACTTTTCAATGAAGATTATGAGAATGACATTAATTTTATTGACCTTAGCACTCTAAATGAAAATAAAGTTTTTTGTTTTTATCAGCGTATTAGTAAAACTGAAGTTAGAGAGGCTTTAAAGAAATTGAAGTGTGGTAAAGCTGTTGGACCTTATGATATGCCACTAGAGGTTTGGAAATGCTTTGGAGATGAAGGAATTTCTTGGCTTACTAAACTTCTTAATATTATTTTAAAGACTAAAAAGATGCAAGCTGAGTGGAGAATGAGTGTGTTGATTCCTATTTTTTAAGAATAAAGGTGATGCACAAGATTGTGCGAATTATAAGGGAATTAAGTTAATGTGTCGTACTTCAAAACTATGGGAGAGAGTTATGGAGCATAAGTTGCGGCGTGATACTAATGTTTTTCAAAATCAATTTGGATTCATGCCAGGTAGGTCTACCATAGAAGCTATACATTTATTGAGAGGTTTGATAGAGAAGTATAGAGAGAATAAGGAGGGTCTACGTATGATATTTATTGATTTAAAGATAACATTTGATAAAATTCCAAGAGAAGTGTTATCAAGAGTTCTAGAAAATAAAGGTGCTTATATTCAAATCATTAACGATATGAATGTAGGAGTTGTTACTTGTATTCAAACACAAGGTGGTTTGACCAAGTTTTTTTCTATTTCAATTGGATTACATCAAGGATTAGCCTTAAGCCCATATCTTTTTTGCTTTAGTCATGGATGTACTCACTAGACATTTGCAAGAGGTTGTACCCTGGTGTATACTTTTTGCTGATGATATTCTTCTTGTTGATAAGACTAGAGAGGAAGTTGAAGGTAAACTTGAATTATGGAGGTCAACCTTATAGTCTAAAGGCTTTCGTTTGAGTAGATCTAAAATTGAATCTATGGAGTGTAATTTTAGTAATAATATATCTAGTGGAGTGATTGTGACTTTGGGTAATCAACTCGATAATAAGAGTACACGTTTTCGATATCTTGGGTCTATTGCTCAAAGTGATGGTGAAATAGTGGGGATATTATTAGTATAATTCAAGTTGGATGGTTGAAGTGGAGGAATGCATCTTTTGTGATAGAAAAGTCCCCCTCAAACTTAAGGGAAATTTCTATAAGATGGTGGTTAGACCTGCAATACTTTAAGGTGCAGCATGTTGGCCATTAAAAGAGAAGTATAATATTAGGTGTTTGCTGGGATGAGGATGCTCAAGTGGATGAGTTGCTGAGGTGGATGAGTGGCTTTACTCTTAGAGACATGATACGAAATGAGAATATATGTGAAAAGGTTGGAGTAGCTCTAGTGGAAGATAAGATTAGAGAGAGTTGTCTTAGATGTTTTGGTCACATAAAACGGTGGCCTTCCGATGACCTTGTTAGGAAAGTAGATGTATTAGATTTGACTTATGTTAAGAAAGGTAGATGTAGATCTAAAAAGACTTGGCTAGAAAATATTAGAGATGATCTTTTTTATTAGATTTAAAAGAGAATTTAACTTTAACAAGACAATGGAAAAAAATGATTCATGTAGCTGACCCCACTTAGTGGGATAAAAATTTGATGTTGTTGTTTTTTTGTTGTTGTTTTGTTATTCCATTTTACAGCTACTTGTGATTACTTTGTTCTTTGTGTTTTGTTTTGACGCATTGGGTATTATAAGATATGTTTTGCCTTAAGTATTTATGAATTTATACTTCTAATACAGCTTGAGCACGTTTTACCTCTAATACAGACTGAGGAGCACATCGTGCTTTCGAAGTTTACTACTTCGACAAAATATCTTGGTTCTGTTCAAGCATCCGTAGTAGGTTTACGCCATAGGTTTCATAATGCAATTGATTCAAGAGGTGAACAACTAAAGAAGCTGGCTTTATTTCTTGGGAAGTTTAAAGATAGTTCATCCCGACTCATGGAGGTTGTCCTGAAGAGAATCCACAATATTCCTGCAGATGCTAATGCTATTAGTATTTTTGTTTCCAACTTGGATGAAATGTCTAATGGAGGTATAGAAAGTCATTCTACTAAAAAAACTACATGTTGCAATGATGTTTTTTTCTCTCGAATTAGTGAAGTAAATAGATACATTCTTTTTCTAACAGTTGATGAAAATATTATTTATTAATTATCATTAATATGGTCTACACCAACTACTGGAGGCCACTTAGGTATGTGTTGCTTGCGTTTTGACATGTTTTTCAGAAGCACTAAGCCTTATGCTAAGGTTCTTGATAGAAATAATACTTCTCAGGTTCAACTTGTAGCGCACGAGCATTGAATCAGTAAGAATGACACTTTCATGAAAACCTTGTTTCTCTATAAAGACTGAACATAGATTTAACTTTTTATAGGATAAACTATAATAACTATGACTGATAATTGAATGATTATAGCATACCTAATCTACCCACTTAATTGTTTAAGCTGAATTAAAGCTTAATTCTGTTATTCAAGGTACAAACTAGACGGTCTATATATACCAATCATATAAATAGCTTCTTTCCCTTGCTCATCATGAATATTTGTTACTGATGCTTAATATAGATGCTATCCTATGATGCACCGACACGAACACGGCGACACGGACACGACACGGACACGGGACATGACATTTTTTAAAAATATAGAACACGGGTGCGGCGTGGACATGGCATAATAATTTTTTAATATAATATATATAAATTAAGGTAACATTATATTAAAAATTACAAGCAATATTAAACCAAAGTCATGATAACTTGTTTAGCTTATAACATAAAGATGTTTAGTATAAACATGTCTAGTATAACCACAAAAATATAAGCAAAAAACTATTTAGTACAACATGAAGGTCCAACTACTCAATAGAGAGAATGATACAATTAGATTCAGAGGTTGGTCTTTGGCCTTCAATATCATCATCATTAAATATCATTGCTTCCAACTCTGGTTCATCTAGAGAAAGATTTGCAACCTCCAATAACCCCATATCATCAAGACACTCGAACCCATCTCCAGCAACATCCCACATCTTGTTATCACCTGTCATATAAAGTGGGGTTTTCCTTGATAGAAGACGAAGATTTGTATGCACATAAACTAAATCTTCAGCCCGTTGTGAAGTTATTTTATTCCTCTTCATTGATTGAATAAATAAGCATGTGCTCCAATTTCTCTCACAACAGGAAGAAGATGATACTTGACCAAGAAGTTTTATTGCTATGGTTTGAAGAAGCGGTTCTGAAGCTTCATGAATCAACCACCACATTTTTTGATCCATCCTCCATCTATTAACCAAAGATTCTTGATCATCAAAATCCTCTAAATATCCAAAGAATTTTGAAAGTTCTATATTATTTTTTCTTCTCTCCTCATTTGAAAAATATCATTTCAAGCATATATTTCTCATATTTGACACTTTTAAATCTTTTTGTGGTGAGACACGTTGAGAGTCTTCTTGAAGTCATTCTTTACTTGAATACCTTCAAATAATACAAAACATATAAAATTATTTAATCATTTATTAAGAATTTTAAAATTAATTTAAAAAATTAATACAAATATACCTTGGATTTAATGAGTGGGCCAAACAATGCAGAGGTGTGTTGCTTTTGGTCCACCTATCCTTAAGAATGGTATAGACAATGCTCCAAAAACTTGAGCCTTCATTATGTGATTTTCTTTTATGTCTGTATATAATTTCTTTCACTTTTGTCAACATAGAGTTCCACATCTCATAAATCAAATGTAGGCATGATTTATGTGTCAACCTCTCTTAACATGTCATAAATCGGATCAGTGAAAGCCAAAATGTAATCTATATCATCCTACCACAAATCATCTAAGACCTTTTCTTTCACATATATTGCCTTTTCTACATCTTCTTCTCGATAGCAAGACCACTTATCACTAATCACCATAGATTGAAGGGCATTTTTTATTTGTTTGAATCTTCTCAACATAATTATTACAGAGGCAAAACGAGTTCCAGCAACAGCTAACATTCTCAAATGTGAGAAATCATTAAACATTGAAAGTCTCATTGAGTTCTTCATAATGAAATTTCTGATGAAAACAGCATCATCTGCAACTACTGTTATCCAATGACATTCAGCATAGATGATTTCATTTGCCTTTGTATTCTTTGCTGCACAAATATTTTTTAGAGCAAGATTTAAAGTGTGCACAACACATGGAGTCCAGAATATATGAGGATAAGTTTGCTCCACCAACAATCCTGCAGCTCTACACACCGGTGCATTATCTGTTATAACCTGCACAACATTTGAAGGCCCAATAATAACTATTACCTCTTTAATCAAATTGGCAATGAAATATTTATCCTTGTATTTTCCTTCACAATTCACAGCTTTAATAAACATTGGGCAATTCTTTGTAATGGCCATAAAATTAATGAGTGGTCTTTTTTGAGGATCAGTCCAACCATCACATATCAAAGTGACTCCTTTTTCTTTCCACACACATTTTGTTGGTTCAAGCAATGTTTCAATATGTGCTCTTTCTCTTTCTAATAATTTTGATCTTAATACATTGTAGACAGGTGGAACATAACCTGCAAGGTTGTTATTAAATGCAAAATTGAATGCATTTTTGTAATGAGGATTTCTTGCAAGATTGAAAGGAAGTCCAGCTGAAAAAAACATTCTTGCAATTTCACCATCCAATTCTTCTCGCAGCTGCGTGTTAAAAGCCTTCTCTAAAGCACTACTGGCAACTCATTTTCTTTTCTTTGAATCACATCCTTCACTTCTATATGATAACGAATGATTAACTCTAACATGTGAGGAAGAAGTGTGGGATGAACCATTGGTAGATGGCAAAGATATCTCTTTAGGAAGTGCCCTTTTAATCCTAGATTCAACTTCATCAACTTGTCTATTCAATTCAATCAACTGTGACGTAGTAATTTTAGGACACATTTTAATTCTATGGCCAGAAATCTTAAGAATATGTGCTTTCACCCTAGAATAAGATCCTTTGTAGGTGCCACTACAATAATTGCATTTAAATGACACATTCCCTCCTCCTTCAAAAGTTTTTCCTAATTTTGTAACATGAATCCATAATGGCTTATCAATTTCTACAGATGGCTCTTTTGAACCATTCCCACAAGCACTAGAGCTCATTTTGCTTTTAAAATCACTGGTGAAGTAGAAGAAATAAAGACTTATTGTAAAACAATTAAAAATTGCCAAACAAAGTAAAAAAAACAATTAAAGAACTATTGCATCATGCGTTATGACTATCTGATTAAAAAACAATTAAAAAATTTGCAACTATGCCGAGGGTCCAAGGGGGCGCTTCCCCCTGGCGGGGTTCGACCTTACAAATTTTTATTATAAGAGTAAAAGCGTAGTGAAAGCGCAACAAAAGCGCAGTGAAAGCGCAGAAAAAGCACAGTTAAAGCGTAGCAAAAGCGCAATTAAAGCATACTTAAAACGCAGTTAAAGCACACTTAAAGCGCAGTTAAAGCGCAACAAAAACACAGTTAAAGCGCACTTAAGGCGCAACAAAAGTGCAGTTAAAGCACATTAAATAAATAAATTTTTATTGTAAGAATAATTTTAATCCAAAACAAATAAAATACCTAAAAAAATATGCTCTTCTGATCGCAAATCTACAAAAACATTGATAAATGAAGAGAAATGACAAATGGAGAAAAAAATGACGAAATCAACTTACAGGTTTGAAAAATTTTCTGCGGTTTGGCGTCGACTTCCCTTGGCTGCACCCAGAAACTAAGGAGGATGACTTGTTGCTTACGGTCATAAGGGAAGACCAAGGGTGCGATCGCCAGCCGACCGCTGCTCGCCTCAATCGCTCGGGAAGACCACGAATACGAATAGGGATACAGAGTTAAGGAGAAGATGAAGACTCGGGTATGAACCGGCTAATATGAAATAGCGGGATTAGGGTTTTTTTATTTATTTAATTATATAATATCCGGACACGCGTGTCCGCTTTATTTTTTATTTTTTTTAAATGGGACACACTAGTGACGTGTCCGACATGTGTCCTCGCTGTGTCGGATGCGTGTCCGCGTCCGACATTGCATACCCTCTTAAAACGAAGTGTCGGTACATCAGAGATGCTATCTTACCCCATAGAGGCCTAAATTGAGGTGTATATTAGATATATTAGATAAAAAAACACTGAAAATGCATACCATTACCGATAAAGTTTTTTTAATTGCATATTATATGCATAATGTTGAATAATGCAATACTTACTGTATAGTAAGAAACTATAGGCAAGTGGTATTTGAATAATTAATAAGATCATAGGTTTAAAATGTTGCGATCTGTTCTTTGAGTCTATTTAAAATATTTCAGATAATATGTGATTTTTTGAAGAGAACAGTACTGTTACAATGTTATTAGTCTCTCCTGATGCACCTTTTTGTGTACATTAGAGAAGTTTGAGGATTGCTCTTTGATTTTATATGTTTAAACTATATGATCAATAAGAGGAGGTAATATCGAGGCGTTTTTTACTGGAATTGCGCAAAGGCGAGCCTCATATTGCGCAATTTTAAACCATGGTAGATGCATTAGACTTTAAGATCCTTTAAAATGATTTAAAGACTCAAGAAATTAAAAAACCAATTAAGAATCAAATGTAAAAACTTAGAGAACAAATGCAATCTCTCATGCATTATTACATAATAATGAAATCTTAATTCCACCTCTAGTAACTACTCAAATTGTACCTATATTTAATGCTTCTTCAATTTTCTTTGTCAAAATAGTTTTGTATTTGCTAAAATGGTGCATTTATCAAAGAACTGTTTATGCATTGTGCTTCAAAATTCCAACAAATTAATCACTAGGTATGAGCATGGTTGAACTTCCCTAGCTACTTAAGCTTTTTAGTGGTCTTTTGATTTGACATTCAAAATATAAGTTTGTTCTAATTCATACTCAAGTATTCATTAAATTCATATAACTTACAGACAGATGATAAGCAGGTAGGATAATAATTATAAAATAATTACAATAGTTTACAGACAGTTGAATTGCCTGTCTTAATTCCAGAGATCACTGAGGTGATATGAGGGTGGAAGACTGCTAGCGAATATTTGAGGGAATTCAAGTAAACCCTAACAAGAGAGAAGAAAATAGCAAATGAACAAGATTTGGAGGGGAAATTTCAGCAAAACAACACCTTTGGTTGAAGAAAATCAACTAGAACGAATAAACGAAGCAATATACAATTGATCCTCTATTCGAGAGGAGGATCATCTCTCCCAATCCCTAGATGAAATCTAGGGCCCAAGACTCCAAAGCAAGAACTCCCAAAATCAGTAACAAAAATTCATAACCCTAACCCTAAACAACTCATACAATTTAATACATTAATTCCCTGATTCAAATTTCCCTCCCATGCCTACCCCCCCCCCCCCCTTCTTTCTCTAATTGGCTTCTAGTGGGGCCCAATTGTTTGGGCGGCAACAACAACAAAGGAGGCGGCATTTGTCTGCCTCCTGTAAACAAGAGTCGGCTAGGCCGATTCAGATTGAACTGGCCTAACAAAGACTGCTGAGCTTGATGGAACATTGCTATAGGTGGAAGCGATTTATATTGATTTTTTTCACAATAACCATGATATTGATCGTCTAACTTGACCAGCTTTGGTAAAGAAAATAACTTTACCTACTTAATTGCAAGGATCATCGTCTATATATATATAATCTTTTACACTTCAGTTATCCTACCAAGGCATTCTAATAAATAGAGCTATAATAACATCCCTTCATATTTGGGTAGCCATTGCTAACCTTCCATCCTGAACTGAGCGGCAGTTTACAAATATAGTCCCTTCAGTTTGGCATGGCTTTTGCATAAATTATGCTTAAAAAAGTGAAGATACTAAGAGAAACGGTTGAATAATTCTCACTTTTCAACTGTATTTGAAAATTTTTATGCAGGTTAAGATGATGTATTTTTCGCAATTCTCCTTCTAGCATTCGTTAAATAGTTTTTTTGTTTTAATATTTATATTTACTTGTACTTTCTAATCCTTTCACTACTCTCTTGTATTAGACTCTGTCCAACTTGGTTTTCTTCCAAGAGATGTCGCAAAGTGGGCAGCCCCTCTTGTCGATCATGGATTCTTAGAAATTGCAGCATTTGTATGTCCTAAGGAAGCCCTAGCTGCTGCGTTAGATGGAAATAATACAAAAGTAAAATGCTTACTATCCATAGCACAGGCATGTTTCTTTTATATTTTAATATATGTTTTAATTCTCTTAGTTTTGAAAATGGTTCTACAGATTTCCATTTCACGTTCCTCACATTTGAGATTCAAATCATGCGAAAATGACGGGAAAATTATGCAATGCAGGGGCCAAAGTTTTCTGAAATGTCAAGATTAATTCAAGCTGAACACCTACCTGCTTTATGCTTATTTATTGCATCCATCCAACGGTGCCTTGGTCTGTGGCGCCTGAAAGAGGTATCCACAACACCCTTCATATTAGTACCCTGTCAGGGAATTAATTAAATCTTATATTTCTCCAACGTTGAACATTCCTGATTTCTTAGTTGCTTCTTAAAAATTTGGTTTTAAGCTTACATTTTATCAGATTTGATTGTGATAAACCATTATATTTCTTCTATAATTTTGCCTAGATAACTAACCATAGCTCTTCCCTTTCGTAAATCTTGAAGTATTTAAACAAGTGATATTCACATTCAAGCAAATATGAAGACCACTGTTTTCAAGATGACGCTAATGGTAATGGACGGTTGACAGTTTCTTTTAAAAGGGGAAAAAACATCCCATGCCAGAACCTCATTTTATCTCACAATTATTTCTAAGAAATTTTGGCATCTTATGCCTTTGATGTTAGTGATTTTTCTTGTTTTAAGTTGTGCTTTTACCTCCATTGTAGAGTATCTTGTCAACAAGGCCACTGTTCTCTAGACTTTTTTATAAATATTTGGATACATGCATTTGTAAGTTTTTCTTGCCTAGAGTGATTCTGCATCTCAATTGTCTGGTGGATGGCACCGAGATTTAAAATTATGCAGTTGGGTATTAAGGCATTTTTTCATGAATAAGCGTACTCATTTTAGATCTTGGGTTTATTGTTCAGAGTGATATCGAAATAGATTGGGATATTATTAATAGAATTCAAGTTGGATGGTTGAAGTGGAGGAATGTTTCGGGTTTGTTGTGTGATAGAAAAGTATCACCCAAACTTAAAGGAAAATTTTATAAGATGGTGGTAAGACCTGCAATGCTTTATGGCGCAGAATGTTGGCCATTAAAAGAGAAGCATAATATTAAGTTAAGTGTTGCCGAGATGAGGATGCTCAGGTGGATGAGTGGATTTACTCTTAGAGACAAGATACGAAACAAGCATATCCGTGAAAAGGTTGGAGTAGCTCTAGTGGCAGATAAGATTAGAGAGAGTTGCCTTAGATGGTTTGGTCATATTAAGCGGCGGCCTTTCGATGACCCTATTAGGAGAGCAGATGTATTAGATTTGGCCTATGTTAAGAAAGGTAAAGGTAGACCTAAAAATACTTGGTTAGAAAATGTTATAAATGACATTTCTTTATTGGATTTAAATGAGAATTTAACTCTTAACATGACACAATAGAGAAAAAAGACTCATGTAGCCAACCCCACATAGTGGGATAAAGACTTGATGTTGTTGTTGTTGTTGTTAAAGCTTCATAATCAAGAGTGTTCTCTAACATGTCTAGATGTAATTAATCTTAGTATCTTGCTGCTTTGAGAAACTTGACCCTCCTAATTAAAATAAATATTATTTTGAACCACATTACTTACATGGGTAATCTATATAACTCATATATGCATTCTACCTTTCATTGATCCCCACGAGCATATAAAGTGCATTGATTAATTATGATTGATCCTTTACTATAATATCGCAGGCATCTTTCAATGGTATTAACATCTGTTGGCATTGTTCTGGACTTGGATGTTGATTTTATTGTGTTTAAAACTTGACATTAGGTTATGTTTCAGTACAAATGGCCAGAACATTTAGAGACAGATTTTGCGTATGGTATGATTACTTATCATTAAATATGAATTATTTAGATTCTAAATTGAATGCCTTAGCTTTAAGTGGTTTCTCTTGCGGCTACTTTGCACGTACAAAGCTTCTTCCTCAATTGGAACCTCAATGGACCCAAAATTTTTAGCAGCATTTTCATCCGCTGCTGGGAAAAAGTCATTTCAATTATCCGAGTCTGAAGAATCTGACCCAGAGGTAACTAAAAACTTTTCTGAGTGTATGATTGCTGTTCTAACTTGTTGAAAGGATCTGCTATGCTTATTTTTCTGCAATTGGTCTCTTTTTTTTTTTAAATACTCCTGTGTTTTCAGTGGGGATGCTGGAACACTGATCATGAAGTAAAGAGCCCTTCAATAAGGATCTTATTTCCAACCATTGAAAGAGTGAAAAGTAGTGCTCAAAGTATTCAGCTTTCAAAATACATGCTTTCTTTCTCAGAGGTAATAGCCAATATCTTATTCTGCTAGCAATTAAACATCAGCTATTGCACTACAATTTATAGAAGAGTAGGGTTTTAATTTATTGAAGAGGATAGTTTTATTGCGATAATCAAACTAACAGAAGAAAAATAGCAAGATACAATTGATCCTCTATTTGAGAGGAGGATCTATCTCTCCCAAATCTCTAGATGCCGCTAGAGCCTAAAAACCTACACCTAAGAGAGCTCAAATTTCAGCCAAATTAAAGAAGCCATAACCCTAGAAAAACAAACTATTTAATGCATACAATTCAAAAGGAAATCCCTAACTACTTTGAAATTTTCCTCTGAATTCCCTTCAAAAACCTTCCCAAACAGCTCCGTGCGTTGGGCGGTCGGATCCTGGGTAACGGAGGGGGAGAACTTCCGCCTATTTCCCGGTATGGACCGGTCCAGTGAACCGGTCTAACAAAACTTAAATGCCATTGTGTTCTATTTAACCTATAATATTCTAACCTATTCCATTAGGAAGCACTTCCTTGGTTCAATCTAACTCATCCATTACATGAGATTTAAGCTATTCAATCCAATGCCTCTGAGATCAATCAGCCTAGATTCTTTATAGGCGATATATCGAGCACATTTTCTTTGGTTAGAAATTCAATCTGGGAGAATCTATTGATAACAAAGAATGCCTTCAAAATGAATATGAGAGCCAAGTGTGAGAAGAGGCTGTAAATCAGCAATCAGTTAATATCATATACAATTTGCTTTAATATCCTTATTTTACATATTTTACAGAGATATTGGTCTTTTGAGAACTATTCTTATCGTTTATATGCTTCTCTCCACAGAATACTTGGCAAAGATTAAGAACTAGCCGTATCCTTTACGACGCAGTTCCAAACCCTCCATACCGAATTGGATATCCAATGCACGTTAAGGTATCGCCATGATTTCCTCGACTCCTGAGCTACAATTGCTCAGATGCTAATGAGTTCTGTGCGAACAGGTGGCCCGGCGGCGCTTCCAGTCTTCGACAAGCACCTCAGCGTTTGGTTGGATATACTGTGGATCCCATAACTTCAGCCCGGCAGCCTGGGGTCGTCTTCTTCCCCCTTCAACAGTGGAATCGGGTTCTGGTGCAAGATTACGTATATGCAATTATGAGCTGGGCATCCTCTTAATTGTTCCCCCGCCCAGCAAGGTGGAAGGAGACGCCGGCAATTTATGCAATCTTGATGATTTTCAGTTGCCATTTGTGATGCCTGCGCCGAGGTACTGTGGCGGCGACAGGCCAGCTACGGCGTTTGCCATGCGGGGGGCGGTGGCTGAGTTGACGGAGCAAGACTGCCAAGGAATGGATGAGGAGGATGTTGCTGATGAGGAAGTAATTGGACCATCGGAGTATGTTGCAGAAGAAAGTGTGGATGACAAAATCTATGCGGAGATGCTTTGGAGCCAGGTTGGTTCTTCTGATGGCTTTTGACTTGGTTTATTATACTTGTGTTTGCTGTTGCTGTCCTGATTAGTTTTTGGTCCAGCTTTTTTGAGCGCTCAAATTTTGCTGTTGCTGTCCTGATTTGTTTTTTGTGTCCAGATTTTTTTGTTGCTTTCTAAAACGGCTTTATAGTATAAATTTTTAATTCAAAAAATTTTGATACTAGAAAATATCAAAAAAAAAAAATTATCCAAAATGAAGCCTAAATCTTTTTAGATCTAACTCTATCAAAATACTATTTACAAAATATCACTAAATTACTATTTACAATAATACCACCTGAAAGTAAGGTTGCAAACAAACCGAGCCGAGCCAAGTATGTGAGTGTTCATGTTTGAGTTCGTTTATCATTAGCTTGTTCAAGTTCGGTTCGTGTTTGATTCGAGCTTTATTGTTTGTGTTCATGTTTGGTTCTTTAATTTAAGGGTGTTCACGTTTGATTCATGTTCGGTTCATTTAATGCTTATCGAGCTTTAAACAAACAAGTCTTAACGAGCTATGTTCGTGAACATATTTAACAAACAAACATTAAATTTGTTCATGAACATCGTAAACAAACAATCTAGTAAACATGGACAAATGTGAAATGTTTTTTGTTTATAAAATTAAATTTATAATAAAACCAGTTGTCATAAAATGAAAATATGTTTAATCTAGATGAATATATTCTTAAATGAAGCTTACCTGTTGCATTTCTCTCCATTCGAGCTTTAATTGAGCTTGTTCACGAACTTCAAATGATGTTATTCGTGAACATAAATGAATCGAACACATTACTGTTCAAGCTTGTTTATTTAAGGATCGAGTATTTAAAATGTTGTTCAAGTTTATTTGTTTAGTTAGTTAAACGATTACAAACGAGCTTTAATCGGATCGAGCATCGAGTAGCTCATCAAACACTTGGTTCGGTTGCAGCCCTACCCGAAAGTGGTAAAATCTTGATAAAGTTATAATTTGGGTATTATTATTATTATAGTAATATGGCAATATCTACTCTTATCTTTTGTAATACGGTCCATTTTTTTATAAAGATTTTAAGGTGATAATGGTTTGGATAGTTTTGTTATTGTTTTTTTTTTTTTTTAATAATTTTGAAGTGTAATTTTTTTTAAATAGTGATCAAAAGGTTTCCCAAAGGATTTGAAATAAATTTTTTTTATTTTCTGAAACAATTTTTTAATATAAAAATTTATTAAAATAGAACTTTTTATTCTAAAATTTTGTTTTAAAAAGCTGTAAAAAAGTTGTTCCAAACGAGCCATATCTTAAGCTAGGCGTTCAATAATTTTGATTGAGGTGAGAAGTTCAGTGAGCCGTTGAAATAATTCAATGCTTTCTTGCTTCAGAAGAACTTAACTTCGAATGCGAAACAGATATTTTAAGTGCAGTTAGAGAGTGACATCATAAGCTTGACTATGTGAAAGATAATTTAAATTTTGTTTGTAACAATTTTTTTACATATTTTTTTGTTTTTTTAAACATAATTATAATTTTTATTTGATCATTATTATTTTACTGTTTGACAAAAAAATTATGAAGCATCTATTTTTCACAATACTTTTAAAAAGTTATTTTATCTCAATAGCTTTGCAATCCTAAATAAAGCCTTAGTTATTGTCGTATGAAAAAGAAAGCGGAAAGTAATAGCAAAATAAAATTCTAATTTTTGTCTAAAAGCAAAGTTACAAAAAGCTATTCCAAACAGATCCTAAATTATCAACAGCAAAAAATTTCAGCTTTCGATGCATGTCATCTTGCTGTTTGTAAGATTCATTGCTGGTAGTGGGAGTATTCAAAGGCAGTTTTGCTCCGCGGCTTAGGAATGCTAACCAAGTACATATTACGAGATTTTGTTTTTAATTATATACTATTGTTGGGTCTTGGAGTATTCGCGGTGGTAGAGGAATATATATTTTAACGTCTTAACATTGTACAAAGATCCAACACACAATCAGATAAAAGAGAGGGTGTAGCGTTCATAAGAGATACCAGAGTTTTTACGTGGAAATCCCTTAAAAGGGGGAAAACCACGGGGCCTGCCCCTGTTTGAATGAATTCACTAGTATTTGGCTTGATGTTACAAATGTACATCATATAGAGTGGTGCATTACATGGTGGGAGTTACCATATAGACATGTTTGGTCGGTACGACCATAGTTGATAGGATGGAGGCCAGAAAGATCGTTATCTGGTGATGGAGGTCAGAAGGACCATAGTAGGTGATGCAAGTCGGAAGGACCATAGTCGGTAGGAGACAGGGGTTCGAAAGATCGTAGTTGGCTGGAGACCGGGGTCAGAAATACCGTCGTCTGGCGATGTAGATCAGAAGAACCATATTAAGCGATGGAGGTCAGAAGTACCATAATCGCCAGGAGACTAGGGTTAGAAAGACCGTTGTCTGGTGATCGAGGTTGGAAGGACCATAATAGGCAACGGAGGTCGGAAGGACCATAGTCGGTAGAAGACCATGGTAAGAAAGATCGTGGTAGAAAGGCGGTACTTCAGGAGAACTCTCGGTGTCAAGTGGTGGCATGGCAGAAGTTCGAGCCTCAAAGTGGTGCTTTGGCGAAGGAAAGGGCCTCAAGTGGTGGTCCGGTAGAGCACGGTGTCAGGCAGTGATCCGGCGGAGGTGAGGGCCTCATGTGGTGGTCCGACAGATCAACGGCGTCAGGTGGTGGTTCAATGGAGGTGAGGGCCTCAAGTGGTGGTCCAACAGAGCAACAATGTCAGGAGATGGTCCGGCGGAGGTGATGGCCTCAAGTGGTGGTCCGGCGGAGGTGAGGGCTTCAAGTGGTGGTCCGACGGAGGAAAGGGCCTCAAGTGGTGGTTCGGCGGAGCAACGGTGTCAAGCAGTGGTCCGGCAAAGGTGAGGACCTTAAGTGGTGGTCCAGCGGAGCAACGACATCAGACGGTGGTCTGGCGGAGCTGAGGGCCTCAAGTGGTGGTCCGGCGGAGCAACGGGTTCAGGCGGTGGTCCGGTGGAGGTGAGGGCCTCAAGTGGTGGTCCGGTGGAGCAACGACGTCAGGTGGTGGTCCGGCGGAGGTGAGGGCCTCAAGTGGTGGTCCAGCAGAGGAAAGAGCCTCAAGTGGAGGTCCGACAGAGCAATAGCATAAGGTAGTGGTCCGACGGAGGTGATGGCCTCAAGTGGTGATTTAGCAGAGCAACGACATCAGGCGGTAGTCCGGCAGAGGTGAGGGCCTCAAGTGGTGGTCCGGTGGAGCAACAACGTCATGTAGTGGTCCAGCGGAGCAACGACGTCAAGCGGTGGTCCAGTGGAGCAATGGCGTCAAGCGGTGGTCCAACGAAAGTGAGGGCCTCAAGTGGTGGTACGACAGAGCAACGGTGTCAGGCAGTGGCCCGACAGAGGTGAGGGCCTCAAGTGGTGGTCCGACGAAGCAATGACATCAGGCGGTGGTCCAACGGAGGTGAGGGCCTCAAGTGGTGGTTCGGCAGAGCAACGGCGTCAAGAGGTGGTCCGGCGGAGGTCAGGGCCTCAAGTGGTGGTCCGACGAAAAAATGATGTCAGGCGGTGGTCCGGCGGAGGTGAGGCCCATAAGTGGTGGTTCGGTGGAACAATTGTGTCAGACGGTGGTCCGGTAGTGGTCGAGGATGAGCTTCTTCCTTCTCTTCTCTTGTTCTCTTCTTCTCTCATTTTCTTCTTACTTTCCTCTCCTTTCAAGAGAAATGATGGGTCTATTTATAGATTACTGGAGTGGCATGACCCTTAAATAGGTGAGAGATCAAGGGTAAATGGAGAGTGGTTGGATGGACGGTCGATATTGAATCCCTTGATCATGTACCGTTCGTCAAATATTTGGAGGTCTTAATGATTTTGGAATTCGGCGATCTTGTGCTCATTGGATTCATCTCGTCGACCCTCTCGATTCGATTATAAGTTCGTCAAGTTTGGAAACCGTTTGGTAACTCAAACTGTGGTATGGAGCTTCTAATAGCGCTTCGGGTCCTTGATTTGGACTCATTTGGGCTCGGATTGAGCTGAATTTGGTGTCGTTGGGTTTGTATTTCTGAGACACTATGTTTGACTATAAGTTTGCTAAAATCGGAGTTCATGTGATCCCAGATTTAATTTTTGAAGTTTCTGGCTTAATTTTTGCCTCGAGATTTATGCCCGATAAAGATAATTTTTTGATATATCAATTGCTCCTCTATTTTTGGACGTTAAAGCTCCAAGAGTCCGAAAATATGTGTCGACATCTTACATTTGCTGAATCGAAAAAAAGTGCATTCCAAAATTTAAAATCTTGATCAAACTTGATCATAGAGGACTCGTTGAGCTCTAAAAGCGCCAAAATTGAGTTCAGAACGTCAAAAAATGTATCCGGGGACCCCCAAAATTTTGAATTTGGACCATTCGGACCGAAAATCAAGCCCGAACATGGCTAGGCAGTCGAACAGCCTGGTCGCCAACCACCGCGTGCCACTGCCAGCGGCATTCACGCTGTGTGTGAAACGGAGCATCCCGTGTCAGCGCACAGTTAGCCGCGTAGTTTTGAAATGTTTTTTTTTAAATTTTGTGGGGCCCACATGAAAATTTTTAAATCCAAAAAATTTAGAAAAAAACCCCAAAAAATTTTAGAAAATTTTAAAAAATTCAAGAAAATTAAGAAAAGCTTCTAAAAGTCTTTTCCCCATCTTTTTCAAAAATTTCCCCCCTCTTTTCATCCTATAAATCCCCCCCCTGGGTAAAGAAAAATTTGCACATTATCCTCTCCCTCTATTCTAACAATTGAGGCTCTCCCTTGGTCCTCCAAGGCCCCTTTCTTTGCAAGGAAGTCCGGAGATCCCCGCTTCTCCCTTTATTCTTACAATTGAGGCGTTCTCTTAGTCCTCCAAGGCCCCTCTCTATGCAAGATAGTCTAGAGATCATTCTTCTCACTCTATTCTTATAATTGAGGCCTTCCCTTGGCTCTGTTCAGGCCCGAGGCCCCTCTCTGTGTAAGAAAGTCTGGAGATCCTCCTTCTCCCTCTATTCTTGCAATTTAGGCCTTCCCTTAGACCTGTCCAGGCTCGAGGCCCCTCTCTGTGCAAGAAAGTACAGAGATCTTCCTTCTCACTCTATTATTCGAGAGATCCTGTGGAGTTTTGATGTTAGTTGGTTAGAGATGGAGGTCGGAGAGACCTTTGTAAGGAGGGAGGTTGAAAAGACTATTGAAGAGCAGAAATTTAGCATCGAATAGGAGGCTGATGACGTACATAAGTACGATAAAGGGTGAAAATTTGGCGTCGAGTAGAAGTCTAACGATGTGCATAAATTCAACATCTGATAGAATTTTGACGTTGAGGAGAAGTACGATGCCATGTAGAAATATGGAGTTGGTTAAGAGGCCTGACGAATGTCCGTCGATAGGCAGGAGTTCTACATCGGGTAGAAGTACGATGACGAGTAGTAGTCTAATGGTAGGCAGAAGTCTGATATCGGGTTGAAGTCTGACAACAGGCAGAAATCCGATGAAAGTTCGACGACGGGCAGGAGTCCGACGTTGGGTAGAAGTATGGCCTTGGGTAGAAGACCGATGAAAGTCTATCGACTGGCAGAAGTCCGACATCGAGTAGAAGTTCGACGACGGGTAGAAGTCCGACGTCGAGTGGAAGTAAAGCATCGGGTAGAAGACCGATGAAAGTCCATCGATGGACACAAGTCCGACGATGGGTAGAAGTCCGATGACGAGCATAAGTTCGCCGTCGAGTAGAAGTATAACATCAGGTAGAAGACCGACGAAAGTCCATCGATGGGCAGAAGTCTGACGATGGGTAGAAATTTAACTTTGTGGAGAAGCCCGAAGAAAGTCCATCAATGGGCAGAAGTTCGACGATGGGTAGAAGTCCGATGACGAACAGAAGTCCGACATCGAGTAAATTTAACTTTGTAGAGAAGCCCAATGAAAGTCCGTCGACAGCATTCTAACGACGTTAATCAAGGACGTAAGACCTATCCGAGGTTGTATGTCAGAGTCTTTACTTGATGATGTTAAACTATTTAAAAGAGGTTAAAAGTATCTACAAAGGATGTAAGACCTATCCAAAGTTGTATATTAGAGCCTTGCTCGATGATATTATCCTATGTGAAAGAGGTTGAGAGAATCCACAATGGATGTAAGACCTATCCAAGGTTGTATGTCAGAGCCTAGCTTGATGACATTAACCTGTGTGAAAGAGGTCGAGAGAATCCACCAATAATATAAGACCTATCCGAGGTTGTATGTCAGAGCCTTTGCTCGATGACGTTAACCTGTGTGGAAGAAGTCGAGAGAATCCACCAAGGATGTAAGACTTATCCGAGATTGTAAGTCAGAGCCTTGCTCGATAATGTTAACCTATGTGGAAGAGATCGAGAGAATCTACCAAGGATGTAAGACCTATTCGAGGTTATATGTCAGAGCCATTGCTTGATGACGTTAACCTGTGTGGAAGAGGTCGAGAGAATCCACCAACGATGTAAGACCTATCCGAGGTTCTATTGCAGAGCATTGCTCGATGACGTTAACTTGTATGGAAGAGGTCGAGAGAATCCACCAAGGATGTAGGACCTATCCGAGGTTGTATGTCAGAGCCTTTGTTTGATGACGTTAACCTGTATGGAAGAGGTTGATAGAATCCATGAAGGATGTAAGACATATCCGAGGTTGTATGTCAGAGCCTTTGCTCGATGACGTTAACTTGTGTGGAAGAGGTCGAGAGAATCCACCAAGAATGTAAGACCTATTCGAGGTTGTATCTTAGAGCCTTTGCTCGATGATATTAACCTGTGTGAAAAAGGTTGAGAGAATCTACCAAGGATGTAAGATCTATTTGAGGTTGTTTGTCAGAGCATTGCTCGACGACGTTAACCTATGTGGAAGAGGTCGAGAGAATCCACCAATAATGTAAGACCTGTTCGAGATTGTATGTTAGATCCTTTGCTCGATGACAATAACTTGTGTAGAAGAGGTTGAGAGAATCCATCAAGGATGTAAGACCTATCCAAGGTTGTATGTCAGAGCCTTGCTCGATGACGTTAACCTATGTGGAAGAAATCAAGAGAATCCACCAAGGATTGATTTAGCCTTTAATTGGGAGGGGGTGAATGCCGCGTGTATCTCGAATCAAAGGTAAATAAGGTTCTACCTTTAGACCATTACTACCTTTTTGAGGTGAGATTAAAACATTGCCCAAGGAGAAAGTCCAGCATGGGATTATATGAAGCTTATAATTGATTGGAAGTATCATTGCCGTTGTTGGGATTTTCTTGAACTATCATCTTAATATTTAAAGCATTTGAGGGATCTTCTTGACCATAGTTGGAGTCAAAGTTGCCCCGCAGTCCGGATCTAATTTCCATAAAATTAATGCAGTAATAGCTGAAGCCAGGAAGTTGACATGAACGACCTTTAGAGGTTGGAGCAAAAATTGCCCCCTAGTCGGGAACCACGTTCCCACAGACTGTGCCAAACTATTGGGTCCTGGAGTATTCACGGCGGTAGAGAAATATATATTTTAACGCCTTAACTTTGTACGAAGATCCAACACAGAATCAGATAAGAGAGAGGGTATAGCGTTCATAAGAGACACCATAGTTTTTACGTGGAAACCCCTGAAAAGGGGGAAAAACCATGGGGCCTGCCCTTGTTTGAATGAATCCACTAGTATTTGCAGTCGATTAAAAATGAGGCCCTTTTTAAGGAGAAGGCCTTGGCTTCATGTTATAAATATAAATCATATAGAGCGCATTACATGGTGGGAGTTATAATATAGACATGTTTATTTGGTCGGTACGACCATAGTCGATAGGATGGAGGCTGGAAAGATCGTTATCTGGTGATCGAGGTTGGAAGGACCATGGTAGGTGATGCAGGTCGGAAGGGCCGTAGTCAGTAGGAGATTGGGGTTCGAAAGACCGTAGTTGGCAGGAGACCGGGGTCAGAAAGACCGTCCTCTGGCGATGTAGGTTGGAAGGACCATAGTAGGCGATGGAGGTCAGAAGGACCATAGTCGTCATGAGACTGGGTCGGAAAGACCATTTTCTGATGATGGAGGTCGAAAGGACCATAGTAGGTGATGGAGGTCGGAAGGACCATAGTCATTAGGAGACCAGGGTAAGAAAGGTCGTGGTAGAAAGGCGGTGCTTTGAGAGAACTCTCGGCATCAAGTGGTGGCCCGGCAAAAGTTCGGGCCTCAAGTGGTGGTCCGACAGAGGAAAGGGCCTCAAGTGGTTGCATAACAGAGCAACGGCGTCGGGCAATGGTCCGGCAGAGGTGAGGGCCTCAAGTGGTAGTCCGACGGAGCAACGGCGTCAGGCGGTGGTCCAGTGGAGGTGAGGGCCTCAAGTGGTGGTCCAACGGAGCAACGATGTCAAGCGGTGGACCGACGGAGGTGAGGGCCTCAAATGCTGGTCCACTGGAACAATTGGCGTCAAGTGGTGGTCCCGCGGAACAACGGCGTCAAGCGTTGGTCCGACGGAGGTGAGGGCCTCAAGTGGTGGTCAAGCGGAGCAATGACATTAGGCGGTGGTCCAGTGGAGGTGAGGGCCTCAAGTGCTGGTCCAGCAGAGCAATGACGTCAAGCGGTGGTCCGGCGGAGGTGAGGGCCTCAAGTGGTAGTTTGCGGAACAAAGGCAACAGGCGGTGGTCCGGCGGAGGTGAAGGTCTGAAGTGGTGGTCCTGCAGAGCAATGACGTTAGGTGGTGGTCCGGCAGAGGTGAGGGCCTCAAGTGGTGGTCTGGCTGAGCAACGATGTTAAGCAGTAGTCCGGTGAAGGTGAGGGCCTCAAGTGGTGGTCCGGCGGAGGAAAGAGCCTCAAGTGGTGTTCCGACAGAGGAACGATGTCAGGCAGTGGTCTGGTAGAGGTGAGGGCCTCAAGTGGTGGTCCAGCGGAGCAACAACGACAAGTGGTGGTTCGGCGGAGATGAGGACCTCAAATGGTTGTCCGGCGGAGCAACCGCGTCAAGCGGTGGTTCGGCGGAGCAACGTCATCAAGTGGTGGTCCGACAGAGCAACGACGTCAAGCGGTGGTCCAGTGGAGCAACAGCGTCAAGCTGTGGTTCGGCGGAGCAATGGCGTCAAGAGGTGGTCCGGTGGAGGTGAGAACCTCAAGTGGTGGTCTGGCAGAGCAACGACATCAAGCGGTGGTTTGACGGAGGTGAGGGCCTCAAGTGGTGATCTGGCGAATTAACTGCATCAGGCGGTGGCCCGACGGAGGTGAGGGCCTCAAGTGGTGGTCTAGAGGATCAAGGATGTCAGGCGGTGGTCCGGCGAAGGTGAGGGCCTCAAGTGGTGGTCCGGAGGACAACGGCGTCAGGCGGTGGTCCGGTGGAGGTGAGGGCCTCAGGTGGTGGTCCAGCGGAGCAACTGCGTTTAGCGGTGGTCTGGCAGAGGTGAGGGCCTCAAGTGGTGGTCCGGCGGAGCAACGACGTTAGGCGGTGGTCCGGCGGAGAAAAGGGCCTCAAGTGGTGGTTCGGCAGAGCAACGACGTTAAGAAGTGGTCTGGTAGAAGTGAGGGCCTCAAGTGGCGCTCCAGTGGAGCAACGAGGTCTGGAGGTGGTCCGGCGGAGGTGAGGGCCTCAAGTGGTGGTCCGTCGGAGCAACAATGTCATGCGGTGGTTCGACGGAAGTGAGGGCCTCAAGTGGTGGTACGACAGAGCAACGGCGTCAAGCGGTGGCCCGACGGAGGTGAGGGCCTCAAGTGGCGGTCCGGCGAAGCAACGACATCAAACAGTGGTCCGATGGAACAATGGCGTCAAGCAGTGATCCGATGGAGGTGAGTGCCTCAAGTGGTGGTCCAGCGGACCAACAACGTTAGGCGATGGTGCAGTGGAGGTGAGGGCCTCAAGTGGATGTCCAGCGGAGTAAACACGTTAAGCAGTGGCCCGACGGATATGAGGGTCTCAAATGATGGTCCGGCGGAGCAGCGGCTTCAGGTAGTGGTCCGGTGGAGGTGAGGGCCTCAAGTGGTGGTCCGGCAGAGCAACGGTGTCAGGCGGTGGTTTGGCGGAGGTGAGGGCCTCAAGTGGTGGTCCGGCGAAGCAACGACGTCAGGCGGTGGTCCAGCGAAGGTGAGGGCCTCAAGTGGTGGTCCGGCGGAGGAAAGGGCCTCAAGTGGTGGTCTAGCGGAGCAACGGTGTCAGGCAATGGTCTGGTGGAGGTGAGGGCCTCAAGTGGTGGTCTAGTGGAGCAACGATGTCAGGAGGTGGTCCGGTGGAGCAACGGTGTCAAGCGGTGGTCCGGCGGAGCAACGGCGTTAAGCGGTGGTCCGACGGAAGTGAGGGCCTTAAGTGGTGGTACTGCAGAGCTAAGGCGTCAGGCGGTGGTCCGGCGGAGGTGAGGTCCTTATGTGGTGGTCTGGCGAAGCAACAGTGTTAGGCGGTGGTCCGGTGGAGGTGAGGGCCTCAAGTGGTGGTCCAACGGAGCAACGTGTCAGGCAGTGGTCCGGTGGAGGTCAGGGCCTTAAGTGGTGGTCCGGCAGAGCAACGGCGTCAGGCGGTGGTCGAGGATGAGCTTCTTCCTTCCCTTCTCTTCTCCTCTTCTTCTCTTCTTCCCTTCTTGCTTTCCTCTCCTTTCAAGAGAAATGATGGGTCTATTTATAGATTTCTAGAGTGGCATGGCCTATAAATATTTGAGAGATCAAGGGTAAATGAAGAGTGGTTGGATGGATGGACGATATTGAATCCCTTGATCATGTACCATTCGTCAGACATTTGGAGGTTTTAATGATTTCAGAATTCGATGATCTTGGGCTCGTTGGATTCAACTCATCGACCCGCTCGATTCAATTATAAGCTCGTCATGTTTGGAAACCGTTTGGTAACTCAAATCGTGGTATGAAGCTTCCAATAGCGCTTCAGGTCCTTGATTTGGACTCATTTGGGCTCGGATTGAGCCGAATTTGGTGTCATTGGGTTTGTATTTCCGAGACGCTATGTTTGACTATAAGTTTGCTAAAATCAGAGTTCAGGTGATCCGAATTTATTTTTTGAAGTTTTCGGCTTAATTTTTGCCTCGAGATTCGTGCCAGATCAAGATAATTTTTTGATGATATATCAACTATGATGAATGGGTGTTTTCTAGTAACCCAATTATTCATAATTTACCCATCACTTCATCCCATTATTTAGCTTTAGGATTTAGGGTTTATGATACTGTCTTTTGCAGTGCAACATATCATGTTACTTAAGATCTAATTAACAACATTGATCTACCTCTTGTTTTGAAGGTGATATGTGAAGCTTGAGCAAAGTTTTTTTTTTTTTAAAGTCGATTTCACAACTCTGGTAAGAATAGCTCATGATATTCTTCCCATTGTTTGAGTTTAGGATTTAGGGTTTAGGCTACACTTTTTTGCAGTGCAACATATCATGTTACTTAAAATCTGATTAAGAACATTGATCTGCCTCTCGATTTGCAGGTGATACGTGAATCTTGATCAAATTTGTTTCTATAGTCCTTTCACAACTCTTGTAAGAATAACTCATGATATTTCTATGATAGGTTAAGTTGTGAGGTACTCCATGAAGGTGAATGAAAACCTGAAGAAATCGAAAAGCGATATGCAGGAGGAAAGAGAAACAGTTAACATAAAGAAATAAAGAAAAAGAAGATGTATTATTTTTCATATTTCAAGAGTATAATATAGGTATCTATATATAGGAAATGGACAAGACTTAAGACAAGTTAGAACCAATGAGGTGAGGCCATCTGTATTAACAAATAAATATTATATGGAATTGTGCTCTAATATTCCCCTGCAAATTAATGGGTCTTGAACGACCGTTAGTTTGAGCCGTAGTTGATGAAATCTTCTTGTGGACAGTGGCTTGGTGAATATATCGACCACCTAATCAATAATGCTTATGGGTAAAAGACGAATGTTGTTATGTTGAATATGATCTCTTATGAACTTTTGATCGATCTCAATGTGCTTTGTGCGGGCATGAAATGCCGGATTGTTGGCTAAAGCGATGGCAAACGTGTTGTCGCAATGCATATCCGTGGGTTGATCTGGAGAGACAGCTAGTAGTTGTTGCAGCCAAATTATATCGGAGGTAAGGGCTGCTAATGATCTATATTCTGATTCTGTTCAGGATCTTGCAATAGTGTGTTGCTTTTTAACGGTCCAAGTTATGAGAGTTTTGCCAAGAAAAGAACAATATCCAGAAGTAGATTTCCGGGTGATGGGATCTCCAGCCCAGTTGGCATCTGAAAAGGAGGTGAGAACGAGATTAAATTTTATAGTAGGAATACCAAAGTCCAGCGTACCTTTTGTATATTGCAGGAGACGTTTTAAAAGGTAGACATGTTGGGGCAGCGAATTATGCATATGTTATGAGAGTTGCTTTATGCTGAATGCTATGTCCGGTCTAGTTAATGTTAGGTACTACAAAGAGCCTGTAATACATTTGTAAACCGTAGGATCGGAAAGAATAGGATCCGCTTTGATATCAGTGGAGAGCTTAGCACGATTTGGGTTGGAGAGGGAGTTGCAGTTGATCATGTGAGCTTGCTGAAGTATGGAAATCGCATAAGGCTTTGAGACAGAAAGTAACTTTGATCCATGTGCTTGATCTGTATGCCGAGAAAGTTGTGTACTTCGCCGAGCTGCTTCATGTCAAATTTTACACTAAGCTTTTGAATCATAAAAGAGATTGCTTGGTTATCATTTCCAGTAATAAGTATATCATCAACATATATAAGAAGAAAGATTTTAGTTTTGTTTGAACTATAAAGTAAAAGGGAAGGATCTGCCCTGCTGTGGATGAACCCAAGAGAGAGAAGATGTGAGGTGAAGGTGTTGTACCACTGGCGTGGGGCTTATTTGAGGCAATAGATGGCTTTATGAAGTTGACAAACGTATTCTGGTTGAGACGCGTCCTCAAAGCCTTTGGGTTGTGTCATGAATATCGTTTCCATGAGAGTGCCGTGCAAGAATGCATTGGCCACGTCAAGTTGTTGCATAGACCAATTGCTATAAATGGCAACGGTAAGGAGAATATGAATCGTGGAAAGTTTAGCTACCAGGCTGAATGTCTCCGTGTAGTCGAGGCCAAATTCTTGGTTGTTTCTCAGAGCTATGCAACGAGCTTTGTGCTTAGCTATGGATCCGTACGCATGATGTTTTATTCGATAAGTCCATTTACAACCTAAGATTGAGGCGTTGGTAGGACGTAGTACAAGACTCCAAGTGCCTTGTCGTTGCAAGGAGAAGAACTCTGATGCCATGGCCTTGCACCATTCAGGATGCTTGATGGCATCTGTGTAGCAGGAGGGTGGGAGCTTACATTCAGATGACAGGATTTGGTGAGAGAGGTTTAGATGTTGAATGGGTTTTAAGGAGTCGATTTGGGTTGTGGTTACCATTGGGTGATGTTTGAGAATGGGATTAGATGATTGATCAGTTACATGCTGCTGCAAAGAACACCTAGGTGTAGGTGAATTTGATACTTCAAGTGGATGAGGTTCTGTTTGCATAGAGTTGGGATTGAGGTTAGGTAAATTGGGATTGCTAGGTAAGGATATTATGGCAGATGTTGGCAGAAGTAGTGACGGGGGAATATTAGGATTGATGGAATTTTTGCTAGGTGAGTTTTTATGAGAGAAAGGAAAGGAGTTTTTAATGAAGGATATATGTCGAGAGATGGTGATTTTGTTGGTGTCGGGATCAAGACATTTATATCCCTTATAGGTGTCGAAGTAGCCTAAGAAGATTGAGGATTTGGCTTTAGGCTGCAGCTTGTGACAGTTTTGCAGAGGGATGAGTGGAAAGCATTCGCATCCAAAGACACGGAGATGGTTGTAATTAGGTGAAGTGTTGTGCATGAGTTCAAAGGAAGAAAGATTTTGAGTAGTTGGTGAAGGCATGCGGTTTATTAAGTATGCTAATGTTAGAACCGCTTCCGGCCAGTAGATGTAGGGAATGGAGGCAGTGGATAGCAGAGTCCTGGTGGTTTCAATGATATGCATATGCTTGCGCTCCGCTACTCTGTTTTGCTCGGGGGTATACGGACAGGAGAGTTGATGCGTAATGCCATGTGTAAGTAGAAAATTTTGAAGATTTGTATTGAAAAACTCTGTGCCGACATCTGATCGTATCATTTTAATTTGGTTTAAAGTATATTTTTCTATGCGAGTTTTAAAATCTATGAAAATGTTAGTGACTTCGGACTTGTGTCGCATAGGAAATATCCAAATAAAATGAGAGAAGTCATCGACAAAAAAGAACATAATAACGATAACCTTGAGCGGAGATGACCGGAGCAGGTCCCTAAACGTCTGTATGAATCAGTTCTAGAGTCATTTTGCTGCGATGTACAAATTTAGTAAATGCTATTTTATGACTTTTAGATTCATTACAAACAGAACAAGAAGACAAGTTTTTTCTATGTGAAGATGCGGATTAGAAACATAAATAGTTTGTATAGTTCTTTTATTAGGGTGGCCTAGCCTTTGATGTCACAGAGAAGACGTGGTTGATGCGGCAGAAAAAGCTTGGATCGGCTGCGATGAGCTGCTGGTTGGGATGGTGTATAGACCGTTGCTATAGGGCCCTTGAACAAGTACTTGTTGTGTCGTTGAATCCTTGAGAGTAAAGCCAAATTGATCAAAAGTTATTGTAATATGATTATCTCGAATTAGTTGTGAAATAGAGAGAAGATTGAATTGAAATGATGGAGAATGAAAAAGTTTTGATAGAATCAACTTATGAGATGGGGTCGGTAACAGTCCCTCACGTGAGTGACTTATGTTAACCGAACGCCCATCGCCGATGGTGACGGTGTCCGTCCCACTGTAAGAATTTAAGATAGTCATGTTGTCCATTGAATTTGTGAGGTGTGAGGACGCTCTGGAGTCCAAGAACCAATTTGTAGATGATTTGTCGGAGGTAGCAAGAAGCGCATTCTTTGACTGCGTTGAGGTAGAAGGTATGTATTGGGGATTTAGGCGATGCCAGCAATTTTGTGCCGAGTGTCCTCTCTTGAGGCAGATTTGGCAATGTATGTTGGTGGTTTCATTAGCCCGATTTGTGGTGTCGTGGTGGAACTGAGGATTTCGGCCTCTAGAACGGCCCCCGCGTCCTCCTCGGGAAGCATACAGTGCGATCTTGGAGTCATTCAAAGCCATTTCTCTTGCTACATTAGACTAGTAAAGATTGACCAAACTTAGCGAATTGATCATTGTACGGATGGATGTTTTGAATGATTGATAGGAATTAGGAAGGCCCTTCAAGATGTATAGGATGACATCTTCGTTGTCTACGGTTGATCCTGCTGCTGTGATTTGATAAACCAGAGATTTGATCTCCAATAGGTACTGTGTCATGGTCTGATTCTTGAGAGACACATTGTGTAGTTTGTTCTTCAATTGGATAACCTTGGAGCGATTCATGGCTTGAAATCTTGTTTCAAGAACGCTCCAAATCGCTGTTGTGGTTTCAAGATTGATGATGTGAGGAAGCACGGAGGGGGAAATTGTTGAACCGATCGATGCAACAAGATTCTGATCAGTCATAATCCATTGATGTCGGGCAGAGTTGCTCACTGTCGATCCATCGGGTTGATGAATCAATTGAGACTGTGGAGGGATTGTGGGATCAAGAAACTTGTCGAATCCATTCACCTTGAAGATCTTGATGATTTGGGACTTCCAGAGAGGATAGTTGTCGGAGACGAGTTTCGTGGGGACGATGTTCTTGAAATTGGAGACAACGAACTTGAGGGTGGAGGGTATGAACGGATCATCTGAGTTCGCCGAGTCCGACCGATCGCCTAACTGAGACGTGAAAGAGCTGGCCATCTCGATCTCTCGGACAAACTAGTTTGCCCTCTCTGATACCATGAAGAAATCGAAAAGCAGTAAGCAGGAAGAAAGAGAAACAATGAACATAAAGAAATAAAGAAGAAGAAGATGTATTATTTTTCATATCTCAAGAGTACAGTATAGGTATCTATATATAGGAAATGGACAAGACTTAAGACAAGTTAGAACCAATGAGGTGATGCCATCTGTATTAACAAATAAATGTTATTTGAAATTGTGCTCTAATAAAACATTGCGACAATATCCCACCAAACAATCACACAACTTAATATAAGAAAAAAAAAATTATAGTATAATATATTGGTATAAAACTCTAAAATTAATTGATTTACATTAAAATTAATGCGATATATAATATATTAATTGCACTAATCTCAACATAAATCAAAGAATTTTAAAGCCCATCCTACCTTATTTTACATCAAATACCCTAACACAATTTTTTTCCCCACCTAATACTCTTCCTTCCCAAGATACGACCTTGCAATCCTCCCATCGCCTCCATTGGGAAAGAACCCACCCGGCTTGCTCGCGTTCCCTGTACCATACACAATCCTCAGTATCTCCTCCGGCGTACGAGCATAAGCAATGGAGTTCTCGTCGCCGGCGATCACATTGCCGGAAATCTTCCCTTCTGCACCGAGCTCCGGTGGCACAACAAGCCCCTCGTCCTTTATGCCGGCGCCGCCGAGCTTGTTCCGGAGAATGGAGATCTTGTCGGTGAACTCTGCAACGGATATATTGTAGGGGTGCACCTTTTTGTCTAATTGCTCGTAAAGCAGCGTGCGGATCACCGCATCTTGTGCAGATTCTACACTCAACAGTCCGGCCACCAGCTGCAAGATTTACAAAACGGGAAAATATACAAAAGAAAGAAAGAAAGAAAGTTAGAAATTTGAATTTTCAAATTAAATTTTGATGATCTATTATTTTCGGACATTTAGATCAATTAAGATATTTGGATTGGCTTGTTTAATAATTAAGTTGGTTCTAGTCTGGAAATATGACCCGTTTGATTGGCGGGTTGGATTTAAGCTGACCCACGAACCTAATTTTAGTTTGTTTAATTTTTTTTTCTTAAACTACTTTGCACATTAGTATGATGTAGGCATTTCTTATTTTTAATCAATTAATCTAAATGCTGTTGTTGATAAATCAAAAAAGATTTTTAGTATGGCTTCAGATCAACCAGGTTGTCAACAGGTGGAGTTCGGATACACTTTTTTTATTGTTTATAAACTTGTAGTGTTCGATTCGATTGCATTCAGATCAAATCGATTTCGGATTAGACTCACATCGGACCCGTTCGCCCATCTTGACACTCTTATCCTAAGGGGCTGTTTAGTAGCACTCAGGATTTAATTTAATTAGGATTTCGTAAATTCTCTAAATCTGGATTTCTAAAATCCTGAGGGGCCTAAATCCTGAAAAATGTTTCATAACATTCATGATAAATCCTATTAAATCCCGTGCGACTATTTGACTATAGAGTGGATTTAACGAGCAGACTCTTCCTCTAGAACCAATGAATTTCATAAATCCGGCAAAAAAAAAAGGATTTTGAAAATCTAGGATTTAGCACGGAATTTTCTGTCTATAGCGGCTTTCATTTGTCGTGAGATTTGGCTTTGCATTTTAGGCCGTTTGACTAGATTCCGCTCAAATCCGCCTCAAATCCAGCTTAAATCCTGCTACCAAACATCCCCTAAGAATACAATTTAAAATATTTACTTATATGATAAGAGAAAATTAATGTAATGACAATTAAGCAAGACTTTAAAGTCTAATCATGTCATAGAGAGCCAAACGCTTTACCCTTTTCGCGACAGAGCTCTGCAGGTTAGGATTCGCACCCACATAACCCGTCAGCCCGACGTACGGAATAATATAAGAAGCGAGCAGATAGTTGAGCCCATTGGCGTACGGATCGAAGGGCGGTTTCAAAGCTTCCCCAAACGCGTTGTCTACCACGGTGGCGAAGTTTTTCGCGCTCAAGTCAAGCAGCGGCCTCGGAAAACCTTTGACGCGCTGCTTGATGGCTTTCAGGTGACCGACTTCTTGATAGCCGAACTGCGTCACGATGTCGCGAACGAAGGGGTCGAGATTGGCCTTCCGGACGCCGATGGGCGGAGGGCCGCCGGCGGAGAGGTTGCCGGCGATGCGGTCGAGGCCGTAGCCGAGGGCGCCCCAGAGGAAGAACTCGGCTTCGAGGTATTCGAGGTTGAGGGCGAATTCGAGGAGGTCGACGTCGACGGAGGGGAGAGGGGGAGTGGAGAGGGAGAAGGGGGGAGTGAAGAGGAGGAGGAGGAGGACGAGGAGAGGCATGGTGGCTTAATTGCGTGTTTGGTTTGGTGGTGAGTCTTGGATTTCTGCGTTTGGGATTATGGCGTGGCTGTAAATATAGGAGTGAGGAAAATCGGTTGCGTTACGTAATTTTGAACGTTAGATGTGATAATATTGTTTTTTATGAAGAAAATAATACAGTTGTTCGTAATATTTGAACAAAAAAGTGGATTTTTTCTAAATATTTATATATTTATTAATATTCAAAATTTAATTTTTACTTAGAATTTAGAAATGAGGAAAACTGATTGTGATGTTCAATTTTGAATTTTGAATTTTAAATATGATGATATTAATTTTGATGGAAATATAAAGCTAGAATAGTTTGCAATACATGAAAAAAATTTATTTCAGTATTTATATATCTAATACTTGAAGTTTAATATTTATTTATGTAATATTTAGATTATTAAATTACATAAAAATATCACTAATATTAACTTTTAAAATGAAATTAATTTATACCAAGTTTAATAATTTTAAAATAAATCAAGATATAAATTATACTTTTGAATGTACAACATGTGAATAATTTTAATTGTATTTGCTTTAAAAAGATTTAAGAATTTTGAGCTAAATATAAGATATAGATAATTAATATTTTATTTATTTAAAATAGATTTAAATGTTTTAATCCATCCTAATTACTTTTAGATTCATTCAATTTTGAGCAAAACAAATTTCTTAATGAGCATATCAGATTTTTCTTATACTTAAGTAATCCGAAAGTAAATAATTTTAATTAACAGATAAATTAAAAAAATCATTATAAAGATATAATAAAATAGTATTTACACTCACTAAATAAAAAAAATCTTTACAAATTAATAAGTGCTAATTTTTTAATATTATCCGACCCTTTTTTTTAAGCTTTTTGTTGAGAGCAAATGAATTTATCTTTAGTACATAGAATTGACGCGTGGCATGTTGTGCAGCGGTTGAGAATCTATCTCAACACGTGGCAGATTTTCAGCACGTCCGCACGTTAGTACGTGGAAGAGAAGTGTTTTGGATGAACAATTATTACGTCCTCTGACCGGACGTAGAGCTACGTTCGGCCGCCAATAACATGTCGCCACGTGCTCTTACTCTTTACCGCGCGGCCCGATGACTTGACCCGTAGCGGAACCCGGGAATGCTATGTTCGCGATTTTCTCGGTATTGATCGGTATTTGCTCGGTATTGCTTTGCAAAAACGAGAAATACCGCTCTGTGAAGATCAAAACCGTGCAAATACCGAGTTGTACCGAGTTTTTCTACAACTCGGTACAGCTCGGTATTTGCTCGGGATTTGCTCGGGATTTGCTCGGTATTGCTAGAAAAAACTAGGTACAACTCGGTATTTGCTCGGTATTGCTAGAAAAAACTAGGTACAACTCGGTATTTGCTCGGTATTGCTAGAAAAAACTAGGTACAACTCGGTATTTGCTCGGTATTGCTAGATATTTGAAATATATCCAAAAGGTGATGAGATATTGTTCGGCTAGTCAATGATTTAAAAAAACGCACATGCGAGAACCCAAAAAATAGCGGGTCGGGTCGGCGACTTTTCTTCATGCTACGTGGCGCTAAAATATTGATGGCCGATCGTAGAGGAGCGTACGTTCACTGGACCGAATAAAAGTTCGTTTTGGATACGTGGTACTTCAAAAAAAAAAAAAAAAACTTTTCGCCACTTTGTACTGTTCACAGAACAAAATATTTCAACGAAGGCTTCGTATAAGAGAAAAAAATTACAGAGTGAGTAAATGCGCATAATAAAGAAAAAAATGGATGAAAAAATTGTGAATTTTTTTTAATAAGAATAGATTTCTAAATTATTAAATTTATGTAAAAATTAATATAAAACTAATTATTTAAGAATATACCAATTCGAAAGTATATTAAAAAATTTAAGATTTATTATAATGAAAATTTCGTCAGAATATTATTATTATCTCAAAATGGAAAAAAAAAATCAATTAATTTTTATTTTCTAAATTAAATGGTTTTGAGTAATAATTATACGTTAAAAAATTATATAGCTCTTTCCCCCCAAAATAAGACTGAATTTTTTGTTGAAGGTATTAAAAGAGAGAATATTAAAAGAGAAGCATAATATTAAGTTAATTATTGCAGAGATGAGGATGCTTAGATGGATAGGTGGTTTTATTTTTAGAGACATGATACCAAACGAGCATATACATGAAAAAGTTGAAGTAGCCCCAGTGAAAGATAAGATTAGAGAGAGTTGTCTATGTTGGTTTGATCACATAAAACGGCGGCCTTCCGATGACCCGATTAGTAGAGCAGATATATGTATTAGATTTTAGGGTTATGTTACGAAAGCATGGGGTAGACTTGAAATTATTTAGCTAGAAAATATTAGAAATAATCTTTTTTATTAGATTTAAATAAAAATTTGATTCTTAGCAAGACATAATGTAGAAAACAAACTCATGTAGCCGACTCGGTCCCATGTATTATAAGAAAGACTTGATGTTGTTGTAGGGTGTCAATATTTGACACGACACGAAAACTCGACCCGGAAAATTCGGGTTAGATCCGACCCGATTTCAAAACGGGTTCGGGTTCTTGGATTCGACCCGTTTGAAAAATGGGTCGGGTCCGGGTTGACCCGGCGGGTTGCCGGGTCAACCCGAGAACCCATTTAACTTGAACTGCCCGCCTGCCATCGAAGCTGCCTTGCCTGCCAGTGCACAGCCCGCGGCTGCCTGGACCCTGCCCGCTCAGCTGCCCGAGCGACAAAGCCTTCTAGCGCACGTTGCCGCGCCTGCCAGTGCCAGTGCCCTGCGCCCAAGGCTGCCCGCGCGCGCTCGTCATCACACACCCGCGCTCACCCGAGCGCCCAAGTGCTCGCCCGCGCTCGCCGCGCTCACTTGCGCACCAGCACCCGCGCTCGCCACTCGCCCGTGCTCGTCCGTGTGTTTCGGGTATTGTGTCGGGTCGGGTCAACCCATCAACCAGGCATGTCGAGGCCGGGGTTCTAATTTCCGACCCGTTTATCTACCCTGATCGGGTTAGGGTCGACCCGTTTGAACCCGAGTCAGTTCCTGATTCGACCCGAACCCGACCGTGACCCGAAATTGACACCGTTCTAGATAATAATTTTTTCTCTTGCAAATTTTCCTGAATTGTCAAATGAAAAGAAGAAAAAACTTCAATGACGTAAGTGTTGAAATTTTTTATAGACCTGACTAAGGAATTTTATTACGTCGTAACGTGCAAAATAATTTTCTAATTGAGAATATTTATATTTATTCAATAACAACACTAAATAAAAAAATATATATAGCCTATGTGGGCCCGCTAATTGCAACAAAAATAATTATAGAGATAAAATAAATTTCTGCTAATATATAAATTATGTGTGACATTTATTTAATATTTAGTAAACCATGTAGACTTATTTAATAATTTTGTTGGATAAGGGTGATTCTCGGCGGGGCACGGCATTTTTGCCGATGAGGATTCTCAGGTACGGTTTAATCGTGGTCGTCCAAACCGTCTTAGATTGCCGTGGGGAAAAAGTAGGTTCGATGGACCGGTGAGATTGGCTGAGCCTAAGATTCGGCATATTGAAGGGATGCATGCAAGTAGGGGTGTCAATTCGGGTCAACCCGTCGGGTTCGGGTCGAACCCGACCCGACCCGGATCTAAACGGGTCAACCCGAACCCGACCAGTTTGTGCAAACGGGTCGTACATTTCAACCCGGACCCGACCTGGCCGGGTTGCCGGGTTGACCCGACCCGACCTGCGACCCGGCAGAGGCGAGGGTTCGGCGGTTCGGCAATCGACAGCGGAGGGTCCGGCAGGCGGCAGAGGCGAGGGTTCGCCGGTTCGGCCGCGACAGCGGCGGTTCAGCCTCGCGGTACGCGGCAGGCGGTCCGAACCCGCGAGGTTTCGACACTTCGGCACGCGACGAGACACGCGCGGCAGAGGCGAGGGTTCGCCGTTCGCGTTCGGCACTTCGGCACGCGCGGTAGAGGTGGGCAGCGGGTTTGGCACGCGTTCGGCGGTTCGGCACTTCGGCTCGTGCAGTCGCGCGGCACGCGGCAGGCGGACAGCGGGTTCGGCACTTCTGCCCTCGGAAATTCAAAAAATTTTAAAATAAACGGGTTTCCGGGTTGACCCGTCAACCCACCGGGTCAACCCGAACCCGACCCGTTTATCAAACGGGTCAAATCTGCGAACATGAACCCGACCCGTTTATCAACGGGTTGGACCTAAACGGGTCGGGTCCAACCCGGATTTTCCGGGTCGGGTCCTGGTCGGATTTTTGGGTCGGGTCAAAAGTTGACACCCCTACATGCAAGATTTGCTTGAGGTTGGTTCGGAGATAAATAATAACATAATTATAGGATAATTTAGGCTTCATTTGAGATAATTTTTTTATTATTTTCAGAAGTAATTTTTTTTATTATAACTTTTTTTATTAAAAAATTGTTTCAAAAAATAATAAAAAAATCATCCTAAACAAAGTCTTAGAGAAATTATAAGTCTAAAATAAATTGTACTTTTATGGGAAAAAATTATGTTAGAATATTCTTATATAAAATACATTAAGATGGGCTTTCAAATCATTGGATTTACGTAAAGATTAGTGCAATTCGAGATATTAGGTGTGGTACTAATCTTAGCGTAAATTTAAGACTTTTGATATTAGTGCAATTCAATACGTAATTTATAGTAGTACTAATCTAACTGTAAATTTAAGAATTTCGAAGATCATCCTATTGCATTTCACGTAATTTTTTTTTTTTTAAATTTTGGCCTATTATAAATTTTTATAGTAGGTTGGATGCTTCTTTTTTACGTATTTTCTAGAAGCTTCTTTTCTTTTTTCTTAATTAACTCAAATATTTATGATATATATATATATATATATGGAAATTGAATTTATGTAAATATAGGAGATATGATGTCTATTTTATTAATCCTTCTCTAAACAAATTGACATTAGGGAGTTTTTTTTCTTTTTCTTTTTTGGTACTTGATAGGCTCTTTTCTACATGTTGGTTCAATTAGGTTGACTATAATATAGTCTAGATAGCTTGTGGAAGGCTAAGGGGGTAGTAATTGGTTGTAGTGAAGGCTTAGGGGGATATTAATAGGGTGGTTAAGAGCTATTCATAGTTGAAATCAAGAGAATAATATAAATTTTCTACACAATGAGAGATTGTGAAGAGCACTATATACTTTTTTTTAGAGTATAGTAAATTAGGACAACAAGATTCATAATAAAGTGAGAGAAATTTATAATATTGATTTGATTTCTAAACTACCAGTAGTTGTGAAAGAAGAATTGGCTCATTGGTTAAAGTACATAGTTATAGGAAAATTATTCCGTCAGGTTACCTGACGTAGAGCTACATCAAGTAGCCTATAATATGTCGCCATGTGCACTTACTTTTTACCGCGCGGCCCGACGACCCGACTCGGACTGAATCCGGGATTACTATGTTCGCATATTGCTCGGTATTTGCTCGGTATTGCTAGGTATTACTTGGCAATAACGACAAATACCGCTCTGTGAAGACCAATACCGAGCAATACCGAGTAATACCTAAAAGAACTCGGTATTGCTCGGTATTGAACTCGGTATTGCTCGGTATTACTCGGTATTGGCCGGTCTTCACATAATAGTATTTTTCATTTTTGTCGAGCAAAATCAACCAATACCTAGCAATACCAAGCTACGCAAACTCCCGGGTCCGTTCAGGGTCGGGTCGTCGGACCGCGCGGTAAAGAGTAAGTGCACGTGGCGACATATTATAGGCTATCTAATGTAGCTCTACGTCAGGTAACCTGATGGAATAATTTTTCATAGTTATATCACTAAAGTCATTTGTTTGAGTTATAAATTTCATGATTATTACACATTCTATTAAAATTCTCAACCAATGCTTAAAAATTCTATTTAGGTTTCATTTGAGACAATTTTCTTACAACTTTCGAAAAAAGCTTTCTAATACAAAATTTTTTTGAACTATAATCTTTTTTGTACTAGAAAACTGCTTTAAGAAGTAGCAAGAAAGCTATTTTAAATGAAGCCTTAATCTTCTTCATGAGTACATGATAATAAAAATCAATATACTTTTTTTTTTGCTTGAAGAATATACAACAACTTCATATGAAGTGAAGTAAGACATGTTAGAAACTCTAATTTATCCACAATAAAATGCATTAAAAAATGTAGATATGATGGCTAGCTTTATACATATAAGTAAAATGTCTAAATACCTAAAAAATCACATAAAAATAAATAGATCATTTTGAAAGTCAGTGACAAAAAGAACACAAAGCATATAATAAAAAAAACTTGAGCTTTAAAAATCTCCAAAGATATCACAAAATTAATTTAAGGAGTGAGGCTTGTATACAAGAGCTTGAATAAATTTTCTTAGATCTTGAACCAAAAAGCTAGAGAGTAAATGGAGCCTGATCATTTTTCTCTAAGGTGTCAAGATTTTGAATTGTTTCCATAAAGAAGATAGTAATAAGCTTGAGAAGGCATCAGATGCAGGCCTAAATGGAGTGAGAGTACAATAATGTTTAAGACATAATTCTTTAATACTAAAAATTTTCTTGGGGTTTTGATGGATAATTGGGCATAAGCAATTAGATGAGACTGGTCTTGACTTCACCATGTTTACCAAACAGATTGGGCAGACTAAGCAGAGTTAGTTAAACTAATAGGAATTGGAGTTCTAGGATTTTAATTGATCAATTATATTGGGTCAAACATGTATAATTGATTGGCTAAATTATAGTTGATTGATTAAGTTATAATTAGTTGATTTAATTAAAGTTTGTTGATGATATATAGGAGGCAAAATGAACCTATGTAATCAACAAAATATCCTGAGCTAGCAAAACCATTATGTTTATTAGTGTTAGAAAACTAGCCTAACTTGTCAAATTATTTGCATGACTTACTAGATTGAGATGCTAGACTAATGCGAGAAAAAGGAAATCATAAAGAGCTAAAACATATCAATCAGATAAAAATTGATTATAACACATTAAGAAATCATAGAGGACTTATAACATCCCAATAAGGATATAGGCCAAAAACTTAATTCTACATTAGGGCCGGACTTATTATATAATTAGAATATTACCTTAAACCTAAATCTAATGGAACATTAATTAGTAATCTTGAGGAGGCTTGTACTCTTAATTTCAAAGAAGCCTTCAAAAAGAGCTATAAGTAACTTGCACAAATTCAACCATTCTCTTAAGGACTTGCCTCCTCAACGAGGATCAACCTCCCAAAGCTTCTCGCCCTTAGTTAGATTGACAAGGCAAGAGTTGAATCCTCTATACTTTGCAACTTTCAGTTGTGGTTATCAGAACAGAAGGGATTCACCCCTCATACTTAACAGACTGATTAGAACTTCACACAAAGACTTACTAGCACTCTCCGAGGACACACCAAATAGATCACTCTCATTCACAAAACCTTGTCCAAGTTACTCGCCTTGAAATAGAGGACTAGGTTAGAAATGGAGAACCTCATGTACAACAATTAGGCCAGACACATCATTTACAATCTATAATGGTCGTAATTAATGATGCATTTTTTTAATTTTTCTTTATGTAGCTTTTCCTATAGCACTCAGATCTTTTGTAACTACTGATCTCTCAAAGTATTCTTAAAGACCTTAGTTTTTTGGCTCTTGTCATAGATTTTTTGTTAATCTTTTCTTTTCTTTTTCCATACTCAACCAAAGTTCTTATCTAAAATGTTTAATGTTTAATAAAGTTTGGTATCATCCACAAACAAATTTGAATCAATATTGATACGTTATAATGAAATTATCTTGATCGGGCATGAATCTCGATGCAAAACCCAACCTGGAAACTTCAAAAATTAAATCCGGAAGTACCCGAACTCCGATTTCAGCGAGCTTATAGTCAAACTGAGCGTCTCAGAAATACGAACCCAAAGACACTAAGTTCAACCCAATCCGAGCCCAAATGAGTCCAAATCAAGGACCCGAAACGTTGTTGGAAGGTTCAAACCGCAATTTGAGTTACCAAACGGTCTCTGATTTTAACAAGCTTATACTCGAATCAAGCGGCTCGACGAGACGAATCCAACGAGCTTAAGATCGTTGAATTTTGATATCATTAAGACCTCCAAATGTCTAACAAACGGTGCATGATCGAAGGGTTCAATATCGGCCGTCCATTCAAACCACTCCCTATTCGCCCATGATCTCACACCTATTTACAAGCCATGCCACTCCAGAAAAACTATAAATAGAACCCTCATTCTTCACAAAGGGGACTCAAGGGAAGAGAGAGAAGACGAAGAGAAGAAGAGGAGAAAGGGGAAAAGGAGAATCCTCTCCTCCTCGACCACCGCCGGAGCTCTTCCCGCCGCCTGAATACGCCGGAACTCTGCCGGATTTTCGGGAAACGACGGAATTTTGCAGAACTTTGTAAATTTGCTTTAAGTTGTAATCTGATCGTCCCGATTTAATTTGTGGGACGAATCAGTTTCTTGTAATTTACAAAAACACTAGTGGAACTTTTTAGCTGGGCGAGGCCTCGTGGTTTTTTCCCTTTTTGGATTTTTCACGTAAAAACTCTGGTGTTCATTCTCTTTTCTGTTTGTGTGTTGAATCTCCGTACAATGCTCGGCCGCGAATTTACAAACTCTACCGCCGCGTATTTTCTAGCACGCACCAGTTTGACACCGTCTTTGGGATGTGCCATCCCACAACTTCAAGTATTGCTGCAATGGTTAACAAACGTAGCAGTCCCATCGTTGGAGCTTCTCGCTCTAACTCCCACCAATCCAAAAATCAGTCTGCAAATCACAGACACCTAATGTCTGCCACCTTTCATCTTGGTGGGCAGAATGCTGCCGGAGAAAGGACATCGGGACCTTCTTTAGAAGAAAGAATCCAGAAGATGAAAGAATCTCAGAATGAGATCCTTCAACTCCTGCGACAGAATCGACAACCGGCATTAGCACAACAGGAGGAAGTTCTTCTCCCTCAGGAATCACCACGGGCTGAAGATATTCAATTCGAACATCTTCAATCAGAAATTCGTCTTCCTCCACCTAGAAGACATTCTCTATCATGACAGGATAACGAACTTGCTGATACAACAAGTTCTACACAACCTTCGCCCTCAACTCGGCAGCCTCGCGTTCTTCCAGATCTCCCTGAAAACTCAGACCAACCACACATTGCGGAGCTCCCTTGAGATGCCCTGCGTCACGAACTACGAAGGTTGGTAAGGGAAGAATTCCCCAAGGGGATGCGAGGCAAACTCTCCGACGGAGAAATTTCCAAGAGTCATCACCTCTAACTAAAACCATTCTTCAGCACCCCATTCCGGTCGGATTCAAAGTGCCAAATATTGAGTCCTACGACGGGACGACCGACCCGTATGAGCATATCGACTACTATAGAACCATCATGCATATTCAACGAGCATCATGTGAGACCTCGTTCCCTTACTGTTCCTCTCTGATTTGGATTTTCCTCTCAGAATCGTCCGGGACGATAGTGAGATCGTCCAGGCCGATCTGCACTGTAGAAAATATCGGCCTGAGAATAGTCCTGGGAACCGTCTAGGACGATATTTTTGATCTGATCGTCCCGGGACAATTTGGCGATCGGCCGGGCCGATCTGCTTAATGATATAAGAAAATCAGCTCGTTTTGATGAGAGAGAAAATCATTTAAAATCAAAATATCTGATTTGAGGAGAGAGAAAGAGAAAAGGAAAAAGAGGAAACCTGGTTTTGGAGGCCGCGGAGCGCTTTTCGTCCGACGTCGCTGTTGGGAAAAGTGAAGATCTCGTGGTAAGGACTCCGAACCCTATCTCTGTTTTCAAAGATATTGAGTTTTGACAGAGTTGTGATCCGTTTTGTGTTTTCGTAGTCGACTTTTCGACGTGATTTTGATTTGACACAACTTTCACCGCACAACTTTTGGTATGTTATAGATATGATTATGACACACGATTTGAGTATTTTCTACGACGATTTTACCGGTCGGAATTGATTCTACGCGAATTTTATCGAATAGAAAAATATCAGGACTTGATTTGATTTGATTTCTATAGGACAATAGTCTTGTATTGATGCCATAGATATTCTACTGTAATTTGGAAGAATTTGGAAATGGTGTCTTTTTGCAGGATTTTTGTGTAAATTTGACCGACTGCCGTTACGCTGCCCGATTTTCGTATGATTTCCGAATTTTCTGGAACTGATAGATTGAATTGAAATGTGTATGACTATTGATATGATTATACTGGATTGATTTAATATTAATTATTGCATCGATTATGGATTGATTATTGAACTGATTATTGATTGACTATTGATACTGGAATCCAAGTGGAACCTGGTTGAACGTTGGTTGGAGATTGATATTGACCTGTACAGGATGGTGGGCCGACGGGCTTTCCTTTAAACCATTGATCATTGATATAACGATTGGGAGTCATAAGGAGTTTTATAGATATGCCGACGGGCGGCCGACGGGCAAAAAGAGTGACGACTCTTATTGATTGAAACTAACGTACGGATCTACAACAGCAACGGATTCTACAACAGCAACATAGCCAGTTGATTTTACTTGTCCAGTATATAGTATTGAATTGCATGTTTACTGTATTGATTTATAGATTTATTGTTTTATAGATTCCTGCTTTATCGACTTTGATTGGATTTACTAGATCGTACGATTTTATTGATTTCACGGATTGATTGTTGTGCATCGACATTGAGCTTTGATATAGAAATGGATGGATATAGATATTGTATTGATAGCATGGACATGATTAGTATAGAATCATTGACACTGTTGCCTATAGATTCATTGATTTCTGCTTATAGATTCATTGTTACTACTACCTATGGATTTATCGATCTCGCATATTGATTTTTATCGCTTTTCCGATTGATTTTATCGACGTAATAGTAGCTTTTGCTCTGGTTTGATTTGATCGATTGATTCGACACGAATGATTTAACGGATTGATTGATTCGACGACTTGATTGATTTGATGGATTGACTGATTTTCTTCTGTGTACGGATTTCTTCGAGATTGACGTGAATGGATCGAGCTAGATTTATTGATTTGCCTGCTGCTGCATTGATTGGTTTTATTGACTATGGATTTCCGTATTGCACAGATTCATTGACCATTGACTGATATAGATTTGATTGACTGTGATTGACTGACATGCATATTGATAACATTGCCGAGCTTTGATCTCAGTTATAGGTATTAGGTGACCTGCTGGGCTTTGTAAAGTTCATTATATGTGGTTGATATTTTCAGGTCAGGGCAAAGGAGCAGAAGATAGGAATTGATCCAGATCTTCAGGTTTTTGCCTTTTGATTGATAGTGATTCTTTTGTACTCAGGATAGATTTCAGAACTGGTGATTGTAGTGTAGTTCCTGAGTATTGTACATGAACTTTTGAGTTTGGATCGACTTGTATATTGATGTTTTAAATTTCATAGATATTTGATAGACTGTTTAATTGAAGGTTTTAGATAACTCTGGTAAATTGTTTGAGAAATAGATTGACATTCTTTCCAAGTTAGATCTTGGGGCATCACACATCAGACGCACTGCTTTGCCAGGTTTTTCCCTCCACCCTTAAAGGACAGGGCCGAACATAGTTCTATTCGCTTTCACCTTGAACGATCCCCTCTTTTGTCAGATTGGCCAAAGTATTCGTCGAACAATTTGTGGCCAATCGAAGAATTGCTAAGGATTCTTCCCACCTCTCCGGGATCCACCAAAATGAGGGAGAATCGTTGAAGGAGTATTTCAGCGGTTTTCCACCGAGGCTTGACAGATTCTAGAAGTAGACCCTGAATTACTCCGAGGAGTTTTTCTTGGAGGTTTTCGTCCTGGCTCCTTCTATTCAGCACTCATGCGCGACACCATTCATTCATATGCTGACCTGGTCCATCTTGTGGAGGCACAGCTTTCTGCAAATGAAGCTATAAATGCTCACAGGAAGCAGTTTGAGCAAATCAACGGGAAGCGCAAAGGTGCACCTGGGATGGACAATTCATTCTCACAACTGAAAAAGCAAAGAAAGAATGATCTACCTCTTAGGCCTCCATTACCATGATGGGAACCCCGATAGGAGAAGGAGTATACCCTACTCAACACATCTCGAGCGAATGTATTGATGGCCGTCCGAGATCAAGATACATTAAAATGGCCTAATCCTTTGAAGTCGAACACATGAAATTCAGATCAGTTCTGTCACTTTCATCGTAGTCGCGGTCACACTACCGAAGCCTGTAAGCAACTCAAGGATGAGATTGAAAGACTTATCCGCCAGGGCTACCTTCGACAATTTATTCAAGATTCATCTACCCGAGAGGAAGCTCGTCTCGCTGGGGGGCAAAATCAACAACAGAGACAACCATTGAATAATATTCAAGTGGTTGGAGAGATTGAATGATCACGTACTTTATGCAATTGTATTAGCAATATTACTTGTCTTGTTGTCGCTTTTATGTTGAGTAAGGTGTCACTTTGATATCTCTAATGTCTTCTTCCAAGTTTAATATTGTATTGTGCCCGTACGTAAATCTTATGAGTTGAGTACGTTGTAGGGGAATTTTCCCACTCGAAAATAGCGGAAGCCTCAACTGTCAGAGAGCCAGAGGGATATGAAAGAGAAGGTGCAATTTTTCTAAAGGCCTTGAGTGCCTATTTATAGGTTTTGGAGAGAATAGGAGGGAGTTATTGTCATTTTCGAAATTCCTATCTTTTCTAAATTTTTTGGGATTTTTTTTCGGAATTTTTTGGACCAAAAAATAGCAAAAAAATGAATTTTTATTGAAATGGGGCCCACTTGAGGCGGTGGACAGAACGACCTCCTCCCCACCGTCGAAACGGAGCGACCAGCGCACTGATCCGCTAGCACTGTGCGCGGATCGCGGCTGGCATAACGTGGCACGCGCGCGCGGCCACGGCAACCAGCGACACGCGGGCGCAACGCGCGGCAGCGCAGCGAGCAACAGCGGCGGGAGGCAACGCCGGCGGCAGCCCAGTGCGGGTGCAACCGAGCAGACGCGGGCACGGGCTCGCGAGCGCGGCCGCGGTTCCGCACCGGCGACGGCTGTGACCGGCCGGCCGGTTCGGTCGGTTCGGCTGCCCAATTCGTTACGAGTCCGTTTTTCGCCTCGAAAACACCAAATCAAATATTTTTTTGGGTCCTCAGACAAGTTTTTTGACGTTCCGGACTCGATTTTGACACTTTCGGAGCTCAACGGGGCCTTTACAATCAAGTTTGTGCAAGTGCTCAACTTTCGGAATGCAATTTTTTGCAATTCGGCAAATGTAAGATTTTGGAACAAATATTTTCAAACTTCTGGAGCTTCGACGTCCGAAAACAGGGGGGCAACTGATACGTTATAATGAAATTATCTTGATCGGGCATGAATCTCGATGCAAAACCCAATCCGGAAACTTAAAAAATTAAACCCGGAAGGCCCCGAACTCTGATTTCAGCGAGCTTACAGTCAAACTGAGCGTCTCAAAAATACGAACCCAACGACACCAAGTTCAACCCAATCCGAGCCCAAATGAGTCCGAATAAAGGACCCGAAGCGCTATTAGAAGGTTCAAACTGCAATTTGAGTTACCAAACGGTCTTTGATTTTAACAAGATTATACTCGAATCGAGCAGCTCGACGAGACGAATCCAATGAGCCCAAGATCTCCGAATTCCAACATCATTAAGGCCTCCAAATGTCCAATGAACGGTGCATGATCGAAGGGTTCAATATCAGCCGTCCATTCAAACCACTCCCTATTCGCTCACATCGCACACCTATTTACAAGCCATGCCACTCCAGAAAAACTATAAATTGTTCCCTCATTCTTCACAAAGGGAACTCAAGGGAAGAGAGAGAAGAAGAAGAGAAGAAGAGGAGAAAGGGGAAAAGGAGAATCCTCTCCTCCTCGACCACCGCCGGAGCTCTTCCCGCCGCCTGAATACGCCGGAACTCTGCTGGATTTTCGGGAAACGACGGGATTTTGCAGAACTTTATAAATTTGCTTTAAGTTGTAATCTGATCGTCCCGATTTGTGGGACGAATTAGTTTCTTGTAATTTACAAAAACACTAGTAGAACTTTTTAGCTGGGCGAGGCCTCGTGGTTTTTTTTCTTTTTGGGTTTTCCACGTAAAAACTCTGGTGTTCATTCTCTTTTCTGTTTGTGTACTGAATCTCCGTACAACGCTCGGACGAGAATTTACAAACTCTACCGCCGCACGCATATTTTCTAGCACGCAACAAATATAACTTAAATTATTTAAAACTTAAAATTATAAAGATGAAAATCAAATGATTTTTTTATTATTTTCTTGGCATAGTTTCTTTTTTATTATAGAAAATGACGGTCACACCCATCATTTTAATAAACAAACAAAGTTACAACATGATTACAACAACAACATGGTTACAATTTCAACAAAAAAAAGATCTACCAACTGCTAAAAAAGAAAATGTAAAAATTACAATTACATTCGATATATAAAAGAACCATCAAAAGAGAAACTAAAATGAGCTAAAAAAAATCCCAAAACCTCACAAATTAAGCATAAGTAATCCGAGAAATTATTATAAGTGGTCACCGGATTATCCGGAGATGAATCAAGATGTGTGCCATGTCACCAAGTACACAACTGCGTGGTACACAGTAAAATAATGATGCGACACATCTTGATTCGTCTCTGAACGATATCCAGTATCTGAACGTAATAATTTCTCCAGAAATCCATCCTAAACGACCAAAAGCATAGTAGTGATATTAATTAATTGAGGTGATGAGGAGCACCACCAGCAGAATAAATAGAAGATTGAACGTCCCCACAGTTCATCCAACGTAAAAAAAGATAAATAATTCTTTCCTTTTGTGTAGGCGGGGCTGTGGATTACTCAACGAGACAATTTTCTTTTATTTTTTTGTGAATAAATATTAATATCCTTATTTTTTTTTAAATCAATATTACATGTGAAGTCTTTGTATTACATTAATTTTTTTTAGCTCAGCTTAGAATTTATTTGGGTTGATTTTCTTATTGTTTTTTACAGCGACTTCTTAGTTCAAAAATATCATGATGACATTGAAAAAGTAGTGGCAAAAAATTGTTTGAAATGAAGCCTTAGATACAATTTGTATCAGATATAATAACGTAATTTTTAGTAAAAAATATCTCCTTGGAACCCATGATCAAATTCTATGTAGCTTCAAAAAATCTACCCTTTTTATTGCTTTTTTTTTTAGTATTATATATCAATATATTATTATTAGATAGATATTTTTAGCTACATAACACTTAAAACTATCAAAAAATACATATTTAACACATAAACTATCATATTTACTTATATGCCTCATAATTCTCACTTTTATATTTATTCTACCGCTCCATTAGTTCTCCGTCAAAAAGCCCGATTTGCACCTCGGCTTCCCTTCGGTCGCGCGAGAATTGTGTTCTCCACCGTTTTCTCATGCGTAGGCTTCCCTCCGGTTGAGAGAAGGATTGTCTTCTCCATTGCGTTAGAAGTCTCGCACGCCTCGGCTTCCCTTGGCATCACATCTTAGGTCGACAAGGTTAGATTTATGTTCTTCTCCATTCTGTGAGCAACGAATTATTTAGTTTTTATTTTTTATTTTTTGCATCATTTAAATGTCTGAAATGTTGTTCCTAATATAGACAGCTATTTTCAATGTAGTTGTAGTTCAAATTTTGCATTGTTCACATATGGATCGGATATGTCGCGATGAACATAATTTAAGGCTTTCTATTGTGCATTTTTGACACAAATCCATATTGGGGTTTGACAGGATTTTGGAAATTAATTATAAAGCATCGCACATGATTTTAGAAATTAATTAAGAAGCATCGCATTACCAACAGAAGCTTGTTCTTCATACGACATGTTAGTGAAAATAAATGCCAATTTGCAGCACTTCATAAGAAGTTATTATAGTAAAACTAGATGCCTCAGCCTTTTATAATGGTTACTGAAAAATGAAATATTTTGTTCTTTTTCTTTGATTACATCTTTCAGTTGAAGATCATCAGTTTTTTATTTTGACAGCAACAATGAGTTCGACCTCTTCACTGACGCCGATTAGAGATTTACATACATACCACTTAATACTATGCTATTTACATATTTAACACCTACAACTTTAATATTACATACATACCACCCATAGTTCATTTTCATACCAGATATGAGTGATAGAAATGAAATATATGAGTGGTAGGAAAGAAATATAAGTGGTATATTTGATATTAAAATAATATAGGGTGGTATTCATGTAATATTAAAGTTTTAGGTGTTAGATATGTAAATAGGATGTTATAAAGTGGTATGTATGTAAATTTCCCTTCATTGTCATTGCAATTTACAATATATACGTCACACAAGTTGCATAGTAAAGGAATAAAATTCTATAGATGCTCCCGGAACCGATCAGAAAAAGATTGTGACTTCTTTCGTTGGTGTGATGAAGTAAATCATTTGCTGTATGATACGGACTCACGTTGTGCTGAAGAACTTGCCAAAACTATGTATTGTCATTGAGAGCCGAACTTTACAGATAAAAATATTGTTAATTATATTTATAATCTTAAGTTTGATTGTAGCTACCGCTATAAAATCTCTATTAACGAGTTGCAATTGTAATTGTTGATTAGGACAGAATGATTTGGATGTAATTTTGACTATGAAATGTAACTCTAAATGTAATAATGAGCAGTGGTTAATAAATGAAAGTGGTTATTATATGAAAGTTGTTGTGCAGAGAATTTGTACAATAAAATGGTTATTATATGAAAGCGGTGTATTGTTCTGTAGCAGATGAACAATGTAGCAAATGTTCAGGAAAAATTTTGTATTGAAAGAAAGCTCAATCAAATTGAGGAGCAATGCATTCTGATGGTTCAGAAAAGTTACCTTCTCTAAGATTTTTAGGTTTTATTTAGGATGGCTTTTTTACTGCTTCTTGAAACAGCTTTTTAATATAAAGATTAAAATTTTTGTATTAAAAAGCTGCTTCAAAAAGCAGTAAAAAAGCCGTCCCAAATGACGCCTTAGTCTTTCTAAGATTCCGAAGTTTGGATATCTATTATTTGCTTATATTGCTCTTGGTTATGCTGCAATGCTTGGTTTTTCTAGTTTTTCAAGATATCAATTACCTGCTTGTAATTCATACAGGCGTTTGAGGCGACTATTCAGAAAACCTGTTGTCAAGACTGAAATATCTTCTGCAAGCGACTGAATCGAATCTGATGTATCAAAATCTGAAACTTCTGTTACAGCAAAATTGAATTGTAAGCATATATGTCCACTGACTCAATTTTATAAACTTCTGCTACATCAAAATCTGCTAACATTAGCAATTACTTGAGAACTAGTTGACATATACTAAAGCCGAAAAAAGCCTACTCGTAATTCTTACAATCAAGGCACATATTCCAATGACACAATACTTGGATGGCGTATAGTCATTTTTGCACCAATAGTCGTTGTACTAGGAAGCTCATCATCATGTATGCTCTCATTACCAATCTCCTCACCTACCACATTTAATGGATTCTTACAGATACTTCTATGATGTCCCAATAAATTACAACGACTGCACATGTGTCCAAGTTTTGTTTTCTTTTCCAATTTTAAGAAATTTTTATTCGTCTTTTTTTGAGTCTACCACGCAGTCGAAGTGAAGTAGGGGTGGTAACTTCGTCATCATCACTAGCTGCGGTCCACATCTCCTTACCTAGTAGGGTTGAAATCACACCATCATACGTCATTTTATATCTGATCATAAAATAAGAAAACATTTAACTAACTAGCATGACAAATAGGTGGCAATTAATTAAGGCCTCAACTTCAGCTCTGGTTGATATCGATTGGCGAATGATAAAATGATCTTTCTTTGTTGTGATATCTCTAATGTACTCTTCCACATGAGGAACAAGTTGACTTCTCCAGGAAGCAGAAATTATCTTTCTTTGCGAGCATTGTTCCATAAACTTTACCCATATCATATCAACCAAATCAACGATGGGGCTTACTTCTCGCTTCTTTAACCCATGCGTTAAAAGATTCCACCATATTGTTAGTGTTGCAGTGATTTTTAATGTTCTTAGAGAACATCACCTTAGACCACTTGCACGACAATGAATTCAAGTAAGAGTAAACTTGCAAACTGATTTTGAATTTCTCCTCCATTTTATTAGGCAAATCATCTAACTTGTAAGTATATGCGGCCCTCCATACCAAATTTTGAAGCTTGTTGCCATCTTCACAACGAAAGAGTTTATATATATATACAAGTTTCTCATGCACACTTTATGCTCAGCATTTGGGAAAATAAGTTTTATAGCTTCACCAAGGCCATTTTCCATGTCGGAAATGAAAGCTAAATGTTCTACATCACAACCAAAGCTATCCAACAAGTTCCTCATGAACCACTCCCAAGATTTCTTAGATTTTGATTCTGCAACGGCATACGCTATTGTGTAGAACCCATTATTACCATCCAAGCAATTTATAGAAAGCAGTATGCCAAGACCCTTTGATTTGAGGTGGCATGCATAAACTCCAATTAAATATCTAGATCTATTAATGAAACCATCAGTACATACTTTGAAACTAACAAAGAATTGATTGAATGCATTGCTTTTGATGTCACGCATGTAAGTATTGTTAGAGACATGATTGATGTTGATTAACTCAGATCTTAGCATAGGAACCCACATATAGTTATCGTCGACAGAGTAAAAAATTATATCTCTTGCTAACTCTCTTGATCTCTAGATTTTCATATATGGTAATGATAATCCGCAAGTTGTCTCGAAGTCATTGCTAATATCTTTTGACGTGATATTATGATTTCTCATTATAATGCCCTTGATTTGATGAGCAACCCAACTACTAGTAGCTTGCTTGTTTTCTTCTCTATTGACCACAGGGAATAAATGAGTTGATTCAATTTTCCTAACTTTGAAAGGAGTGCCCATCAGGACACAATGAGGCACATATTCTCCGAGGACAACATGCATACGTGCAAGTGACAGTTACTCTGAATTTGCCACTAGCCTTTACCTTTATAGCATTTTATTTAGAATTGCATTAGACCTAATTGATTGCTTGAAATTTTGGGAATCCTTAAACCGCGAACCAACATATAGACTATTTACCTCATCAATTTGGGTATAAAAAAATCATAGAACAAATCATCTACTATAATATAATTATAGTTTCCAATATTCGAGCTGAACTGATGCATTTCATTTAATTGGTTGTTTATTTCAGTTTGAATGTTTTGTGATTGGGAAATATCTTCCTCGTGATATTTCATTGCAACCGTTATTTCAAATCTATTTCTTTCATAAGAACTACTCAGCATGTCAACTAAATCTGAATCGCTTGAAACCAACATGTAATTCTTAGGAAAAGTTCTAGTGACATGATAGTGTAAGTCGAATGGTTGACCTCGTAGCCAATGACAAAGTGCTTCAACTCGTTCTTTTAACAATAGCAAATTGATTTCATCTCTCGGAAGCTTTAAGGTTTTCTAACTTCCACCTATATACTTCATTCGAGTCTGACCTTGCACCTCACTCTATTATCAACTGATTTTCAGGACAATGAAGTAAAATTTATTCAAATTCATTTATGTGTATGGAAATAATTAATGAATTAACAAAAAAGTTTAAAATGAATCAAAATCTATTAGCCTTGGTGAAAAAATAAAATAAAATAAAAATGAGAGAGATTATTTGCTAAGCATTGCTCAGTTTGTAGGTGGATTTGGAGGCTTTCATTTGGCCTGCCTTGTATTAGAATTTTTACTGGTGCTATTGGAGGTTTTCGTCCAATAAATCTGTTGGGAGGCGGCATAGAGCAGGCATTAACAAACAGCACAGAGCAGGCTTTCAACTACTACATAAACCTGTTCGCATTTGGCCATTTACCTAGGGCACGGAAAGTGTGTCGTTATGGTGAGAAGGAGAGCCAGGATTCATTCCTGCTCGAATGAAGAAGTGGCGACGAGGCTTCGCCGAAGCTTTCAGGCGAGAAAATTGACTGAGTTTCAGATTCCGGGAGAGGGTTTTGACGAAACGTTACGGAGTGGTATCACAAATGAATAGAGTGAGAATTAGGTAGCATACACTAAATATGATTGTTTAGGTGTTGAATAGATATTTTTAATAATTGTAAGTGTTATGTATGTAAAAATCCCTATTATATATTAATAATATTATTTTTGAAATTTTGTAATAATAACATAATAAATAATATTTTTGTTCTAATTACTTAGATACCTCTGTTTTTTATGCGTGTTAAATTTTTAAAATCTAAAATATGTTAAATATATTAAAATTTATATCATTTTCTTTTTTTTGAAGTTAGTGAATTTAATTGCGTGCACATAAGGATTATTTTTGAAGTTAGTTTCTATTTTCTAATGGGTTGTGTGGGTTCTTCCTATTATTTGTTTCTTGCCTCTGGGTGGCGTTTTTCAGCTTTCTTTCTCTGTGTTTGGGGCCACATTTCTGGCTCCTGGGTGGAGAATGGTTCGTATGTGCTGCCCGTGGTTCTTTCTCTAGCAATGTAGTTAATTTTCTTGTTGATTGTTGTTATTTTTTCTTGGGTGAGTTCTACTTTTTGAGTGGGTTTCCTTTGTCTGTTTTTCGTTTCGGATATCTGTGAAGCTTCTGGCTGTCATGGATTTCTTTTGATTGGGGGTTTCTCTTTTGAGATCTTCTGCTTGGCTTTGTCCTGCTGCTTTGTTCATTGTTGGCAGGTGCTTTGGGTTGTTGTCTTGATGGATATGGATAGGGGTGTCAATTTCGGGTCACGGGTCGGGTTCAGGTCGAATCTGGAACTGACCCGACACTATTTGGGTTCGGGTCCACCCGACCCAATTTTGCAAATGAGTTGATTTTCCGGACCCGACCCGACCCGTTTAGGGACAGTGCGTCAGGCGGTGCAGCGGTGTTAGCCTCTGGTGGGGAAGCGGTAGCAGAGCGGTGCCGGCGACGCAATAGCTGGCGATGTGCGGAGCAGCGGGGCAGCTGGCTCGGGGCAGGGGGGCAGCGTGCGCGGGCAGTGGGGCAGCAGGTGCGGGGTAGCGGGGCAGCTGGGCAGCGGAGCAGCTAGGTTTCTAGGTCATTCTGAGTCATTGCCGGGTTCCCGAGTCAACCCGAACCCGATCCGGTTTTGAAAATGGGTCGGTTTTTAAGACCCGAACCCGACCCGCTTTGGGTTCGGGTCAACCAAAACTCGAAATTTTTTGGTCAAGTTAGGGTCGGGTTTTTGGGTCGGGTCCAATGTTGACACCCCTAGATTTGGAGTGGGATTTTTTGCTTGGCTGGTTGTTTGTTACTAGCTGATGGGTTGTTTCTGCTTCTTTTTTGACTCCAATGATTTTCGTCTCCGTTATTCTTTTCTCTGGCTATGGTTTGTTCTTAATCAAATTTTTGGGCTTTGACTTCTTGCTTCCGCCGAGATAGGGATCCTAAGGTATTTAAGCCTACTACTCCCTTTTCGACCTCTGGTGCTTAGGGCTGTCAAAATTAGGTCACTGGTTGGATTCAGGTTGAACCCGGAAGTGGTCTGACATCAGTTGACCCAACCCATTTTTGCAAACAGGTTAGGTATTTCAATTTGGACATGACCTGTGATGGTTATCAGGTTCCCGACTAGACAAGCGAACAAATTTTTAGACGCGCGACAACACTTGCTGGCGACAACGCAAGGTACTCACGGCGAGTTTGACGCCAACAGTGGCATGGTACGGTTGGAATGTCATCGAAAGATGCTTTGGAGTGTTGGACATCAGATCGGTGCACAAGACGACGAGGCATCAACGGTACGTGACTCGACACGAACAGACATGTGCAGACGTAATGTGGTCACGCGGACAAACGCGATGAGGTCACGCAGGCCGACTTGGTCAGCGCTGGTCAATCTGGGTCATTCCAGGGTTTATGGGTCAACTCGAACTGAGTTTTGAATGGGTCGGTTTGTTGAACTAGAACCCGACAAGTTTCACAAACGGGTTAATCATAACTAGGAATTTTCAGAGCCAAGTTCGAGTTGAATTTTCAGGTCGTGTAAAATATTGACACCCCTACTCGAACTGCAACGTGTCAATTCTCTTTCTCTCATTCTCCCTCCATGATACCTAAAACTTAAGATTTTCTAAATTCAAAATTTTGTGTTGTCAAAAGGATTTGGAAAAAAATTTACATAGCTTTGCTTTCTAAAAAGTTGTCACAATCAATTTTGTTATGACTTTCTTATTTTTCTTATGATTCATTCTTTCTTTTAAGGAAAAATCTTTTTTTTTTTTTTTGCTGCAAAAGAGATTTTCACAATTGCATCTGCTAAAATGTGTAGTATTAATAAAATTGTTATCATTAAATATTTTTTAAAGAAAGTCTATACTGCCCATAGTGGCTGTAAATTTTTTTTTCTTTCTGTAATATCTTAATATCTATTTTCACAAATTATTTAAGCCATTACTTCAAAGGACACATAATATAAAATATTTTTAAAAAATTTGAAAAAGTGTTGCTATCTTTTTTATTCTTCAAGATAATATATAACATTTAAGTTTCTTCATCTAGCATCTAAAACATAATATTAAATTATTGCTTTTAATAAATAATACATTGTACAATTTGAGATGTTAAATTCATGATAAAAATTATAAATTGTACAGGTACTATTGTTTAGCAAGTTAAAATTGAATTAAAGATATTATTGTTGCATGAATGAAAATGCATGATGATTAGAAGAGATAGAAAGAGAAAGAGAGATAATGAACACTTTGTATTGTATGATCGATGATCTATCACCAATGTAATTAAAAGGTCGTAAAAAGTTATTAGAGTTTTTGCTCGAAAAACTTAGAAAATGGAAGAATAGATGGCCTGACCCAACTAGATTTTTCGCTGTTATTTCTCTCTAGTTACAAATGATGCCCTTTCATGTGATTGAGGAAGATGTTGTGATAGTATAGTAGAAATAAACTATATAAATAAGATTTCACGGTGAAAGTTAAAAGATCATTATGACATGAGAGCTTTCAATGTATCATTTGATGTATGTGTGGTTATTTTTCTTTTAAAGAGGGGAGACTAGAAACCAAGAAGTTTAGCTCAAATCTTAGTACAAATTTCAGGAGTTATAGTTGGTATTGATAGCATGCACCAACCTTATAAGCATTGGAATGCATTGATTCTATTAGCAATAGTGGGTGATAAAATCAGTATATGTTGGTGTAGTTGGCCGATAATTATTAGGAGAATATAGTTGGGCATTCGGAGAATGTAGTGGGTTGACATTGGTTAGCAGATCATGGTCCGAACATAACATTAGGAGACCAGAGTTGATGATAGTGGTAATAAGACTATAGTTAAGTTATGGTTAGATGACCATAGTCAACCGATGATAGCTGAAGGATTATACTCTGGTAATATAGTCTAGGGATTGTAGTAGGATAATACATGCTAGGAGATCATAATTATGCAATGATAATTGAGAGACCATTATCAGACGATGATGGTTGGAGGATCATAGTCGAGTGATGATGGTTAAAGGACCATAATAGAATGATGATGATCAAGTCAGACAAGGTAGTCAAAGGATAATAGTCAAGTGAGGTAGTTAAGGGAATATATTTACGCAATAGCAGTTAGATTATCATAATTATGTTATAATGGTCAAATGACCATTGTTTGACACTATTGGTCCCATAATTAATTTTGAGTAATGGTTGTTGGGAGACCATAGCCAAGTTTTGGTGATCAAAGGGTCATAATTGAGAAATGATGGTTAAAGGACTACAATTAGGCGATGACAATTGAAAAATCATGTTTGGGAAATGATGGTCAGGATATTGTGGTCAACAATGGTGATTAAATGATTATAGTTTGGTGGTGGAAGACATTATTATGGAATTGGGGGCCAAATTATCACTGCCAGGTGACCATAGTCAAAGGATTGTAGTTGGATGAGATGGTTGGAGAACCATTATCGAATAGTGGTTAATAGACCATAATCAAGTAGTTTTATTGGAGGAAAGAGATTTGACACATTAGTTGGAGGGTGTATGTACCTTTAACTTTTAAATTTGCTTAATATTTTTTTATAAAGGATCATATGTAAATTTACTTTTAATAATTTCAAGCCTAGTCTAATCATATATTATTTTGATTATTTGTCGTTCTTATGAAATGATTAAAATAATAAAAGAAAGTGCTGAGTGATGGACCACATTATGTCTAGTCAAGTAAAGTTGATGCAAAGCCATTATGGCAAGAAATGAAGAGGTTTTTTCTTAGCCATGAACTAAAATTTATACACTGACAAAATGTTAGGGAGGTCATTTATAAATGAGAAAGTTTATTTATTTTTATTATTACTCATTGAAACATTAAATTGTAAATAATTTCAAGTTTAGCCTAACATATTTATAAACCATAAAGACATGGAAGTTTGTGAAGGATCTTAAAGGTCCTCTTATCTACCCCTTGCTAATCTCATTTTTGTATGAGGTCACTATGACCAATCCAGATCCCAGATCTACCCAAATCTAGACCTTGGTCAAGCCTGGTTGACCAAGTCGACCCTTTTAACCAAAATACCCCTTAGGGGTTTGAATACTCATTTCAAACCAAATTTCTTGAGACAACTTTTAACAAATTTCAAACATCAAATCAAACCTATTGAACCCAAACCAAGGCCTTGTGTCAAATTGGTTGACCAGGTCAACCTAGGTTGACTAAACAAGCTCTTTAGGGTCCAAATAGTCATTTTGACTGAATTGACTTCCTCGAATCTTGGGACCACCTCCATTGGTCTCCAATGTTAAGCCCAAATCAATGTCTTGGGTCAACTTGGTTTATCAAGTTAACCTAGGTTGACCTAAATGTCTCTTAAGGCTTTAAATGGGTTATTCCAACCCATTTAAAATACCCAACCCTTTTCAAACCTCATATCAACTTCTAACCATGGCCTAAATATTTTCTAATCATGGGCCAATCAAGTCCAAGAAAGTTGACCAAGTCAACATGTCCACACTTGGCCAAACCACCTTGAATACCTTTTCAAATTTCATGCATTTTAGCCTAAGTCCTTAGGATTTTTCCAAACCAGCTTAAGGCATACCCACATGCCAACTCACAAGCCCGTGTGGCATGTTGACTGGTCAAACAATCAACATGGGCTTTGGAGGTCTTAAAGATGGTCAAAACACATCTTAAGATTAATCCCCTCTAATCCAAACCTCTCCAGCAGCTTAGGTGGACTCTAGAACCTTCCTAAAGTTTTCCCTAACTCTTAGATCAAGATCAGATGGCTTGAATTAATCCCACATGCTCCAAGAGGACAAAGGACACTTTCCATATAGGATGTCCTCTTGTTCTTGATTCCTCTGTCTCCCACCTACTCTTGGACATATTGCAAGCATCAAAGGGGGTATCCAATCGATCCCAGCTGTCCAAATCAGTTGGGGATGTTTGAATAGGCTAATTCAGCCAAATGAAGCCTCATTCTAACCTTAGCATTCTCTCACTGTCCAAAACCCCTCCAATTGAGTTCTTTGCTCATTCAATCCTTCAAGCATTCCATCCTCACTTCTCGACCAAAACCCCATTGTTAAACCATGCCGGCAACCAGCTTTCCGATGAGCCCAAGGCACATCCATCCTAGGCTTCGTTCATTCAATCCGTAGCTCCTCCAACCGAGACCTCAATTAAGGAAACATACGAGGATAGTCTACAAGCTCAACCATCTATTAAGCGGTCCAAACTGTCCATTAAATCAAAGTAAAAACCAAAACCCTAGTCTAGGACACTTAGGCTTATTTAGTATTTCAAAAAGAACTTTTCAGACCGTATAAACATGCCCCCATGATTTATGTTCAAAATCTCTATTTAGGTTTAAAATTTTAGTAGATTTAGTAAACCATATCGCACAAATGAACTTAAAAAACCCATACTATGGTTCGGTCTACGCAGCCCTAAAAGTGCAACATCTGGGCAATTGATCCTTCGATCAACGACATAGATCTTGCCATTCAGCGGTCTTATCTGACTGCGAGGGTTAATCTGCGGTTTCCTTTCTCATCCAGCGCGATCTGAGCCATCGATCCAAAACCGTGAAAGATCCAACGACACTGGAGACATGCTTACGTGGTTAAGTGAAATCACATTCCACAGCTTTGATTGGCCAATTATTGGCGGGCAGCGTAATGATTGTGCTGCCGGCCAATGATTGATCCATGATTCTATAGACCAATTCGGTGCCAGTGACGCCACTGCCAAAGCTTATTTTAACAAAATAAATTAGTTTTAATTATTTTAAATCTAGTTTTCTTAAAAAAAAAATATTAAAAAAAATTAATATTTTATACTAATATTTCTAGAAAATTAAATACTATAATTTAAGATTATTATTATTTTAAAATATTAAATATATTTTAAATTATTTTAATTAATTAAACATTTGATATTTTAAATTAATAATTAATTAAAAATGATTAAAATATTTTATAAAATTTTAAATTTTATTTTTAAAATATATTTTAAAATTTTGGTCAAATATTTAAGATATTTTATTTTAAAATTTAATTTAATTTAAACTTTAATTTTATTTAAAATGTTTTATTTAATTATCTTAAATAATTTTAATGTATTAATATTTAATTAATTTTAATCCAAATATATTCAAATATTTATTTTTTATTTAACAAATCTAAAAATTATTTTAAAATATTTAATAATAAATTAAATTAAATTAATTTATATTTTAAATAATTTTAATTAATTAAATCTTTAAATATTAATAAAAATTAAATTTAAATTAAAGTAAATTTTTTTTAAAATTCAAATAAAATTATTTTTAACAATTTAAAATTTAATTAAATCTAATTTAAGAATTATTTAAAATTTTGATTAATTTTGAATTATTTTAAATGCACTTAATCTCCTTAAACCTTAAAAACTCAAATCAAATTCAATATAAATAAAAAAATACAAATAATATATCAAAATTTTTCGAATTATAAATATTTTAATTTAAAAATTAATACTTATTTTTTAAATAATTTTATTTATTTGAATAAAATCAGAGGGATCTCTAAAAAAGAAACATTTTTTTAAATCATTTTAATTATAATTATTATTTTTTAATTTCAAAACTTATACTTTCATGTGTGTGTATGTATGTATGTATATATATATATATATATAATTTTTGAATGTTGCGATAATTTTTGAATGTTGCGAGATCCCATAGAAATTTAAGCATAGATTGAGCTAATTGAATATAATTTATGGGGGGAATAGTGATTAATGAAAGGGAAATTATTTATTAAATTTTTTATTGGTTAGTCCTTCGATTAATTAAATTATATATTCTATGTATGTGTTGGATGCACACACTTGCATTTAGTTTAGGATCTCCTTCCTATCACATCACCCCAGCGACGTTCCTTCCTGTAGTATTCGAAGGCACACCTCCTCCTTGGCCTTTCTTCGCATTTGAAGTTATACCTCCTTCACCTCTAACGGGAGCTTGGTCATTGAGAAGGTATCAATTTTTCTTCATTTTCATGCTTCTTCATCTAATTCATTCAATTTACCAAACTCCCCTCATGTTGTCAAGCTTTGTTGCGAAGGTATGTTTTTTGCTGATGACATTCTTCTTGTTGATAAGACTAGAGAGGGGGTTGCCGATAATGTTATTTAAATAATTGAATAACTGCTTTATCTTTATAAAATGATCTAATATACTATATTTAACTACTTTTAAATATTCGTCATAATATTTAATAAAAGAATTTAGAATTTTTAATTGGTTTTTGTGGCCAACTAGATTATTGTAGCTAACTGTAATTTTGTTTCTACTTTTCAGCCTCTAAAAAGGGGAAAGAGATTATGGATTAGCAAATCAAGATCAGATTTGAGTTTATAGGTATTTTCTTTTTTGATTTTTATGCAGTCCTAGCTCTTTTACTTTTTAGTTCTATTATATAATTTCTACATTTAACCATGTACTGTAATGTAGATACATTTTGATGGAATAAAATAAATTTTATGGATGAGTTTATTTTTTATTTTCAAATATTTTAGTAGCTCTATTGTATATATATTTTTTTAAAATGAATATTGGAGGAGAATATGAAATATTTCAAAACTAGATCTTAGGATTTATCTATCACGTCTCAATACGATAGGACCTATCTTTGTCGGGTTAGGTTATCATAAGCTTTTGTTGCATCACAACTAGTTTTAAAATGGATCATAAAATAGAGCTGTAAGAATTGAAGCCTTTGAGGCATGGGGGTACTATTGAGTCTAGAGAAGTAGAGAACTGGTTGAGGAGGTTGGAGAAGACATTTGATAGCATGCAATATCATCCTTAGAGGAAAGTATCATTAGTAGTTGTTCTATTATATGACAGGGACGAGCTTTGGTGGATGGGCTAGCAGGTGGAGAAATTTTAAGGGAGATTGAATTCTTTAATTATCTGGGAAGAGTTCTCAAATTAATATATCTTGAGCTTAGTTTGTACCACCTTCTAAATGACAATAAATGTAGAAGATTTTTTTGAGGCTGGTTTAGGGGAGTAGGATAATTATATAGAACATGGCAGAGTTTAATGGTTTAGCTATATATGCTCCACAGTTGGTTAGCACTTCTATAAAGAAGTGCTACAAGTTCTTGAGGAGAACTTCAGGATAGACTGAGATAGCCTCTGGCGCCATTTCACATTTTTTATTTCTCTAAGCTTATGGAGGGAGCTCATTTAATAGAGAATGATCTGATGGCTACTAAATCTGATGGACAGCTAGTAATAAGAGGTTTAATGTCGAGACTTCTAGTAGTGGCTTTTTTGAGAAGAAGAGCATATTTACACCAAGAGATTCCAAGAAAGGTGGACAGCCATTATCTGTAGTAGTCTCTTGTAGTGGCCATATATCAAGTTCTAGTTTTGTTAGTAGGGCACCTAAATTCTAGAGTTACGGTAGATATCATTCTGGTCAGTACTATAGGAAGACTAGATAATGCTTTAAATATGGTCAGATAGGGCACTAAGTAGTAGAACATCCACAGGCAAGATTTGATAAATATTTTAAGCTCAGATCTGAGAGCTCTATTAGACTAACAGGTAGATTGAGGGCAATTCCTCTTTATACTTTCTCTGATGGACCATCTAGTAGAGCTGTTGGTTCTAGTTTGGTGTCAAGGAGGTCATCTGATAGTGGTCAGAGAGAGCCTATTATTCTATTGCTCCAACTCCAGTTCAGCCATATGCATATAATTTGGCTCAAAAAGAGGCTTCTGATACTCCAGATGTTGTGATAAGTACAATTTATATTTTTGAGAATCTAGTTCATGTTTTATTCGATTCTTCTGAGCATTTTTTCAATTTATTACAATTGCCTTTAGTTGTACTGCCTATTTATCTCTCTGTTACCTTATTGACTGGAGATGGGATGATAGCCAGTAGATTTTTTTATGATATTAAAAATTTTTATAAGAATTAGAAATCCATATTAATTTTATTGCCCATTTTCTCATATAATGTTATTTTGGGTATGTACTGGTTGAGTCAGTATGAGGCTTAGATTGATTTCTTGAAGAAGTGAGTGACTTTATTTTTGGGTAGTTTAAAGTTGGGTATTTCAGGGACCTAGATGTGTTTTATCTTATCTGATTTCTGTTGTGGAAGTAGATAGATTCTGGAAGAATGGTTGCATGGTATTTCTAGAATCAGTACATGATAAGAGTATAGATTATGGTTTTCTTTTGTATGTTCTGAGAGATGGGAGTTTTTGGGTATATTTTCTAAGGAGTTAGTCAGTATGCCTTCAGACAAAGACATAGAGTTTTGTATTGATATATTTTTGAGTTTGGACCAGATATCTAAAGCTCTATATAGGACAACGCCTAAAGAAATTTCAAAGTTAAAGGTTTAGTTTTAGAAGTTGGTTGATTGAGGATTTATTTGTCCTAATTTGTCTCCATAGGAAGAACCTATTCTATTTATGAAGAATAAGGATGTTACAATGCATTTGTGTATTGATTATTGGGAGTTAAATAAATTTACTAGCATAAATAAGTATCATCTGACACAGATTAATGATCTATTGATTAGCTTGTTAGATCTTCTAAGAAGATTTATTTGTGAACTGAATATTATCAGGTGAAGGTGAGAGAGATAGATGTAATGAAGATAGATTTTAATACTCGGTATAGACAGTATGAGTTCTTTCATGCCATTTGAGCTGATGAATACACCATCTGTCCTTATGGATCTAATGAATGTAGTGTTCAAAGATTTTTTGGATTAGTTTGTTATTATTTTCATATATGATATTTTATTATATTTTACTTTCAATGAAGATTATGCTAGATATCTGAGGATTATGTTGGAGACTTTAAGGCAACATCACTTATAGCCAAATTCTCTAAATGTGAGTTCTGGTTGAGGAGTATTTCTTTTATGGGACATGTCATGACAAGTGATGGCCTTTCTATTAATCCCCAGAAAGTTCAAGAAGTTATTGATTGGTTGAGGCCTACTAATGTGTTTTAGGTGCACAGTTTCCTTGGTATGAATGGATATTACCAAAATTTATGAAGGTATTTTCTCAAATTGTTGCACTTTTGATGAGGTTGACTCAGAAATTAGTAGCTTTCATCTAGACACCAAAGTATGAGGCTTATTTTTAGATATTAAAGGATTATTTAACTTCTACTCCAGTTTGGCTCTTTCATCTAGTATAGAAGGATTTTTGGTATTCGGTGATGCTTAGCTAAGAGTTTTGGGGTGTATTTTGATGCAACATGAAATAATTATAGCTTATTCTTCTAGACATATCAAGTCATATGAGAGGAACTATCTGACGCATGATCTGAAATTAGCTGCTATGGTTTTTGCTTTGAAGATTTGAAGACATTATCTGTATTGTGTTAGATGTGAGATTTTCATTGATCATTAGAGTCTAAAATATATATTTAGTTAGAAAGATCTGTATATAAGGCAAAGAAGACGTCTTTAGTTGATAAAAGATTATGATCTAACTATTCAATATCAGCCTGTTTTGGCTAATATGATGGTAAAAGCTCTGAGTATGATGTTTTGGATTATTATGTATACATCTCCTTTAACTTTGATAGAGGTGGGTGAGAGACATCTAATTGGGTATGCCTTAGTTGATGATGATATTGAAATTATTCATTTAACCAGAGATAGATTGAAAGTGTACAGGATAGGCAATGAGAATACTTTGATGTTAAGGATCGAGCTGTGGAATTTCAAGTAGGAGATTTTATATATGTGAAGATTAAACTTATAAAAGGAATTAACATATTTGGCAAGGAAGGGAAGTTAAGTCCAAGGTATGTTGGACCATTTAAAGTTGTTGAAAGGATTGGGAAAGTTGTCTAAATGTTAAAGTTATCAGATCATATATCAAAAATTTATAATGTGTTCCACGTGTTACTTTTGAGAAAATAAACATCTAATTCTAGAAATTGGACATCTGCCAAAGACATCGAGGTATTTCTGAATTTGAGCTATATGGAAGAATCAGAAATGATTCTCCTATAAATTCAAAAAGTTAAGGAGCAAATAAATTCCTATGCTTAAATTTTAGTGAAAGAACATCATTGAAAGAAAAGCTACTTGGAAAAAGTCTGAGATGTGAAAATTATATTATGATTTATTTTTGAGATCTGAGATCTGAGTTTTGAAATATTGAGGATGATATTTTTCTAAGGTGGGAAGAGTTGTGCCTCTTGTAGGTTCAACGTCTGGAATGACCTATTCTGACCATATTGAAAAAAAAGCCACAATAAAAGGATTTTGTGAGGAAAAAGAAGATTTTCTAGTCGCTTTGGATCATTTTCAGTCATCGGCTCAGTTTAGAAAGTTATCCAAATCAAGCTAGGTCATATTACGCATATCTCAATTTTCAAAAATTCAAAGTTTTAATCTAATTTTTCGATCAAATTTTTATTTTTGTTAGTAAAAACTACGGATAACTTTGCACTGATAAAATTTTTAATGTATAACTTTTTATATGTTATAGACATTACGACTATGCATATTTTGAATATTTTTTAGAAATTTTACAATGAGGGTTTTGAAATTTATAGGGTTTTTATTGAATAAAAAATTATTTATATGTTGAAAAATTGTATTTTAGTATGATAAAAGTCTTAAAAAATTATTTGACACAATTCATAGTAATTTGGTTATTTTTTGAAAATATGCATTTTTGTCTAATTGGATTTTCTAATACTACCGTTATAGAGAACTGTGTAATTTTGACACATGCTCAACTACTCTTTAACTGCATAATGAGATAATATATGTGCATATGTGATTAAATTATATATGCTGGGAGTTATAAAGAGCCATAATGTTTTGAGATTTTATCTACGTCAAGGAATATTTTAGAGCTTATAATGCATGTTCTAGTGGCTATAAGTCATGTTTTGATGCTTAAGGGCATATTCTAGTGCTTTAAGCACAAAAGGGAGTTATAAGAGGTCAAAATCCTTTCAGATTATGTTAGGGTCCGAGGAATGTGATATAAACTATTGTATGGTATACATTATAATTTCTTTATCAACTTAGTAACGTTATTTAAAAATTGAATAACTCTTATGTTCTTATTATATTTCTTAGTAAAATAATTTATTATACTACATTTTATTGCTTTTAAATATTTAACAAAATATTTAATAAAAGAATTTATAAATTTAGATTGGTTTGTATTATTTGCAGACCTATTTCATCTCATTATGATTTTGCTTCTAATTTTCAGGCTCTAAAAAAGGGAATGAGATTGTGGATTGGAAGTTCAAAATCAAATCTATGTTTATAGGTTTTTTTAATTTTAATTTTTGAACATTTATGGCTATTTTATTCTTTAATTCAATTTTGTAGCTTCTACACGTAGCTATATACTGTAGTGTAGATACATTTTGATGAAATGAAAGAAATCTTATTGATGAGTTTATTTTCAGTATTCAGAGTTTTAGTGGCTTTAGAGTTTGTTGTTTATTTAAAATGAAATTAAAAGAAAAAAATTGAAACAATCCAAAACAAGATCTTAAGATTCGACAATCACAGCGCAACATGATAGAAACTATCTTTGTTGGGTTGGGTTGTAACAATTGCCTTCCTTTATATCTGAGAGAATGTTTCATTATCCATATTTTGAACACAATAATTAAGTCTAGCTCACACCAGACGAGATTATTGTTGATCTATATCATAGAGAGTTCATGCCAGAATACTAGTATTAGACTTCACATGGCGAGTACAATGCTCATTTCAACTCTCAATATGGTTCATCTACAAGTTCCAACATAACTGAGGATGATAGAGTTACGATGTTTGAGGACTTGGTTGATGATGCAACTAGAGCATAATTTCAACAATAAGAAGAATCCCTAAATAATGAAGCATAAAACTTATATAATTTGTTGCATGATATGCAACAATTAATTTGGATTGTGTGCACTACTTACTCAGAGTTATATTTTTCTATAAAGATGTTAAGAATAAATATAGATTTCGATGTATCCATAGAATGCTTTAATTAATTTATTAGCCTATTTAAGGAGACCAACCAAACAGATAATATAATTTCAACAGATTTATACCAAACAAAAAAATTTGTTTTCAAACTTATTTTGACAGTTATAAAAATAGATTGCTATGTTAATGGAAGCATGTTGTACAATGAGATAATTTATCAGAGATTATATAACATTAATGTAATATACAATGGTTTAGATAAAATTCTAAAAAGAAAAAAGAAAGCATAAGGATGTGCAAATCATTCGATTATTTTACTTACCCATCATTCCCAAATTGTAACATTTATATGCATCTATAAGCTCTGTTGTACATATGAGATGACATAACGAACACATCTCATAAGTAGGTGTTATGATACATTCGTTAGAAGTAGAGGCCTATAAATACTTTTACCGTAACATCATACCTTTGTCGTAGAACTGAGAAATGTAAGATTAGATTTATGTATAGATGGTTTTACTCAATTTAGCCAATCTATCTCACCTTACTCATGTTGGCCCGTGATAATCACCCACTAAAATCTACCTTTAGGGTGGGGATTGACTACAATCTCTATGTTTTTGACACTTATCATTTCAGGCCCACATAATCCAATGGAAAAGATAGATGTGTTCTTGCAACCTTTAATCAATAACTTAAAATTATTTTGAAATAAAGGAGTTACTACATATAATATCTCCACCTAAAATAAATTTATATTGAGGGCAACATTTCTTTGGATAATTGGTGACTTCCCAGCATAAGGTACAATTTTTTGTTGGAGCACAACAAACAAACTAGCTTGCACATATTGCATAAAAAATACTAAATCATTCACTTTGAATCATGAGAGGATGAACACTTGGTTTGAATTTCACTGCATGTTCTTACTTGCAAGACATCCATTCAAGTGAAATAAGGATGTTCTCACTAAAAATAAAATGGAGATTAGATAACCTCCACTAGGGTTAACTAGTGACAATCATAATTTTTTGGAATATTTATTGCCAATTACTTTAAATTATCTTCTCTCCATATTTAATTGAAAGATGGCTTCTAGTGGTAATGCCCCCCAAACTGTCGATCATAAAAATTTTTCTAGTGCAGCAAGAATAGCGGTGAACTATCCGTTATGGTAGAGGTACTGAGGGGACCTCTTCACAGCTTGCCACCCCATAACCTGCCTAAATCCCCTTTGCCTACACCTCCTGCAAGGAGTTGTTAGTTTTACTCCCCATACCCTTGCATCTCATCACCAAATCCTATGTAGACAGTTCCCTTTTACCCATACTACCCACACCATCTTCTTAGGGAGTCCATTGATCCCTTCTACTTATCCCTATCCACCGTATGTTTTTCCATTCTACTACCCACAGCCTCCTCAGCCCTCTATAGCTAGAATTCTACTCAAACTATAGCTGGACTTTCCATGCAGAGTGTAGCAACATAAACTACTGATGGGCAACTGGTGATTTAGCCTAAGGATGACACAAACGTAAATCATATTTTATATTATGTAGATATTAGAGAAGTAATATTTTCAACAAAATATTTTGTTCAAGTTTTACCCGTCAAAGCATCCCATGTATAAGATATGGGATATCATATGGAGCAGGTTTATTCTCCATATGTTTCTTGGAGGAAAATCCCAAAGGAAGTATGTGACATATAGTTTAGGGAGTTTGAGGTTAATAAGTTATCATATTATTAACATCTATCCATTTTTATTAAGCTAATAAAAAATACTTTGTGTTCTATTTTGATTAGAATGTGGATGACTGATCTCAAAATCTCTATTCTTTGTAATAGTTCGAAACTTCATTTTTTATATGAAAAGGATAAGAATTGGATGACCAAATCCAAATAGAGTCATTATTACGTAAATGGTGTTGATTTTTTATTGAAGTTTACTTGTCGAGGCTACAATTCATTAAAATTTTATGTCTATGCAAATCATCCATTAATAGATATGATCATTAATTTTATGACTTAATCTTGAAAGAATTTTTTTGTGGACTTAATATTGTAGGTGGAGTTGCTATAAATAAAACATTTTATGTCAATTCTAATGTTAAGGAAGCATTATTTCAAGCTAAAATTCAAAGCACATATAAAGATTATTAAGAAATACAATTTTGATTTAAACAAATGCCCCCATAAATTAAATGACCATAAATATTTCAATATAGATCGACCAAATGGTAATGGTTTGAAATTTGCAATTTTTTTGCAAAATGCAATGGTAGAGTTGGATTGTGGTTGTATGTCATTTTCAATGCTATATTTTATTTTGCACTTATTTTATATAAAGTGATTACACTCCTCGACTACAAGACCATTTAATATGTTTGAGAACAATTAAAGGAAAGTGTAATTAGTACTTGATTAATATTTTTTTGTGCAATGTGAAAATATTAGCATATTTTAACTGTGTTTTGTCTATTTGATATTATTGTTACTTTGTATTGTAAAGATAATTGACATGATAGGGTATTTTCTTTATTTGAGTTGTAAGTTTTCGGCGGATTTCCGTTGGATTTTCCACCGAAAAGGTTGATAAGAGAAATATAACACATGAATTCTGGTGAAAATTTCGCTGGAAATTCAAGCAAATTATAGGCAAAAAAATATGTTAGAATTTCCCGAGGAAAAACTACAAAAAGTTTACTCCAAAAATTTATGCGTATTTTTCGCTAGAAATCCGCTTGAATTTTTTACTGAAATCTAAATCGGTATACCCTCCAAAAAAGGTCATCTTTTCATCCTATAATCCGCCAAAAATCCGTCTGAAATATGCTAGAATAAATTTTAAGAGAATTATTCTGCTGAAAATTTGTTTCCGACACCCATTTTATTGTCAAATTTCAATATGTCGGTAATGCAGATTTCCAGTGGATTTTTTGGGCGAATATTTTCGCCGGAATTAAATAATTAAATTTTATGTAGCATATTTTTTTAGCCTCGAACTGCAAGACATATTGTGCCAAAATGTTAGAGGGGTCATTTATAGATGATAATGTGTGCTTATTTTTATTCTTACTTATTGCAACATAATATTGTAAATAATTTCAAGTTTTAACTAACATATTTATGAACCATAAAGATATGGAAGTTTGCCAAAGATCTTAAGTAATAATCCTATTTTCAACCTTTTCTTCCTATGATCATGTCCTTCCTACCATCCACACAACACTTCGTGAGTGCTTTAAGATTAGCCTAAGTTATATTTATTTCATTTAATAATAAATTATATATTAGTTTAATATATTAATTAAGTGATATTTATTTATTCTAGGATCACTTTTCTTGATTCTTTGAAGAGACTTATGGTTTAAGATGCATGGGAAAAGACTATGTGTCATATTAGATGCTAGGCATCGTATAGTATATTTGGACTATTTATGCACCAAACTTGTGATAATTATTTGAAGACCACAAATGTTGATTATTAATTATTTTATTACATGCTAAATTAAGTTGCCAAGACATATCAAGGCATTATTGCCGGTTCAGCTATAACCCAATTATGGAGGACATCACCAACCATTGTTGCAGTTAACCCCCGAACCTTTCTATACTCCAGATAGTCAAAACTTTGGTAGAGTTGTGGGTGCTCTGAATCAATCAACTCAGCCCGTGGCTCAATCTTGCTATCCTTTGGTCCTTGCATAAATAGAGTGATACTGATCCGTGGTTTTGATTTCTTGCATATCACTCTATGCTTCACATTATGAAGTCTTCCATTGCTCCATACCTTCCACATGCATTCAAGACAAAATTTATGGAACTCTTAAGATTTTGTTATAAGAAATCAATTATGAGTTTATTCAAGCCTCAAGATCCTGATATATATTTTCTTTAAATGTAAAATATATCATAAAGACGTACCATTCCGATATCACCGATATTAACGAGAAATGTCCCTGGTACAGGATTGATGGCAACAAAGTTTCCAAATGAGTCCAATATTTCAAGTCCTTCATTAGAATCATCTTCAAGAAGAATAGTAATGAAGCTAGTATCTGAATGAGTATTCACACCACAAGTGCCAAGCATAGTTTCCTTTGTGAAAAGGCATCGATTCATCCTTAAATGGCAAGGCCATTCTTGAAATGAAAACTCAATGATTCCTAAACCTTCGGCTACTTTGGATGCCAAATCCACGATGAGATCATGAAGCTTAGTAGCATATGTACTCAAAAGTTTCTCTGTAATTAATTAGAATAAATGTTGTTAATAGAGCTATGAATAGGATAATATGTTATAATAAATAATAAAAAATGAATTAAACTTCGAAAATTTTTACTCCATTCAACTTTTTTTTTTTTTCAATCATACTTCGATAGCCTTCTTATTAGAATAAATATTTTGTTTAGCAATTATTTCATTATAAAATGAATTAAATAAACATAATATATTTCATTCATTATTTCAATTCTTAAATCAACTAAAAGTACATTTTCTTATCTTTAATTATGATTGTCACATTTTCTAAAATTTATGTCTTTCATATCTCAATTATGTTATAAATTTTATTTTTAAAAATTAAAGCAACTCATCTTGATCTTTCAGATGGGAGCTTTGGCTACCAATTAAGAGATCTTGATTTAGAAACTTGCATACATGATGTGAGTGTGAGTTTATGTTTTAGGTTGCTGAAGGGGGGAGAGAGAGAGAGAGAGAGAGAGAGAGAGAGAGAGAGAGAGAGAGAGAGAGAGAGAGAGAGAGAGAGAGAGAGAGAGAGTGTAATATCAGTTTTTGCTCCAGGTTCGTCCGGGACGAAGTTGGATCGTCCGGGACGATCGGTACAGGTTGTGCAGAAAAACCTTGTTTGGCTGATTGGTTCGTCTGGACGAAGTGTGGATCGTCTGGACGAAAATTCTCCCGTGAACCTATCGCCAGGGACGATACGTGATTTTCGTCTGGACGGAATTCTTCTCTTCATGGATCGTCTGGTACGAAGCTCGATCGTCCAGGACGATCAGTCTGGATATATATAGAAATGAGATATTTTGAAGAGAGAGAAAAAGCTGAGGAGAGAGAAAAACGAAGGAAAAAGTGGAAAAGCGGATTTTCGGGCGACGCCGAGCTGTTTTCGTCCGAGGAGACTGTTGAGGAAATTGCTGTGCACGAAGTAAGGCACAATCCGACTTTCTAAATTTTCAGAACCGTCGTGTTTGGCGGTATTTTCTGTCCGGATTTTGTTTCCGTTAGCGATTTTCGTCCGTATCTTTTGAACGGTTCAGTTTTTACCGCGTAACTTTTTGTATATTGTTGACGTGCCGAGTGTGCACATTTTGGTTATTTTCTGAAGATTTTCGTCCGGGTATTTTTGATTCGACTGTGTTTTTAGTCGACCGGATTTTTCTGTGAAATTGGAATTTATCTGTGTAGTAGAATAAAGGTTCTGAAATGTTGATATCTGTATTCTGTGCAAATTCGGTAAATTTTCTTTGCAGGAATTTTTGTGTAAATTCCGTACACTGCCGTTGTGCTGCCCGATTTTTGGGTAATTTCTGAATTGTCCGGATTTCTTCTGAATTGAAATGCTATGTGTATAAGCTATAAAAAGGGAGCTATAAGGGGTCTGGATCCTATGAGATTCAGTTAGTGAAACGGGAAATCTGCAATGAGATCAAATCTGATATCTGTTCTGTTCCGGATCCGATGAATTCTGTTTCGGTGCTATAAGCACATCTGTTTTGGTGCCGTGAGCACAAAGGGAGACATAAGGGGCCTGAATCCCATGAGATTCAGTCAGTGTCTGGGAAGGGAGGCATAAGGGGCCGGAATCCGTAGAGATTCCGTCAGTGTCAGGGCATTTAGCTATATGTATCTGTACTATTTTCTGTATCTGTTCTGTTCTGTACGAAATTGTGATTATGATATAATGTGATCCGTACGATTCTGATTTCTGATTCTGACTCTGTTGATTTGTTCTGTTCTGATACGATCTGTACGACTCTGATGTGATTTGATATCTGTCCGTAAGTTTCGATTTCCGACTCTGTTCCGATTTCTGATCTGATTTCTATCCGATGAATTTGGTTTTGTTTTCTGAGAATTTTGATTGGAGGTTTGTTGCTTTGCTGAGCTGTTGAGCTCACCCTTGCTTTCTGGTGGTTTTCAGGTTCTGGGAAGGGCAAGGAAGTCCAGGATTAGATTTCAGAGTCTGATCAGATTAGGTACTTTTGTACTTTTGATTTTTGTACAGTCATGGCTTTCCTGTTCTGTCTTTCTTTCCGTTGAAAGCCTTGTACTGTTCTGTAGATGATTATTTTGAGGAAATGAATTCAGATAGATGTTTTGTTCCGCTGCATTTGATGTTTTTAGTAGCTCTGTTGTTCTGTGTGCTTCTGTTGAGTTAAGAATTTGGAAGATCAGTTCAGTAACCCAATCCAAAGCCAGATCCTGGTTAGCTATTTTCCCCCGTCGCGATCCGGCGCGGGCGGGATCCGTCTCGTCTCGGGTCGGGTCGTGACAAGCTTTTTTGGTATCAGAGCACTGGTTTTGGAAACAGGTTGAATTGTAAAACAGAGCTCTAGGAAGTGATCAGTGAGTCTGTCTGGGAGGTAGTTTTGGGTCGTTTGGCTTTTTATTGTGTTATTTTGTGTTGTTTTGTGATAGTTTTCCGGATTTTCTGGATTTTTCTGTATGGATCAGCCAGACCCAGACATGACAGACGGTCAGAGTGACGATCAGGCAGCACCAGTGGGGAGTACAGCCCCAGTGGTCGGTGCTGATACGCTTTCACAGTTTGCTTCACTTGTTGCTCAGATGATGAGCGAGACTCAGAGCAGAGCTTCGACTGTTAGATCTGAGGACATTGATCGACACCTGCAGTTATTTTTGAGGTTGAAGCCTCCGAGGTTTGAGGGCGCTGTTGAGCCCAGAGCAGCCGAGGAGTGGCTGAGGAGATTGGAGAAGACTTTTGACGGGATGCAGTGTCCTGCAGACAGGAAAGTTCCGTTAGCTGTTTTTCTGTTGGACGGAGAGGCTGAGCACTGGTGGGATGGCCAGCAAGCAGCCAGATTTCAGGGCAGATTGAACTCCTTGATCACTTGGGAGGAGTTCACTGAAGTATTTCGAGATTGGTTTGTTCCCCCTTCTGCACGACAGCAGATGCAGGAGAGTTTTCTGAGACTTGTTCAGGGGAGCAAGACGGTGATGCAGTACGAGGCTGAGTTTACTGCATTAGCCAGGTACGCTCCGCAGCTGGTTAGCACGTCTGCTGAGAGGTGCTACAGATTTCTGAGAGGCTTACGAGACACTTTGAGGCAGCCTCTGATACCGTTCCGGATTACCGATTTCTCTGAGCTTGTGGAGCGAGCTCGTCTGATTGAGAATGATATGACGGCTACTCAGCAGCGGTGGACTGCGAGTAGGAAGAGGTTTGGAGGAGAGACTTCTGACAGTGGTTCCTCTGGGAAGAGGAGATTTGTTCCTGGATCTGGATCTGGAGATTCCAGGAAGAGCGGAGGATCGTCTGGTACTGCTACCAGTACGACTAGTTCTGGATCTGTCAGTACGGCACCTGTGTGCCAGAGTTGTGGACGACGACACCATGGCCAGTGCTACAGGATAGCTGGTCTTTGTTTCAGATGTGGTCAGCCGGGACATAGGATTGCAGAATGTCCGCAGATGGGATTTGATCAGCGTTCTGAGCAGCGATCTGAGGGCTTTGTCAGACCTGTTGGTTCAGCAGCAGGAAGACCGAGGACTGTTCCTCCTCGCCCTGAGGGATTTGCTGGTAGAGGTGGTGGTTCTAGTTCTGCACCACGGAGACCGCCTACGATTCAGAGGGAGCAGAGTAGTTCTGTTGCTTCAGCTCCTGCTCCAGTTCAGCCACGAGTTTACAGTCTGAGTCAGCAGGAGGCTCGTGATGCTCCGGATGTTGTGACAGGTACGGTTTACATTTCTGATCAGCCCTGTCGTGTTTTGTTTGACTCTGGAGCGAGTCATTCTTTTCTGTCCGAGCATTGTTTTGAGATTTTACATTTGGATTCGATGGTTTTACCGGTTTCTTTATCTGTGATTTTACCGGCTGGGAATCCTTTGATTGCTCGACAGTTTTGTTTGTGTGAAATCGAGATTTCTGGCAAGAAGTGGAAGTCTAGTTTGATTCGATTGCCGATTTCGTCATATGATGTGATTCTGGGCATGGATTGGCTGAGTCAGTATGAGGCCCAGATAGACTGTCTGAAGAAGCAAGTGAGTTTGCTTATGGCTGGAGAGAGAATTGTATTTCAGGGATTACGAGGTGTTCTCTCCAGTCTGATTTCTGCGTTGGAGGTGAGCAGAATGTGGAAGAAAGGATGTCCGGTATTTTTGGCTTCGGTGCGGGATCTGAACCTGGAGGTTGGTTCTGTTTCTGAGATCCCCGTGGTACGGGAGTTTGCTGATGTTTTTCCTGAGGAGTTGGTTGGTTTACCTCCGGATAGAGATGTGGAGTTCTCTATCGATGTTTTTCCGGGTACCGCTCCGATATCGAAAGCTCCGTACAGGATGGCACCGAAAGAACTTTCTGAGTTGAAAGTTCAGCTTCAGGAGTTGGTTGACAGAGGGTTTGTACGTCCTAGTGTTTCGCCCTGGGGAGCACCTGTTCTGTTTGTGAAGAAGAAGGACGGTACACTCCGTATGTGTATTGATTACAGAGATTTGAACAAGGTCACGATCAAGAACAAGTACCCTTTGCCTCGGATTGACGACTTGTTTGATCAACTTTCCGGATCTTCGGTATTTTCGAAGATTGATTTGCGATCCGGATACTATCAGGTGAAGGTGAAGGAAACTGATGTGGTGAAGACTGCTTTCAGTACTCGGTACGGGCACTACGAGTTTTTGGTTATGCCTTTTGGGGTAACCAATGCGCCTGCGATTTTCATGGATCTAATGAACCGTGTATTCAGGGAGTATTTGGATCAGTTTGTGATCGTCTTCATTGACGATATTCTGGTATATTCTGCATCTGAGGATGATCATGCCAGACATTTGGGGATTGTGTTGGAGACTTTGAGGAGGCATCAGCTGTATGCCAAGTTCTCTAAGTGTGAATTCTGGCTGAAGAGCATTTCTTTTCTGGGGCATGTGATTAGCGGAGAAGGCATTTCTGTAGATCCCCAGAAGATTCAGGCTGTTGCTGATTGGCCAAGGCCGACTACGGTATTTGAGGTACGTAGTTTCTTGGGTATGGCCGGATATTACAGAAAATTTGTGAAGGGTTTTTCACAGATTTCGACTCCTCTGACGAGACTGACTCAGAAGTCAGTAGCTTTTGTTTGGACACCGGAGTGTGAGACGAGTTTTCAGAGATTGAAGGAGTGTTTGACTTCAGCTCCAGTGTTGGTACTTCCGTCAGGTACGGAGGGTTTCCAGGTGTTCAGTGATGCTTCACTGAAAGGATTGGGTTGTGTCCTGATGCAGCATGGTCAGGTAATTGCTTATGCTTCGAGACAGTTAAAGCCACATGAGAAGAATTACCCGACACATGATTTGGAGTTAGCTGCAGTGGTTTTTGCTTTGAAGATTTGGCGTCATTACTTGTATGGCGTCAGGTGTGAGATCTTTACTGATCATAAGAGCCTGAAGTATATTTTTACTCAGAAGGATTTGAACCTGAGACAGAGGAGGTGGCTCGAGTTGATCAAGGACTACGATTTGACTATTCAGTATCAGCCAGGGAAGGCGAACGTGGTAGCAGATGCTTTGAGCAGAAAGTCTTTTGGATTATCAGGTATTCAGCTTACCTGTGATGACTTTCTGGTTCGTGATTTGGAGAGATTGCAGTTGGAGGTGATTTCCTCCAGTGATTTGGAGTTGGCTCAGATGAGTATTCAGTCTTCTTTGGAAGCACAGATTTGTTGAATTTCAGGTCGGTGACTTTGTGTATGTCAAAGTCAGCCCGATGAAGGGTGTGAGCAGATTTGGTCAGGTGAGCAAGCTTAGTCCAAGGTATGTTGGACCATTTGAGATTTTGGAAAGAATTGGAAAAGCTGCTTACAAGTTATTACTTTCTGAATCTATGCCTGATGTGCATAATGTGTTTCATGTATCCACTCTGAGGAAGTGGGTTTCAGACTCTGGGAAGAAGTTGTCTGCTGATGAAGTTGAGATTCAGGAGAATCTGGTGTACAAGGAAGAGCCAGAGCTTATTTTGGCGTACGACGTCCGAAAGTTAAGAAATAAACAGATTCCGATGGTTAAAGTCCAGTGGAAGCACCGGACTGCACGGGAAGCAACTTGGGAGAAGGAGTCTGATATGAGACGGTCGTACCCGTACTTGTTTTGACGGAGGTTGGATTGGATAATGTCGAGGACGACATTTTTTTTAAGTTGGGGAGATTGTAATATCAGTTTTTGCTCCAGGTTCGTCCGGGACGAAGTTGGATCGTCCGGGACGATCGGTACAGGTTGTGCAGAAAAACCTTGTTTGGCTGATTGGTTCGTCTGGACGAAGTGTGGATCGTCTGGACGAAAATTCTCCCGTGAACCTATCGCCAGGGACGATACGTGATTTTCGTCTGGACGGAATTCTTCTCTTCATGGATCGTCTGGTACGAAGCTCGATCGTCCAGGACGATCAGTCTGGATATATATAGAAATGAGATATTTTGAAGAGAGAGAAAAAGCTGAGGAGAGAGAAAAACGAAGGAAAAAGTGGAAAAGCGGATTTTCGGGCGACGCCGAGCTGTTTTCGTCCGAGGAGACTGTTGAGGAAATTGCTGTGCACGAAGTAAGGCACAATCCGACTTTCTAAATTTTCAGAACCGTCGTGTTTGGCGGTATTTTCTGTCCGGATTTTGTTTCCGTTAGCGATTTTCGTCCGTATCTTTTGAACGGTTCAGTTTTTACCGCGTAACTTTTTGTATATTGTTGACGTGCCGAGTGTGCACATTTTGGTTATTTTCTGAAGATTTTCGTCCGGGTATTTTTGATTCGACTGTGTTTTTAGTCGACCGGATTTTTCTGTGAAATTGGAATTTATCTGTGTAGTAGAATAAAGGTTCTGAAATGTTGATATCTGTATTCTGTGCAAATTCGGTAAATTTTCTTTGCAGGAATTTTTGTGTAAATTCCGTACACTGCCGTTGTGCTGCCCGATTTTTGGGTAATTTCTGAATTGTCCGGATTTCTTCTGAATTGAAATGCTATGTGTATAAGCTATAAAAAGGGAGCTATAAGGGGTCTGGATCCTATGAGATTCAGTTAGTGAAACGGGAAATCTGCAATGAGATCAAATCTGATATCTGTTCTGTTCCGGATCCGATGAATTCTGTTTCGGTGCTATAAGCACATCTGTTTTGGTGCCGTGAGCACAAAGGGAGACATAAGGGGCCTGAATCCCATGAGATTCAGTCAGTGTCTGGGAAGGGAGGCATAAGGGGCCGGAATCCGTAGAGATTCCGTCAGTGTCAGGGCATTTAGCTATATGTATCTGTACTATTTTCTGTATCTGTTCTGTTCTGTACGAAATTGTGATTATGATATAATGTGATCCGTACGATTCTGATTTCTGATTCTGACTCTGTTGATTTGTTCTGTTCTGATACGATCTGTACGACTCTGATGTGATTTGATATCTGTCCGTAAGTTTCGATTTCCGACTCTGTTCCGATTTCTGATCTGATTTCTATCCGATGAATTTGGTTTTGTTTTCTGAGAATTTTGATTGGAGGTTTGTTGCTTTGCTGAGCTGTTGAGCTCACCCTTGCTTTCTGGTGGTTTTCAGGTTCTGGGAAGGGCAAGGAAGTCCAGGATTAGATTTCAGAGTCTGATCAGATTAGGTACTTTTGTACTTTTGATTTTTGTACAGTCATGGCTTTCCTGTTCTGTCTTTCTTTCCGTTGAAAGCCTTGTACTGTTCTGTAGATGATTATTTTGAGGAAATGAATTCAGATAGATGTTTTGTTCCGCTGCATTTGATGTTTTTAGTAGCTCTGTTGTTCTGTGTGCTTCTGTTGAGTTAAGAATTTGGAAGATCAGTTCAGTAACCCAATCCAAAGCCAGATCCTGGTTAGCTATTTTCCCCCGTCGCGATCCGGCGCGGGCGGGATCCGTCTCGTCTCGGGTCGGGTCGTGACAGAGAGAGACTTGTCATGGGATGAGAGGTCAAAGAGGGAGCAGAAGGCCTGGATGTCAAACGGTGAGCTAGCATCATATATGCCTAATCCCTCATATAGATGGCTAAATCGACTGGGTTCTACGTAGCCGCTATTGGGAAAGATGTTGATGTTGCGCTGCTTCATCTTATATGGGAGTTCAAATAAATATCTCACAAGAGCCTTCATATCCACCACAATTGCCTCAAGTATTCCGTGGTTGATCACTCGGAAGCAACCCAAGCCTGACACTGCCTCCATGAGCTTCTCCTTCTCTACTTCAAAATTTGCCAAGTCGATTATTGGAACCTTTATTTCCTCCATTGCCATTATTACCTATCTTTTGCCCTTCTTCTTCTTCTCTTTTTTTCTGTTCTTATTGCCCCAATGAAGTTCAAGGCTTTGGGTTTTAAATGAAAACATTGTAAGTTTAGTGAATATTAATTTCCTTGTGGTCAAACAAATATTAGAGTTTTCATTATCCATTTGTCCACTTCAAACTATTGGATAATGATCTTTTTGGATGAGGTTATATTTATTGAATTATTATTTGCCCCAACTATTGGATGGATTTCTATATTTTTGTTGAACTTGCTCTTCAAACTTCTCATTGTAATATTAAAAGCTTATTAAATTCCAAAGTAGCTCATGGAAAAATTAAATGAGGATTTATGTACACATCATAAAAATTTTATATATTTATAAATTGAATGCCTAAATTTTTTTTACTAACATGCCATTCAAATAACATATAAAAATTTAATGATAATATGAACTTCTTCTGAGTTTAGATTAAAAAAATTAATATATAAATTAATATAAGAATTTATATATTAGATACATAAATATATAAAAATTTTATAATTATGTAAATCACAAACTTGCCATTATTAGAAGCATTTGAGAGGATTTCTTCCATAGTGTGGGCCCATGCTAATGTGCTTCCTTTTTTTTTTTTTTTTCCCCATGATAATATGAACTTCCTCTCAAATGCTTCCAAATGTTTGTTAGAGGGTAACTTGTAATTAGATTTTCTCAATGATACTTACATGATAATATTATTTAAAAAATTTATATTTTTCATTACATATATTGCATATCACCATAGTTTACTTTACATAAAGAATAATTTTATTCATATTTATTATTTTGTTCTCATCATTTATAATACTCATTAAAATTGTAATATTAATACTTAGATGTGAATATATTTAAAAATATATAGATTTCATAAATCATCAAATTAGAATTAGTTTATGATAAAAAGTTTAATGTAGGAGAGTGAGAAATTAACATTTTGACTTTAAATAAATATAATCAGATAATATAAGATTTCACAAGAGATATTATAATTTTTTTGCTTGGGAACCTAAAAATAGAAAATGTGTGAATCATAGAATGAGTTATTAGTTATTACTAACAAAGATCAGAAGCAACATCTACATTGTTCTTTTATGATTTATTTTCCCTATTGGTGAGATGAATAAACTAATTAGAAGGTTGAGGCTGACCATATATAGTAGAAAATTTCTAGGTTAGAAAACATTGAATGCTAAAAAAAAAAACTTTATATTAAATTATTATTAAATTATTTATTATGCTTCAACATTTGTTCTTTTGATGATGCTTTCAAAGATGCTCAGAGCATTAGATGTTAAACTGAAACATTAAAATTCAGCGAGTTAATGATGGCCTCCTTTCTTTATCTATTTGTACATCATACACTTTGATAGAGGAATCAATATTATACTTCACATTATAATATAAAAACATGATAAAGGCATCAATATTAGAAGATGTTATCTTTATTGAATTCTCACCAAATGTTGGATTTCTACATTATTGTTGGAGCCAACAAACATGCTCCAAGTCTTAATTTACATTGATCTTATAATTTGATGGAACTTGTCATTAAATGACAAAGAAAAAGTAAACATGGTGTGTTTGAATGATGAAAAGGATCTAAATTGATTAGATTTTTTTTGTTTTTCAATGGTATATACTATATAGTATAGAATGTGAATGGAATATGTATTTTAACGAACTCCAAGCTATGAAGGTTTTGTAAGGTTGGTTAAATAATTTGTTAACATCTAGAGGCAACATCTAAGGGAAGATGGAGATGCATGATAGCTCAAAATGGCATTGGAAATAGAGTTCTATGAAGCATGCACATGAAGAAAAATGGAGCATAATGTCTCCATGGTGACCTCGTGCACTAGGAGTTTATGAGATATATATATATATATATATATATATATTACAAAAAGTCATATTTCTTACTTAATGTTAGATAAATAATTTGTTTTAGCAAAGTTGATAACATGGGTGTTTTTTTTTATAGAACTAATCGGTATCTGTCTTTCATGTTTTAAAAGCTATGATGGTAACAATTTGTAATTATTAATTATTATCATAAATTAATAATTATAGTTAAAAACTAATTTTTCCAATTTTTGGGTATAATAATTACAATAAATAACATTTTTGGCATTACTTTAAATTTTAGATTCCCATGTTTTTTTAAAGGCTCAATTAATAATGATCTTTAGATAAAATAACTTTTAGTTAGATAAATAATCATTAACCATAATGTATAAAAAATATGTCTGTTGTAAGGAAGTGTAACTTAAATATATTGTTTAATCACATTCAAAAAAATAATAGTACTAATTAATGTTTATAAGGTATAATAATTTTTTTTATTTTGCAAATGTTATGGTACAATTAATTTTTTTTAATGCAATTTATTTCCCTTATGACTCAATAATTGTAACAAAATGGACTAAATGTTAAATTAAGTGGTACATATTTTCATTATTTTTAATAACTTGTTTCTATTACATGGTTATAAGTTTGCACTACAGATGCTTTCATGCTCTTACTCTAACCATGCATGGTCCTAACAAGATACAAATTAATGATTTTATGCTATTTGTGTTGAAATCATTGAAGCTACTATTTTCTTATATTTAAAAAGTTGGTGTTGTTGTCTTGAAAATATTAATGTTTGTGTATTATTGATTTATATTGAAAATACTATTATTTTCATGTTTATGTGGATGAAATGTGTGCTGAAAAGGGGAGAATGGTGAGGAATGTGAAGAATGTGGTGAATATTCATGTGTAATACAAGTGAAATTACAAGAGCTCTTATATTCATGTATATATATCTATATGTTCATGTATTTCTCCATCCGTCTTGAATATGTTGAGTCTAGTAATTAGGTTGTTAAGCCTAAGTTAATGTCCCAAGGCTACCAAGAGGGGGGGTGAATTGGTAGTTTAAAATTTTTAAACCCTCTTTTTAAAATTATGTTGTTTAAAATTATGTTGAACCGAAATGAAAATGTTTCTTTTAAGTTTTTGTAAAAAAAGTTTTTCAATTACAGAGTTTTTAAGACTAAAATTAAAATGCGGAAACGTAAAAACAGTAAAGTAAATGACACCAGATTTATAGTGGTTCGGTCTAAAACCATACCTACATCCACTCCCCAGAGGCACCCTCTGAGTATTGCACTAATACCAATAGTGACTCTCCTTTTTCACCCACAGCAAGGCGGAGAAGCCTTTACAACACACTCTTTTCACCACTACCCGGTGCTGCAGAGAACCGTCATCCTTTTACACAATCCCCAGTGTTGGCAGAGAACCGTCGTCCTTTCACACTCTCCTAGTGTGGGCAAAGAACCCTTCGTCTGTTCACACTCTCCAAGTGTAGGCAGAGAACCCTTCGGCTGTTTACACTCTCCAAGTGTAGGCAGCGAACCCTTCGGCTATTCACACTCTCCAAGTGTAGGCAGCGAACCCTTCGGCTATTCACACTCTCCAAGTGTAGGCAGCGAACCCTTCGGCTATTCACACTCTCCAAGTGTAGGCAGCGAACCCTTCGTCTGTTCACACTCTCCAAGTGTCGGCAGAGAACCAGATCTCCTTGATAGATCTTCTCACAAGAATCTAGAAGGAAGAAGGAAAAGAGTGAATTAATCCCAATTCACAAGTAGAGATTCTTACCTTTGAACTCCAAGTGAAGCCTTCTCGCTCCAGTGGTAGGAATCCTCCCTTGAATGCTCTCTTCCACTCTCTCCTTGGCTATTCTCTCAAGAGGCACGAAGATCAAAATGACAAAAAGATTGGGTGGCAGTCTAATTTGGACTATTTATAGAAAAGACAAGAAAAACCGCCCACAAACTGTAAGTTTTCAATTATGTACGCAGTGGATCGTCCCGTACGATGGTGGATCGTCCTGGATGATTTTACTTAAAATATTTGAAACGATCCTATTTGTATATGTGTACGAAATGTCTTCGTACAGCTTATCGTCCCGTACGAACTAGGTTCGTCCGGTACGAACGGTTATTACCAGGTCGGTTCTAGAAACTGCTGAAAACCGTTCTAAGTCGGTTAATCGTTTGGACGAAAATTTGTTCGTCTGGACGAAATTTTTACAGAGGACCGATCGTCCTGGACGATTTTTAATTTCGTCTGGATGAAAATTTTACAGAGGACCAAGTCTGGACGAAAATTTTCCAGAGACCAGATCGTCTTGAACGATATTTAATTTCGTCTGGATGAAAATTTTACAGAGGACCAATCGCCATGAACGATAATTTAATTTCATCTGGACAAAAATTTTACAGAGAACCAATCGTCCCGTACGATTATTAATTTCATCCTGGACGAATAGGACTTAGAAAAATTTTTAAAGCCAGTTCCTATTCGTTTCATGTGCTCAATAAGAGATAACTGTCTGATCGTCCCGTACGAATGGATATCATCCAGTACGATCAGTATAAATTTTATATGATCTCCTTATGTATGTGTGTGTGTTTTTATTCACTCAAATTACAATCACTTCCTTTCAATTTAATTTCAAAGAAAAGTGCAAGCTTCAAATTTCACAAAATATCTCGTGTTGAATTTGATTTGAAGTCTTCGTAGTCTGGAGTTTGATTTTCCTGAAATGTTAGTACACACAAGAGCAAATACAATTCTTCTAAAATTGTTAGGAGATAACTATACATTTGAGCAATAATGTTTGGAATCATCAAAACTATATAAGTTGCAAAAATGTAAAGTATGCAAATAGCAACTATCATAACAGAATAGATGTGTGACGATCAAGTGGAGGTATAAATAAAAGTAAAGTTATAAGGGAGTCTTGATATATGTAATTCCTCCATCTTACTTGAATAGATATGAGACGATCAAATGGAGGTATATGTGGAAATAGAGGTATAAGCTGGCATAAAAATATATGATCATTAGATTATATACTACTTTATGTTATGTTATATGTGATTCTATTTATGTTTTGATATCATATTCAGTGAAATGTTTATGTTATATAACTATGTTTAAGCGATAATGTGAAATATTATCTCTATTTTGAATTACTATTCAAGTGATACCTTTTTTACTATTTTATATTTGTATCTGTAACATCTATTTAAATGATAATATGAAGTTGTAAAATACACTATATAATGCAAATGTTAGGATAATCCACTTTCAAATGTAATCTCTTGTTCATGTATTGTATATTTATATAAAAGATATTTCTTATATAATTGCATTGAACTCTATAATAGGATGTTTTAGATGACCTAGTTGTTATTGCTCATTCTTTGCATTTATAAATATTTTTAGGAAAGAGTAAAGCTCATGTTGAGTAGATTAGGTTACTAGAGGCTAATAATCAGGTTGGAATAAGGCTAGGTATGTTTAGCATATACTTGTGTCATGAGTTCTTTTAACAGTCATAAGTATAATGGTTTTTTCATGAAATAGAAATAAAATCACAATTATTATACATGTTTATGTTAAAATAGTTTAATGAATTTATATTTTCATCTCTAAGTATATTGGATGTTTATGGAATAGCTCTGTGTGTTGCATTGAGAATTAGAGTAAAGCATGAAAAGAAATCTTCCAAATAAGATTTTGGGAAACTATATGTCCACTGTTATAACCTTAACACAACATGACACATCCCGGTGTAATGGCCTATATTGGATCAGGTTGTGATAATAATATCCTTGATGATGTTTCCTTAAGATAAATACTTCCCTAGCTTTAACTTAATATTGTGGGACCCTTAACCTCATCCTTATTAATTATTAATCAATCAATTATTCATAAATATGAAGTGCACAATACCTATAATGATCCCAATTTACTCATGTAGACTCTTCAATAAGATTGTAAACTCCAAAATTTGATACAAGTAGCTAGTAGGGGTGTCAATATTTGACACGACACGAAAATACGACCCGAACCCGGCCCATAATTTTTGGGTTAGACCCGACCCGTTTCCATAACGAGTCGGGTTCAGGTTCCCAGATTCAACCCGTTTGAAAAAAGGGTCAGGTTCGGGTTGACTCGATGGGTTAACGGCTCAACCCAAAAACCTGTTTGAACCCCTGCCCGCGGACCTGCCCGCCCCCTGCCAGCACGCCCACGCTGCTGCCCGCTAACTCGCGCGGCTACCCGCTCGCCCGCCCGGCTGCCCGCTGTCACGACCCGACCCGATCCGGGACGGATCCCGCTCGCACCGGGCCGCGACACGGAAACGAAACGGAACGAACTGACCAGGATCTGGCTTTGGAATTGGTTTCAGAACTGAATCTTCCAAATTATTCAACACAACAGACATACAAATACAGAGCTACTATTAATCATCAAACACAGCGGAACAAACATCTATCTTTCTTTTTTCCTCAAAACAATCTTCTACAGATACAGTACATGGCTTTTGAACAGAAATAAAGACAGAACAGAAAAGCCATGACTGTACAAAAATCAAAAGGTACAAATAATACCTATACTGATCAGAACTCAAAAATCTACTCCTGGACTTCCTTCCCTTTCCCAGAACCTAAAAACCACCAGAAAACAAGAGTGAGCTCAACAGCTCAGCAAAGCAACAAACCTCCAATCAAAATTCTCAGAATCCAAAACCAAACTCATCAGACAAAATCCAATCAGAAATCGGAACAGAATCGTATCTCGAATCAGAACAGAATCAAAATCATAACTTATACGGACATATATCAAATCAGAATCAGAGTCGTACAGATCAGATCACATCCGAGTACAAATCAGAACGGATTAAATCAACAGAGTCAGAATCGTACATAAATCAGAAATTCAGATCATATCAGAACAGAACAGAATCGGAACAGATATCAAATCAGACAGAAACAGAACAGATCAGACATATCACATTAACAGAATCAGAAATCAGAATTTCAGATCATATCATATCAGAATCATAATTACTTACAGAACAGATACGGAAAGTTTACAGAACAGATACTGAATTCAAAATCATATTAAATCAGATATCAGATATCAGATATATATTTAATAGCTAAATTCCCTGACACTGACTGAATCTTTTTGGATTCAGGCCCCTTATAACTCCTTTTGTGCTCACGACACCAGAACAGATGTGCTTACAGCACCAGAACAGATTTCATCGGATCCGGAACAGAACAGATATCAGATTTCAGATTGAGCTCATTTCAGATTTCCCTGACACTTACTGAATCGCTTAGGATTCAGGCCCCTTATAACTCCCTTTTTATAGCACATACAGATAGCATTTCAATTCAGAATAAATCCGGGCAAATCAGAAATCAGACAAAAATCGGGCAGCACAACGGCAGTATACGAAATTTACACAATTTTCCTGCAAATCAAAATTCACCAAATTCGCACAGAATGTAGATAATCACATTTCAGAACATTTATTCTACTGCACAGATAATTTCCAATTTCACAGAAAAATACAGTCGACTAAAAACATCGCCGAATCAAAAATACCCGGACAAAAATCTTCGGAAAATAACCAAAATGTGCACACCCGGCACGTCAACAATATACAGAAAGTTACGCGGTAAAAACTGAACCAATCAACAGATACGGACGAAAATCATTAACGGAAACAAAATCCGGACAGAAAATACCGCCAAACACGACGGTTCTGAAAATTGAGAAAGGCGGAATGTGCCTTACCTTGCGTACAGCAATATCTCGAACAGTTTCCTCGGACGAAAACGGCTCCGCGTCGTCCGAAAATCAACTTTTCCAAATTTGCCCTCGACTTTCTCTCTCCTCGGCTGATATTTTCGTTTTTATAAAATTTTCTCTCTCTTCAAAACGACTGAAATCAGCTTTATAACCTTCAGATCGGCCCGGCCGATCGCCAGATCGTCCCAGGACAATCAGACCATTTTGGATCGTCCTGGACGGTTCCCAGACTATTCTCAAGCCGATATTTTCTACAGTGCCAATCGGCCTGGACGATGTCCTCAATCGGCCTGGACGATATGTACAGAAAATCACCTGGAGCAAATCTGGGCACTTTCTGGAGCAGAATTTTCACTGATCGTCCCAGGACGATCCAGATCGTCCTGGACGATCCTGGAGCAGATTTTTGATATTACAATCTCCCCAACTTCAAAAAAATGTCGTCCTCGGCATTATCCAATCCAAACTCAGTCAAAATAAGTACGGGAACGACCGTCTCATGTCAGACTCCTTCTCCCAAGTCGCTTCTCGTGCAGTCCGGTGCTTCCACTGGACTTTAACCATCGGAATCTCTTTATTTCTTAACTTTCGGACGTCGTACGCCAAAATTAACTCTGGCTCTTCCTTGTATGCCAGATTTTCCTGAATCTCAACCTCATCAGCAGATATCTTCTTCCCAGAGTCTGAAACCCACTTCCTCAGAGTGGAGACGTGAAACACATTGTGCACGTCAGGCATCGAATCAGAAAGCAACAGTCGGTAAGCAGATTTTCCAATTCTTTCCAAAATCTCAAACGGTCCAACATACCTTGGACTCAGCTTACTCACCTGACCAAATCTGCTCACACCCTTCATCGGACTGACTTTGACATACACAAAGTCACCAACTTGAAACTCAACAAACCTGTGCTTCTGATTATAATACTTCTGCTGTCGATCCTGAGCCGCTTTCAATCTTTCTTTTATCAAACTGATCTTCTTAATAGTTTCCTCAACAAAAGTGGCACCCAATTCCTGTCTATCTCCGACCTCCATCAGAGTCAAAGGAGTACGGCACTTCCTGCCATACAGAGCCTCGTACGGTGCCATACCAATACTGGACTGAAAACTGTTGTTATAAGCAAACTCAATCAGCGGAATATGATCTTCCCAGCTTCCGCCAAAATCCAGAACACAAAGTCTCAACAGATCTTCCAGCACCTGAATAGTCCTCTCAGAGTGTCCATCGGTCTGAGGATGAAAGGCTGTACTGAAATGCAGTTTCGTACCCAAGCCTTGCTGAATGCCTTTCCAAAGTCTGGAAGTAAAACGTCCATCTCGATCTGAAACAATCACTCGAGGCACACCGTACAATCTGACTATTTCCTTCACATAAATCTGTGCCAAACGATCCACCGGATCGGTCTGTCTGATCGGAAGAAAATGGGCTGACTTCGTCAATCGATCTACAACTACCCAAATGGCGTCGTGCCCTTGTCTAGATCGAGGAAAACCCATCGCAAAGTCCATCGTTACCTCCTCCCACTTCCACTCAGGGATAGACAACGACTGCAACAGTCCACCCGGTCGCTGATGCTCTGCCTTCACCAACTGACAGGCTTCGCATCTCGACACAAACTCCGCCACATCCTTCTTCATTCCAGGCCACCAGAATAAAAGCTTCATATCAGCATACATCTTACCACTGCCTGGATGAACAGTGTAGCCTGAATGATGAAATTCATGCAGAATCTCCGGCCTCAAATTCCCAAACACAGGTACCCACAACCTGTTCTTACAGAAAATAAAACCAGAATCAGAAATTCGAAGTTCAGGAGTCTTACCAGATCCAATCTGAGCAATCAACTTCGAATAATCAGAATCTGACTTCTGGGCTTCTTGAATCCGTGTCTCCAAAGTAGACTGAATGCTCATCTGAGCCAAATCCAAATCACTGGAGGAAATCACCTCCAACTGCAATCGCTCCATGTCTCGAATTAGGAAATCATCAAAAGTAAGCTGCAAACCTGATAATCCAGAAGATTTCCTGCTCAGAGCATCCGCTACCACATTAGCCTTTCCAGGCTGATACTGAATAGTCAAATCATAATCCTTGATCAACTCGAGCCATCTTCTCTGTCTCAAATTCAGATCCTTCTGCGTGAAAATATACTTCAGGCTCTTATGATCAGTGAAAATCTCACATCTGACGCCATACAGATAATGACACCAAATCTTCAAAGCAAATACAACAGCAGCTAACTCCAAATCATGCGTCGGGTAATTCTTCTCATGTGGTTTTAACTGTCCAAAAGCATATGCAATTACCTGACCATGCTGCATCAGTACACAACCCAAACCTTTCAGTGAAGCATCACTGAACACCTGAAATCCTTCCGTACCTGACGGAAGTGCTAACACTGGAGCTGAAGTCAAACAGTCCTTCAATCTCTGAAAACTAGCTTCACACTCCGGTGTCCAAACAAAAGCTACTGACTTCTGAGTCAGTCTCGTCAGAGGCGTCGAAATCTGTGAAAATCCCTTCACAAATTTCCTATAATACTCGGCCATGCCCAAGAAACTACGTACCTCAAATACCGTAGTCGGCCTTGGCCAATCAGCAACCGCCTGAATCTTTTGGGGATCTACAGAAATACCTTCTCCGCTAATCACATGCCCCAGAAAAGAAATGCTCTTCAGCCAGAATTCACACTTGGAGAACTTGGCATATAGCTGATGCTGCCTCAGAGTCTCCAACACAATCTTTAAGTGTCTGGCATGATCATCCTCAGAAGCAGAATATACCAGAATATCGTCAATGAAGACGATCACAAACTGATAAAAAAACTCCCTGAATACTCGGTTCATCAGATCCATGAAAATAGCAGGCGCATTGGTTACCCCAAAAGGCATAACCAAAAACTCGTAGTGCCCATACCGAGTACTGAAAGCTGTCTTCACCACATCAGCCTCCTTCACTTTTACCTGATAGTATCCGGATCGCAAATCAATCTTCGAAAACACAGAAGATCCAGAAAGTTGATCGAACAAGTCATCAATCCGAGGCAAAGGATACTTGTTCTTGATCGTGACCTTGTTCAAGTCTCTGTAATCAATACACATACGGAGTGTCCCGTCCTTCTTCTTCACAAACAAAATAGGTGCTCTCCAGGGCGAAACACTAGGACGAACAAAGCCTCTGTCAACCAACTCCTGAAGCTGAACTTTCAACTCAGAAAGTTCTTTCGGTGCCATCCTGTACGGAGCTTTTGATATAGGAGCTGGACCCGGAAAAACATCGATAGAGAACTCCACCTCTCTATCCGGAGGCAAACCAACCAACTCCTCAGGAAAAATATCAGCAAACTCCCGTACCACTGGGATCTCAGAAACAGAACCCACCTCCAGGTTCAGATCCCGCACCGAAGCCAAAAACACTGGGCATCCTTTCTTCCACATTCTGCTCACCTCCAATGCAGAAATCAGACTAGAGAGAACACCTCGTAATCCCCGGAATACAACTCTCTCTCCAGCCACAAGCAAACTCACTTGCTTATTCAGACAGTCAATCTGAGCCTCATACCGACTCAGCCAATCCATGCCCAAAATCACGTCATACGAAGAAATCGGCAACAGAATCAGACTCGATTTCCACTTCTTGCCAACAATATCAATCTCACACAAACAAAACTTCCGAGCAATCAAATTACTTCCAGCCGGTAAAATCACAGACAAAGAAATCGGCAACAAAAATGAAGGCATTTGGACTCGGTCAAAACAATACTTGGAAAGAAACGAGTGACTAGCTCCAGAGTCAAACAAAACACGACATGGCTGATCAGAAATGTAAATCGTACCTGTCACAACATCCGGAGCATCACGAGCCTCCTGCTGACTCAGGCTGTAAACTCGTGGCTGAACTGGAGCAGGAGCTGAAGCAACAGAACTACTCTGCTCCCTCTGAACCGTAGGTGGTCTCCGTGGTCCAGAACTAGTACCACCACCTCTACCAGCAAACCCCTCAGGGCGAGGAGGAACAGTCCTCGGTCTTCCTGCTGAACTGACAGGTCTGACAGAACCCTCAGATCGGAACTCAGAACGCCGGTCAGATCCAGCCTGTGGACACTCTGCAATCCTATGTCTCGGCTGACCACATCTGAAACAAAGACCAGCCATCCTGTAGCACTGGCCATGGTGTCGCCGTCCACAACTCTGGCACACAGGTGCCGAACTAACAGATCCAGAACTCGTCGTACTGGTAGCAGTACCAGACGACCCTCCACTCCTCCTGGAATCACCAGATCCAGTCACAAATATCCTCTTTCCAGAGGAACCACTGCCAGAAGTCTCACCTCCAAATCTCTTCCTACTCGCAGTCCATCGCTGCTGAGTAGCCATCAGATCATTCTCAATAAGACGAGCCCGCTCCACAAGCTCAGAGAAATCAGAAATGTGAAAAGGTACCAGGGGCTGTCTCAAACTATCTCGCAATCCCCTCAAAAATCTATAGCACCTCTCAGCAGAAGTACTAACCAGCTGCGGAGCGTACCTGGCTAATGCAGTAAACTCAGCCTCATACTGCATCACCGTCTTGCTCCCCTGAACAAGTCTCAGAAAACTCTCCTGCATCTGCTGTCGTGCAGAAGGGGGAACAAACCAATCTCGAAATACCTCAGTGAACTCTTCCCAGGTAATCAAAGAGTTCAGCCTACCCTGAAATCTGGCTGCCTGCTGGCCTTCCCACCAGTGCTCAACCTCTCCATCTAACAGAAAAACAGCCAACGGAACCTTCCTATCAGACGGACACTGCATTCCGTCGAAGGTCTTCTCCAATCTCCTCAGCCACTCCTCGGCTGCTCTGGGCTCAACAGCGCCCTCAAATCTCGGAGGCTTCAACCTCAAAAACATCTGCAGATGTCTATCAATATCATCAGATCTGACAGTAAAAGCTCTGCTCTGAGTCTCGCTCATCATCTGAGCAACAAGCGTAGCAAATTGAGACAATGTATCTGCACCGGCCTTTGGGACTGTACTCCCCACTGGTGCTGCTTGACTGGCACTCTGCCCGTCTGTCATGGTCTGGCTGATCCATACAGAAAATCCAAAATCCGGAAAACTATCACAAAAACAACACAAAACAACACAATAAAAAGCCAAATGACCCAAAACTACCCCTAGACAAACTCACTGATTACTTCCTATAGCTCTGTCTGACAATCCAACCAATTTCCAAAACCAGTGCTCTGATACCACTAAAAAGCTTGTCACGACCCGACCCGATCCGGGACGGATCCCGCTCGCACCAGGCCGCGACACGGAAACGAAACGGAACGAACTGACCAGGATCTGGCTTTGGAATTGGTTTCAGAACTGAATCTTCCAAATTATTCAACACAACAGACATACAAATACAGAGCTACTATTAATCATCAAACACAGCGGAACAAACATCTATCTTTCTTTTATCCTCAAAACAATCTTCTACAGATACAGTACATGGCTTTTGAACAGAAATAAAGACAGAACAGAAAAGCCATGACTGTACAAAAATCAAAAGGTACAAACAATACCTATACTGATCAGAACTCAGAAATCTACTCCTGGACTTCCTTCCCTTTCCCAGAACCTGAAAACCACCAGAAAACAAGAGTGAGCTCAACAGCTCAGCAAAGCAACAAACCTCCAATCAAAATTCTCAGAATCCAAAACCAAACTCATCAGACAAAATCCAATCAGAAATCGGAACAGAATCGTATCTCGAATCAAAACAGAATCAAAATCATAACTTATACGGACATATATCAAATCAGAATCAGAGTCGTACAGATCAGATCACATCCGAGTACAAATCAGAACGGATTAAATCAACAGAGTCAGAATCGTACAGAAATCAGAAATTCAGATCATATCAGAACAGAACAGAATCGGAACAGATATCAAATCAGACAGAAACAGAACAGATCAGACATATCACATTAACAGAATCAGAAATCAGAATTTCAGATCATATCATATCAGAATCATAATTGCTTACAGAACAGATACGAAAAGTTTACAGAACAGATACTGAATTCAAAATCATATCAAATCAGATATCAGATATCAGATATATATTTAATAGCTAAATTCCCTGACACTGACTGAATCTTTTTGGATTCAGGCCCCTTATAACTCCTTTTGTGCTCACGGCACCAGAACAGATGTGCTTACAGCACCAGAACAGATTTCATCGGATCCGGAACAGAATAGATATCAGATTTCAGATTGAGCTCATTTCAGATTTTCCTGACACTTACTGAATCGCTTAGGATTCAGGCCCCTTATAACTCCCTTTTTATAGCACATACAGATAGCATTTCAATTCAGAATAAATCCGGGCAAATCAGAAATCAGACAAAAATCGGGCAGCACAACGGCAGTATACGAAATTTACACAATTTTCCTGCAAATCAAAATTCACCAAATTCGCACAGAATGTAGATAATCACATTTCAGAACATTTATTCTACTGCACAGATAATTTCCAATTTCACAGAAAAATGCAGTCGACTAAAAACACCGCCAAATCAAAAATACCCTGACAAAAATCTTCGGAAAATAACCAAAATGTGCACACCCGGCACGTCAACAATATACAGAAAGTTACGCGGTAAAAACTGAACCAATCAACAGATACGGACGAAAATCATTAACGGAAACAAAATCCGGACAGAAAATACCGCCAAACACGACGGTTCTGAAAATTGAGAAAGGCGGAATGTGCCTTACCTTGCGTACAGCAATATCTCGAACAGTTTCCTCGGACGAAAACGGCTCCGCGTCGTCCGAAAATCAACTTTTCCAAATTTGCCCTCGACTTTCATTCTCCTCGGCTGATATTTTCATTTTTATAAAATTTTCTCTCTCTTCAAAACGACTGAAATCAGCTTTATAACCTTCAGATCGGCCCGGCCGATCGCCAGATCGTCCCAGGACAATCAGACCATTTTGGATCGTCCTGGACGGTTCCCAGACTATTCTCAAGCCGATATTTTCTACAGTGCCAATCGGCCTGGACGATGTCCTCAATCGGCCTGAACGATATGTACAGAAAATCACCTTGAGCAAATCTGGGCACTTTCTGGAGCAGAATTTTCACTGATCGTCCCAGGACGATCCAGATCGTCCTGGACGATCCTGGAGCAGATTTTTGATATTACAATCTCCCCAACTTCAGAAAAATGTCGTCCTCGACATTATCCAATCCAAACTCAGTCAAAATAAGTACGGGAACGACCGTCTCATGTCAGACTCCTTCTCCCAAGTCGCTTCTCGTGCAGTCCGGTGCTTCCACTGGACTTTAACCATCGGAATCTCTTTATTTCTTAACTTTCGGACGTCGTACGCCAAAATTAACTCTGGCTCTTCCTTGTACGCCAGATTTTCCTGAATCTCAACCTCATCAGCAGATATCTTCTTCCCAGAGTCTGAAACCCACTTCCTCAGAGTGGAGACGTGAAACACATTGTGCACGTCAGGCATCGAATCAGAAAGCAACAGTCGGTAAGCAGATTTTCCAATTCTTTCCAAAATCTCAAACGGTCCAACATACCTTGGACTCAGCTTACTCACCTGACCAAATCTGCTCACACCCTTCATCGGACTGACTTTGACATACACAAAGTCACCAACTTGAAACTCAACAAACCTGTGCTTCTGATTATAATACTTCTGTTGTCGATCCTGAGCCGCTTTCAATCTTTCTTTTATCAAACTGATCTTCTTAATAGTTTCCTCAACAAAAGTGGCACCCAATTCCTGTCTATCTCCGACCTCCATCAGAGTCAAAGGAGTACGGCACTTCCTGCCATACAGAGCCTCGTACGGTGCCATACCAATACTGGACTGAAAACTGTTATTATAAGCAAACTCAATCAGCGGAATATGATCTTCCCAGCTTCCGCCAAAATCCAGAACACAAAGTCTCAACAGATCTTCCAGCACCTGAATAGTCCTCTCAGAGTGTCCATCGGTCTGAGGATGAAAGGCTGTACTGAAATGCAGTTTCGTACCCAAGCCTTGCTGAATGCCTTTCCAAAGTCTGGAAGTAAAACGTCCATCTCGATCTGAAACAATCACTCGAGGCACACCGTACAATCTGACTATTTCCTTCACATAAATCTGTGCCAAACGATCCACCGGATCGGTCTGTCTGATCGGAAGAAAATGGGCTGACTTCGTCAATCGATCTACAACTACCCAAATGGCGTCGTGCCCTTGTCTAGATCGAGGAAAACCCATCGCAAAGTCCATCGTTACCTCCTCCCACTTCCACTCAGGGATAGACAACGACTGCAACAGTCCACCCGGTCGCTGATGCTCTGCCTTCACCAACTGACAGGCTTCGCATCTCGACACAAACTCCGCCACATCCTTCTTCATTCCAGGCCACCAGAATAAAAGCTTCATATCAGCATACATCTTACCACTGCCTGGATGAACAGTGTAGCCTGAATGATGAGATTCATGCAGAATCTCCGGCCTCAAATTCCCAAACACAGGTACCCACAACCTGTTCTTACAGAAAATAAAACCAGAATCAGAAATTCGAAGTTCAGGAGTCTTACCAGATCCAATCTGAGCAATCAACTTCGAATAATCAGAATCTGACTTCTGGGCTTCTTGAATCCGTGTCTCCAAAGTAGACTGAATGCTCATCTGAGCCAAATCCAAATCACTGGAGGAAATCACCTCCAACTGCAATCGCTCCATGTCTCGAATCAGGAAATCATCAAAAGTAAGCTGCAAACCTGATAATCCAGAAGATTTCCTCCTCAGAGCATCCGCTACCACATTAGCCTTTCCAGGCTGATACTGAATAGTCAAATCATAATCCTTGATCAACTCGAGCCATCTTCTCTGTCTCAAATTCAGATCCTTCTGCGTGAAAATATACTTCAGGCTCTTATGATCAGTGAAAATCTCACATCTGACGCCATACAGATAATGACACCAAATCTTCAAAGCAAATACAACAGCAGCTAACTCCAAATCATGCGTCGGGTAATTCTTCTCATGTGGTTTTAACTGTCCAAAAGCATATGCAATTACCTGACCATGCTGCATCAGTACACAACCCAAACCTTTCAGTGAAGCATCACTGAACACCTGAAATCCTTCCGTACCTGACGGAAGTGCTAACACTGGAGCTGAAGTCAAACAGTCCTTCAATCTCTGAAAACTAGCTTCACACTCCGGTGTCCAAACAAAAGCTACTGACTTCTGAGTCAGTCTCGTCAGAGGCGTCGAAATCTGTGAAAATCCCTTCACAAATTTCCTATAATACTCGGCCATGCCCAAGAAACTACGTACCTCAAATACCGTAGTCGGCCTTGGCCAATCAGCAACCGCCTGAATCTTCTGGGGATCTACAGAAATACCTTCTCCGCTAATCACATGCCCCAGAAAAGAAATGCTCTTCAGCCAGAATTCACACTTGGAGAACTTGGCATACAGCTGATGCTGCCTCAGAGTCTCCAACACAATCTTTAAGTGTCTGGCATGATCATCCTCAGAAGTAGAATATACCAGAATATCGTCAATGAAGACGATCACAAACTGATCCAAAAACTCCCTGAATACTCGGTTCATCAGATCCATGAAAATAGCAGGCGCATTGGTTACCCCAAAAGGCATAACCAAAAACTCGTAGTGCCCATACCGAGTACTGAAAGCTGTCTTCACCACATCAGCCTCCTTCACTTTTACCTGATAGTATCCGGATCGCAAATCAATCTTCGAAAACACAGAAGATCCAGAAAGCTGATCGAACAAGTCATCAATCCGAGGCAAAGGATACTTGTTCTTGATCGTGACCTTGTTCAAGTCTCTGTAATCAATACACATACGGAGTGTCCCGTCCTTCTTCTTCACAAACAAAATAGGTGCTCTCCAGGGCGAAACACTAGGACGAACAAAGCCTCTGTCAACCAACTCATGAAGCTGAACTTTCAACTCAGAAAGTTCTTTCGGTGCCATCCTGTACGGAACTTTTGATATAGGAGCTGGACCCGGAAAAACATCGATAGAGAACTCCACCTCTCTATCCGGAGGCAAACCAACCAACTCCTCAGGAAAAATATCAGCAAACTCCCGTACCACTGGGATCTCAGAAACAGAACCCACCTCCAGGTTCAGATCCCGCACCGAAGCCAAAAACACTGGGCATCCTTTCTTCCACATTCTGCTCACCTCCAATGCAGAAATCAGACTGGAGAGAACACCTCGTAATCCCCGGAATACAACTCTCTCTCCAGCCACAAGCAAACTCACTTGCTTATTCAGACAGTCAATCTGAGCCTCATACCGACTCAGCCAATCCATGCCCAAAATCACGTCATACGAAGAAATCGGCAACAGAATCAGACTCGATTTCCACTTCTTGCCAACAATATCAATCTCACACAAACAAAACTTCCGAGCAATCAAATTACTTCCAGCCGGTAAAATCACAGACAAAGAAATCGGCAACAAAAACGAAGGCATTTGGACTCGGTCAAAACAATGCTCGGAAAGAAACGAGTGACTAGCTCCAGAGTCAAACAAAACACGACAGGGCTGATCAGAAATGTAAATCGTACCTGTCACAACATCCGGAGCATCACGAGCCTCCTGCTGACTCAGGCTGTAAACTCGTGGCTGAACTGGAGCAGGAGCTGAAGCAACAGAACTACTCTGCTCCCTCTGAACCGTAGGTGGTCTCCGTGGTCCAGAACTAGTACCACCACCTCTACCAGCAAACCCCTCAGGGCGAGGAGGAACAGTCCTCGGTCTTCCTGCTGAACTGACAGGTCTGACAGAACCCTCAGATCGGAACTCAGAACGCCGGTCAGATCCAGCCTGTGGACACTCTGCAATCCTATGTCTCGGCTGACCACATCTGAAACAAAGACCAGCCATCCTGTAGCACTGGCCATGGTGTCGCCGTCCACAACTCTGGCACACAGGTGCCGAACTAACAGATCCAGAACTCGTCGTACTGGTAGCAGTACCAGACGACCCTCCACTCCTCCTGGAATCACCAGATCCAGTCACAAATATCCTCTTTCCATAGGAACCACTGCCATAAGCCTCACCTCCAAATCTCTTCCTACTCGCAGTCCATCGCTGCTGAGTAGCCATCAGATCATTCTCAATAAGACGAGCCCGCTCCACAAGCTCAGAGAAATCAGAAATGTGAAAAGGTACCAGGGGCTGTCTCAAACTATCTCGCAATTCTCTCAAAAATCTATAGCACCTCTCAGCAGAAGTACTAACCAGCTGCGGAGCGTACCTGACTAATGCAGTAAACTCAGCCTCATACTGCATCACCGTCTTGCTCCCCTGAACAAGTCTCAGAAAACTCTCCTGCATCTGCTGTCGTGCAGAAGGGGGAACAAACCAATCTCGAAATACCTCAGTGAACTCTTCCCAGGTAATCAAAGAGTTCAGCCTACCCTGAAATCTGGCTGCCTGCTGGCCTTCCCACCAGTGCTCAACCTCTCCATCTAACAGAAAAACAGCCAACGGAACCTTCCTATCAGACGGACACTGCATTCCGTCGAAGGTCTTCTCCAATCTCCTCAGCCACTCCTCGGCTGCTCTGGGCTCAACAGCGCCCTCAAATCTCGGAGGTTTCAATCACAAAAACAACACAATAAAAAGCCAAACGACCCAAAACAACCCCCAGACAAACTCACTGATTACTTCTTATAGCTCTGTCTGACAATCCAACCAATTTCCAAAACCAGTGCTCTGATACCACTAAAAAGCTTGTCACGACCCGACCCGATCTGGGACGGATCCCGCTCGCACCGGGCCGCGACACGGAAACGAAACGGAACGAACTGACCAGGATCTGGCTTTGGAATTGGTTTCAGAACTGAATCTTCCAAATTATTCAACACAACAGACATACAAATACAGAGCTACTATTAATCATCAAACACAGCGGAACAAACATCTATCTTTCTTTTTTCCTCAAAACAATCTTCTACAGATATAGTACATGGCTTTTGAACAGAAATAAAGACAGAACAGAAAAGCCATGACTGTACAAAAATCAAAAGGTACAAACAATACCTATACTGATCAGAACTCAAAAATCTACTCCTGGACTTCCTTCCCTTTCCCAGAACCTGAAAACCACCAGAAAACAAGAGTGAGCTCAACAGCTCAGCAAAGCAACAAACCTCCAATCAAAATTCTCAGAATCTAAAACCAAACTCATCAGACAAAATCCAATCAGAAATCGGAACAGAATCGTATCTCGAATCAGAACAGAATCAAAATCATAACTTATACGGACATATATCAAATCAGAATAAGAGTTGTACAGATCATATCACATCCGAGTACAAATCAGAACGGATTAAATCAACAGAGTCAGAATCGTACAGAAATCAAAAATTCAGATTATATCAGAATAGAACAGAATCGGAACAGATATCAAATCAGACAGAAACAGAACAGATCAGACATATCACATTAACAGAATCAGAAATCAGAATTTCAGATCATATCATATCAGAATCATAATTGCTTACAGAACAGATACGGAAAGTTTACAGAACAGATACTGAATTAAAAATCATATCAAATCAGATATCAGATATCAGATATATATTTAATAGCTAAATTCCCTGACACTGACTGAATCTTTTTGGATTCAGGCCCCTTATAACTCCTTTTGTGCTCACGGCACCAGAACAGATGTGCTTACAGCACCATAACAGATTTCATCGGATCCGAAACAGAACAGATATCAGATTTCAGATTGAGCTCATTTCAGATTTCCCTGACACTTACTGAATCGCTTAGGATTCAAGCCCCTTATAACTCCCTTTTTATAGCACATACAGATAGCATTTCAATTCAAAATAAATCCGGGCAAATCAGAAATCAGACAAAAATCGGGCAGCACAACGGCAGTATACGGAATTTACACAATTTTCCTGCAAATCAAAATTCACCAAATTCGCACAGAATGTAGATAATCACATTTCAGAACATTTATTCTACTGCACAGATAATTTCCAATTTCACAGAAAAATGCAGTCGACTAAAAACACCGCCGAATCAAAAATACCCGGACAAAAATCTTCGGAAAATAACCAAAATGTGCACACCCGGCACGTCAACAATATATAGAAAGTTACGCGGTAAAAACTGAACCAATCAACAGATACGGACAAAAATCATTAACGGAAACGAAATCCGGACAGAAAATACCGCCAAACACGACGGTTCTGAAAATTGAGAAAGGCGGAATGTGCCTTACCTTGCGTACAGCAATATCTCGAACAGTCTCCTCGGACGAAAACGGCTCCGCGTCGTCCGAAAATCAACTTTTCCAAATTTGCCCTCGACTTTCTCTCTCCTCGGCTGATATTTTCATTTTTTATAAAATTTTCTCTCTCTTCAAAACGACTGAAATCAGCTTTATAACCTTCAGATCGGCCCGGCCGATCGCCAGATCGTCCCAGGACGATCAGACCATTTTGGATCGTCCTGGACGGTTCCCAGAACTATTCTCAGGCCGATATTTTCTACAGTGCCAATCGGCCTGGACGATGTCCTCAATCGGCCTGGACGATATGTACAGAAAATCACCTGGAGCAAATCTGGGCACATTCTGGAGCAGAATTTCCACTGATCGTCCCAGGACGATCCAGATCGTCCTGGACGATCCTGGAGCAGATTTTTGATATTACACCCGCGACCCCGCCCAGCGCGAGCGCACCCGCCCCGCCCGACCGCACCCGTGCGACCCCGCCCCGCGCGATCGCACCCTGCACCCGCCCCCGCACGACCGCACCCTGCACCCGCGCAACCCCGCCCCGCGCGACCTCGCCCGCTCTGCGCACTTCGCCCCACGCACTCGCCCCGCGCGACCGGCTTTCTCGGGCCGGGTCGGGTCAACCCGGTAACCCGTCGGGTCTGGTTCGAGTTCTCATTTCCGACCTGTTTACCTAACCGGGTCGGGTTATGGTCGACCTATTTGAACCCGGGTCAATTCCGACCCGACCCGTGACCCGAAATTGACACCCCTAGTAGCTAGAGTAAATTCAATTTCTCATATGATTCATGTTGACTCCATATTGCCTGTTGTTGTTGTTAATCTTTCTCCTGATGATAATATAACTCTAGAAGTTATTTTCTAACCTCTCTCACCTCTTCAAAAAAGTTGAGAGACATCTAATAACACCTTTTCTAGTTGGATTGATGACGCACATAGAAGAATCAAGTTTATTCCTACCCTATCTTCTTTATATATTTTGTTGGGCCTCAATAGGATTTATCATCATATGATTGGCGACAAATAGCATCAATAAACTCATTTATGAAAATTTGATAATAATACTACAATGGAGTTTTCTAACTTGTGTACACAACATTGCAATGATAAAAGAAATAAAAGAAAAATATTGATTATGTGCTTTCTTTATATTATATCATTTTCAAACCTCTCTTATTTAACGAAGTATAAGAATGAGAAATGTTGTATAACAAGGCTTTTCTTTCCATGTCTTTGTCTTATTTTGAATTAACTGATTGTGTCCATATTTTATAATTATCATTTATAGTAATTGTAAATTATTTTCTTTAAATAAAATTAATAGATTATTCATTAGTGATAAGTAATTATTAATAAATACACTATCAAATAATCCTTTTATACAATGGTAACACATTAGTGATCATCAATGTCTTAGATTAAAATATTTGTCTATAATGTCCTTTGTTATTTCTATAATTTCTAATAGTGAAAGAAGTCCAACATGAATATAATTGTTAATGCCGATGGATATAGGCTATCATAGATGCACAACATTGTATAAGATTGGTAGAAGATCTCCATTGTTACTTATTTTGATTCCATCAAGGACAAAGAAGGGTCTATCTCAAACTTTATGACACTTTCATCCCTTTGGTTGCACATTAAAGTTAGATGATAAGATTTATAATATCTTAATTTAAAAACAAATAAAAATAAAACCTATTACATAATTTATTTTAATCATATGTCTTATACAATATAGAAGGAAAAGTTAAAGTATAATGCTACAAAAACTAAACTATTGTAAATGACCCCCATGAAGAAGGGCCCTCATAATTACATCAACCTTTGATCTTAGTAGTTTCTATATGTATCTTGTAATAATTAAGCCACTTAAACTTTCCATTTATGTAAATTTAATATTAATGTAATCAATTATAATGTCTTCTTAACATAACAAAAGATATGTATGTGTTATGATAAAAATTGAGTGGATCATGTCACTCTGCTAGAGTTTAACTAACAAACATAGGTGGAAAGTATGGGAGGCTAATAGAAGTCCACATATGTAGATTTTGTTGATAGTATTGAAAATATTGAATAAAGTTGGATCCAATTCACATTAAATATATCTATGTAAAATCAATTTAAAGCATAATTTGTCATAAAAAGATAAGATGGAGGAGATTATGTGCTCCATGCCTAAAGAATCAAAACATTAAGATGCTTCAAGTGGTGAAATCCATGCGAGTGTAAGACAAAGAAAGGTGAGGAATGCAATGATGATAAGAGTAGGATAATATTGTTTTATATGTGATTTTTTTTTTTAACATCAGGCTGATGATGTTAAGAATAATGCTCAACTTACAGCAAGGTTCTAATTTAAACCATTCAACCTTCATATAACTCTTCATTAGCATTTGAATCTTTTCCATTTAGCAAATAACTATAGGATGCAACCTCTATTATTAATTATTAATCATTTTATTACATGTAAATTCATGGGGCCAACATATATTAAGCCATTTTTGTAGCTTCATCTATAGCCCATTTTAGCAGGACTTCAGTTGCTATTGTTATAGTTGAGCTTCGAATCTTTCTATATTCCATGTAGTCAAAACTTTCATAGAGCTTTGGGTGCTCAAAATCAACTAATTCAGCTTGAGGCTCAACCTTCTTGTCATTAGGTGCAAGTATAAATATGGCAACAGTGATTCGTGGCTCTTCTTTCTTGCATAATATCCTATGCTGCACATTAAGATGTCTTCCATTACTCCATTCTTCAACCAACAATCAAGAAAAAAATTTTGAGGCTGCTTTAAGAAAAATAATAAAAATTGTTGTATCTTTATGCTATGTGATTTATCATACTTTGACAAATTTTCATATTTATGAGAATTTTAGTAAAATTAAATTGGACACAATTATGATGGATGCAAGTAGTAATGTAGCACCCAAAACATTATAAATAAATAGTTGAAAGCACCTTTTTTGGGGGATGGGGAGGGGGGGTAGGAACTTTACTATAGATAAATTCCCTAAGCTTCTCTTTCTAGCTATAATTTTCTTCAGCTTTGTTCTCTTTCTCTCTCTTAATTTGTTTATTATATTTATATACTATATCATACTTGGACATTAAATTATTATTAACTATATAATTAACAAGTTAAACTACATCTTAAATTCAATTATAAAAATTATTTTGATTAGTAATTCGAAGCATTCTGTTTATTTATGTTACACAATTGAGTTGCTACTTGCCATTTTTATTCAACAAAGTATAAATTGAATAACATAGTAAATATCAAAAAAGAAATGTCATTCCATTTTATAAAAGACTATATTAATTTACAACAACAAAAATGAAAAGAAGAACTATCTATACGTGCAGGAATGTCTACTATTTGCATTTATATATTTTTTGTGTTTTCTTCTTGACTTCATCTACTAAGAATTTTGCAATCTTTAAGAAAATGGTTGCCAATCTGGATCTACTATATTTTGACTTATAAAGAGATCAAAGCATAAAATGATACCATCCTTGTATTTACTTATTAATGTTAAAATTATACATTAGAAAATTAGATCTTCAACTATCATGAAAAATCACAAAATTCTCTTTATGTGAAAAGAAACATTTCTATAAGATATACCAAAATCAGCCATGTTGCGTACTGGAACATTCATGAATGTAGAGAGATAAAGAGCTTAATGTCTCAGCTTTGAACGAAGATCCAACAAACATATGGATAAAGAGAGGGGAGTAAGAGTCATAAAAGACACCAAAATTTTTAGGTGGAAAACCCTAAAAAGGGGAAAAACCATGGGGCTAGCCTAATTAAAATGATTATGCTAATTTTTGTAGTCTATTATAAATGATGCATTTCCTTGGGGGAAGGCTTTGGATGATATTGGAAGAATCCAATGATAAGGGAGTCATTCTTAAAAGAACTTTGGCATGTTCATTTGGTTGGAAAGACGATGGAGATCAAAAGGACCTTAGTCTGTGGGAGACGAGGGTTGGTGGGATCATAGTCTAAAGGCGACATAAGTCGAAGAGATGATATTTGAGGGGTTATGGTGGTCAGAGGGTCCGTAATTGACTAACGATGGTGGTTAGAGGGACCGTAGTCAACGCGCAACGGGAGGTCGAAGGGATAGTAGTCAGTAGGCAACAATGATTGGAAGTACTATAGTCGACAGACGACTCTGGTCTGAGTGATTATAGTATATAGATGGTGGAGATCAGCGGCCGGACAACGGTCTGATGATGGTTGAGAAAAATTCTGTCTTTGGTCAACAGCAAGGTGGAAGTCCAACGTCGTACGATATACTGGAGGTAATCTAACGGTGGTCGGTGGCTAGGCGGTGGTTCTACAATAATCAAGAAGAAGTCTAATGGCGGTCCATGGCTGGGTAATTATCCGACTGGGGTTGACAACTGAGCTGCTGTTTGACGATGGTCGGGTGATAGTCCGGCAGTGGCCAATGACCGAGTTAAAGTCTAATGGCAGTCATCGGTCGAATGATGGTTTGACGATGATCAGGCGAAAGTTAGGTGGTTGGCAACTGTCAGCAACTTGGTGGAATTTTGGCAGTAGTCGGCTACCAGATGGTTGTCCAGTGATAGTCGATGGTGGTTCGTCAGCAGTGGTATTGAAGCTCTTGAAGCTTCAAAGCTCTCTCTAATCTCCATCCAAAATGCGCCCTCTCATATAGAGAGTGGGGCTTTATTTATAGATTTTTTTTAATGGAATGCCTCATAAATATAGAAAAGATTTGGGCATGTTTGGAGTGCTCCATCAAAAGGCCTATATTGATTCCCCTAATTAAAGAGCATTGTTCAAGTATTTAAGTGCCTTATTGATGTTTCAATTCAGTAATCTTAGCCTCGTTGGATTCATCTCGCCAAGTTGCATGATTCAACTATAAGCATACCATATTTAGATATCCTCTGGTCATCAAATTTAGGCTTTGAATATTTCAAATGTTCTTTAGGCCCACGATTTGGACCCATTTGGGCTCAGATTGGACCTATTTTGGTGTTGTTGGGTTTGTCTCTTTTAAACTTTAAGTTTGACTCTAAGTTTGCTGAAATTGGAGTTCGGATAGTCCATAACTTAAATTTGAAAGTTTTCAACTTAGATATGCCTTGAGATTTGTTCATGATGAAGGCAATTTTTGGTGGCTCATCAAATCATAATGAAATCTCCTTGAAGAAAAGCTTGTAAAATTATTTCTCTCAATGAACCTTGTTTTTTTTCTTCACCAGAATATATGGGAAAATTTGATAATTAATGTAGGTTGAGAAAGGGAAATCCCTATATATATATATATATATATATAAAGCGGTTGTCTTACTCCCTATAGAAGTAGACACACTTCTTCACATTAAATACAAACAATGCATCTCTTCATATGGGACATATTAACATCTTTTCATATTGGATTTTCTAACATTCTTCCACTTGGTCCATTTAAATAGCATTGGCAAGGTGAAAATAATATATACATAATATTTTCTTATTTACACTTTAGTCATATTACAATAATATCAAATGAAATAACTAACCAAGATGAGTCATGGCAATAAATATCAATAATGTGACATCTTTCCTTCCATGCACAACAATGCTAGCAAATAACTTCATAATATGAATTAATTGTAATGTCCAGATAATGTCTTTGTCAAAGATGATTCCTACCATCAACCTTTTTTTATTATTATGTAATTGAAAGTAAGCAGAAAATATCAAAAACACAATTAGTGATATCTATATATATATGTTATAGAAAAATCAACATAAAGATCATTAAATATACCTCATAGATTATATCAAAGACCCATGTGATCAACATGTTCCTTAAATATCTTTGGTGAAAAACCTTTAGTCAAAGGATCTACGATCATTAGCTCAATTTTCATATGTTCTATGAACATTATTTGTTTCTAAACTTCATCCTTAACAGCCAAATATTTGAGCTCCATTGGAATATTGAACGTTCTTGGAGAAAAAGATTGTTGTAGAATTATCACAATATATTCTCAGTAGCATGGCAATATTATCGACAGTTCCAAGTTGTAAGATAAAATTTTGCAATAATAAAGCATGAATAGTGGCCTCAAAGCATTCCACAAATTCAACTTCCATAGTAGATGATGCTATAATAGTCTACTTGGCACTTTTCCATGATATTGCTCCTCCAGCTAGTAGAAACAAGTAACTTAAAGTTGACTTCCGACTATCAGCACAACCAGCAAAATTTGAGTCGGAGTAGCCAACCACCTCCAACTGATTGGACCTTCATTATGTAAACAAATAGTGTCTTATTCCCTTCAAATATCTTAAAACTTTATTTGCAGCTTTCTAATGCTCTAGTCCTAGATTACTTTGGCATCTTGTGAGCATTCCAACTATAAAACTAATGTCCAGTCTTGTACAAGTTTGAGAATACATCAAGTTCAACCAATAGATATATAAGGAATATTTTCCATTCTATTATTTTTCTAATGCATTATGTGGACAATCTTTTTCAATGAACTTGTCCCCTTTACAAATAGAAGCATGAGTGGTTACACATTTAGCCATATGAAATTTCTTAAGAACTTTATCAATATATCCCTTTTGAGATAACCCTAACAATCCACTTGATCAATTTTAAAATATTTCAATTCATATCAAAAAAGTTAACTCACCCATATCTTTCATTTCAAGGTTCATAAAAAACTATCTCTTATTTTCTTTTATCAATTCAAGATCATTACTGGCAAACAATATGTCATCAACATAAATAATCAAGTAAATAAATTTACTTCCACTAACCTTTAGGTATATACACCGATCAACATTATTTTTCTTAAATCCAAAGGACATGATGGTATCATTAAACTTAAGATGACATTATATGGAAGCTTGTTTAAGTCCATAAATGACTTCTTTAATTTGCATATCATATGCTCCTTTCCCTTAATTAAGAAACCATCAGGTTGATTCTTATAAACTTTTCATCTAAATTTCTATTTAGAGAAAAGCTATTTTCACATCCATTTGGTGCAACTCTAAATTGAAATGAGTTGCCAAAGCTATTATGATCATAAGAGAGTCCTTCTTTGATACAAGAAAGAACATCTCTTTTTAATCAGTACCTACCTTTTGACTAAAACCTTTTGCAATAAGTCTAGCTTTATGTTGTTCAATATTATCATTACAATATTGTTTAATCTTGAATACCCATTTACACTTAACTGTCTTAAAACCTCTAATCAAATTAATGAAATCCCAAACTTTATTTTGTTCCATTAATTTCATCTTATTATTTATAACATTGATCCACTTTTCAGAATTTCTACTTTTAAAGGCATGTGAAAATCAAACTAGATCTTTACTTGTTCATAAATCATAATCAGATTCTTATAGATATACTAAATAATCATATGAAATAGTTGATCTCCTTTCTCTTTGAGATCTCCTTAGTGCAATTTCCGCCGGAAAACCGTCAGAAAATGCTCAATTATAAAACCGCCGGAAAATGCTCAATTTCTGCCAGAAATTGCCGTCGGAAATGAGTGATTATCCTGTAGTGTGTTCTACAATTGATTCATTGATGCATTCTTATTATGGAGTGATTGATTACTAGATTGTTGTTCAATATTATCATATTGTTTGACAAGTGGAGAAACAATAATTTCCTTTGAAGTTATGGGTACTGGGATAAGCACCCAAACTTCTTCGATGACCACATTTTGTGATACATCACTCTAACTAATTTCACCATTCTCAAAAAATTTGGCATTTTCAATTTTAATAATTATCGCGTTATGGTTAGGGCAATAAAATCTATAAGGTAATCAATAAAGTGCCAGCTTACACTTCTATAATCAAATTTATTTTCTTGTGAATTATAGATCCTAGCCTCTATGGACAACCCAAACTATGAAAATGTCTCAAACTCGATTTCCTACCCGTCCACATTTTAAAAGGAGTCTTTTGAAATGCCTTACTAGGAACCTAGTTAAGCACATAAATGGCTATATTAAGGGGCTACATCCACAATAAAATGGGTATTGAGGAGTTAGCTAATATACTTCTAACTATTTCTATAAAAGTATGATTGAGCCTTTCAGCTACACCATTCTACTATGGCATACCAGACATTATGTATTGTGCACAAATACCATGTTCTTGTAGGAATTTAGCAAATGGTCTTGGACAATATCTTATTCCACATTCCTTCCAAATTACTTGCCACCTTTTCAAATCAAATGATTTTTACCTTTATATTCAATTGTTGCTCAACTTCAGTAGTATATTATTTTAAAGTATTTATTGCTTGAGAATTTTCATGCAACGAACAAATGTAACCATAACATGAAAAATCATCGATAAAAGTGATATAAGTATTTTCTCCACTAAATGATAGTGAGTTGAAAGCTCCACAAATATTAGTATAGGAAATATTCATAAGTTCTCCATTTCTTTTAGCACCTTTCTTTGTATGTTTGGTTTGTTTACCTTTAATACAATCCACATATACATCGAAATCAGTAAAATGAATTTTGAAAGAATTCCATCTTTTATCAATCTATATATTCTTTCTCTAGATATATGACCCAACTTTTTATGCCACAAGAAAGAAGAATTCTCATTAATACTACTACATTTAATTCCAACATCATGATGCAAGGTGAGAAGTGTTTTAGCAAAAAAAATATTAAGATTAATTCTATATAACCCCTCAAATAAAACATCAAAACTGATAAAAGAGTCATTTCTTAACAGACAAAAGCTATGCTCAAAATATAAAGCATAACCATCATAATCAAGTATTGATAGGGAAATTAAATTTCTAGAAATAAAAGAAATAATAAATGTATCAAATAGGTTCAAATAGTGGTCTAATTCTAAACACAAATGTAAAGTTCTAACACCAATAATTAGTACTTGAGTTCCATTTCCCAAGACTATAAAATGCTCATTTTTCCTTATGTTTTGGATTGAAAGGAATCCCTGCATTGAATTTGAAATATGAATAGTATAACCAGACTCAATCCACCAGGTATTAGAAGGAACTTCTATCATATTTGTTTCAAAATATACATAAGCTAAAAACTTACCCTTCTTCTCAAACCAAGCTCTACATTTTGAGCAATTTTTCTGTAAATGCCCATAGCCATGACAGAAAGAACATTTCGATCTATTATGTTCCTTCTTGCGATTCCCATTGACATGAGAAGGTTATGCTATTGCAAATCTATTTTCATGACTTATATTTTGATGATTGACAAACACCATTGATTCTCTTAGACTGCCTGTTACTTCTAACTTTTTAGGAATTGAAGATCGGACGAACAAACGAAGCCAGTTCAAGATTGCGTAGGTTAGGGTTGAGTCAGTCTGTACTTTGCTTTTTCTCTTCTTGAGTCAATTTATAATGTTCAAAGAGACAGATGCTAAGTAACCCTACACACACACACACTTGAGAGACTTAGAATTTCTGTTTTTACTCAAATCGGCCTGGACGATATTTACATCGTCCAGGACGATCGGGCTTAAAACAGAAAATCTAATCAGGGGTTCTTAATTAAGGCAGCCGTCATTAGCCAATCGGCCTGGACGATACATGTATCGGTCAGGACGATAGGATCAAAACAGAAAGAAATTACCGTCATAAACAATTAAGGTATTCTGTATTTTTGGCAATCGGCCAGGAGGATCTTGGATCGGCCAGGACCATCTTGGATCGGCCAGGACGATATTCACAATTATGCCTTAATTAATTAGACAAATCAAGGAAGTAATTAAGGATGATTGATACGATCACATTGTCCTGGACGATCGCAGGATCGGCCAGAATGATCTATTCAAAAAAACTTAGTTACTTCTGGACGATAAATATCGATCAGCACAAATTCAAGGCGATGTGCTGGACGATCGGGATCGAACAGCTTGAATTCAGGGCGATGCTCTGAATGATTTTCCTCTAATTTGAACTGATCGGCCTGAACGATCGTGAGATCGTCCTGAACGATCAAGCCAATTTTTAATCATCCAGTTTCCATTCAGGGCGATGCTCTGGCCGATCTTCTGAGATTTGTACTGATCGGCCATGACGATTTTCATATCGTCCTGGACGATATAGTCGGCAACTTGCAATTAATGAGCTCATTTGAAGCTCTTCTATTTAAGAGCTCTTGTTCTATGTTTTTGAACATCTTTTGCTGTTGCCTTGACCTGAGAAGACCTTAAGGAGAGAAAGAGATAGAGAGAGAGAGAGAGGATCTTGTGAGGGGGAGCTTGTGAGGGGATTCACAAGGGTTGCTTCAAGGATCGCTCTGCTTCTTCTTCATCTAGAGTTTCTCGTCCGTGGAAGGGAAGGTAGAGGTAAGGATTCAGCAACTGATAGTGGTTCTCTGCCAGCTTCAGGAGGAAGCAAAAGGAGATAGGTTCTCTACCTTGCCGGGGTGAAAAAAAGTGGTTCTTTATAAAGGCTTCTCCGCCTAACTGTGTGGGCTAAAGGAGAGTCACGATTGTAGTGCAATACTCGGAGGGCGCCTCCGGGGAGTGGACGTAGGTCGAGTTGACCGAACCACTATAAATTTATGTGTTTTTGTTTCTTGCTTCCGCACTTTAATTTCCGCACTTATTTTTCTCGTGGTGTGATTTTGGTTTATATGATTTTACTTCTTTGTGAAAAGAATTTTTAAAATACCAATTCACCCCCCCCCCCCTCTTGGTTAGCTTGGGCCAATTCTATAGGGCTTAACATCACTAACAAACTTTCAAGTGGTATCAGAGCACTTTCTAGATCTGAGCACTTTCAAGTGGTATTAGAGCTTCTTTCATAAAATAAGTTTTTAAAAACTTTTGAATCTGATCCATGGCTAACTTTGGGAATCGAAACACTACTAAAGGATATTCAATTACACGACCTCCATTGTTTGACAACTTATCTTTTGATTTCTGGAAAACCCGTATGTCAACATTTTTACAATCAACTGATTATCGCAATTGAATGCTTATCAAAGAAGGTTATTCTCCACCTTCTCATTAAATTAATGATGTTAACTCTGAAGTTGCTTTTACTGAATGGACTTTCGATGAAAGAGAATTAGCCCAATTAAATGAAAAATGTTTGAACTATTTTTTTTTTTTTGTGCTTTAAAATCTGAGGATTACATGCATGTTTCTATTTGTTCAACTGGTAAAGAGATTTGAGATAGGTTATGTATCATTTATGAAGAAACCAATGAAATGAAACAATCTCGTTTGAATATTCTCTTGCATGACTACGAACTTTTTCGTATGAAACCATCTGAATCTATTTCTGACATGTATACTAGGTTTACTCAGATAGTTACTTCACTGTATGCATTAGGAAGAGAACTTTCAAACTTTGAAAAAGTAAACAAGATTTTACGATGCTTGCCTTTCTCTTTTGATGCAAAAATCACTGCAATCACTGAATCTAAGGATTTGAACACTTATTCTATTGATAACTTACTTGGCTCACTCATTGTTTACGAGCAAGGGGTGAATCAAAGAAATCTTGATGCATGTGAGAAAAAGAAAGAGAAAACGGTGGCACTGAAGGCACACAAATCTGACTCCGATTCTTCCGGATCTGAGAGCGATGAAGTTGCCTTCATCTCAAGGCAATTCAAAAACTTTCTAAGGAAGAAGCAAAAGCATCATTGGAGAAAAGGTAATGATAATAAATATTCTAAAGGATCTTCTGATGTTATTTGTTATGAATGCAGGAAGGTTGGACATGTGAAAGCCGATTGTCCTACACTTCAAGATCACTCGAGTAAAGAAAAGGAAAAGTGTGAGGAGAAACCTGAGTTTAGGAAGGACAAGAAGAGAGTCCAAAAGGCATTCTGGGCAGAATCTGGTACTGATTCCTCTGAGACTGAACCAGAGGAAGAGACAACAAACCTGTGCTTAATGGGGGAAGATCATCTTGAGCAAAGTGATGAGGAAGAGGTATGTAAACTAACCTATGATGAATTGTTTGAGATTTATGAGAAAATCCATGCATCATACAAAAAACTTAAGAAGACTCATGCTAACTTAAAATTGGAACTTGTAAATATACAAAAAGAGTATGAAGTTATTCTTAAAAATCATTCAACGATTGATTCTAATCACATGGCTCTTCTTGATGAATTTGATGATTTGAATAAAAAGCACTCAGAATTAATTGATAATAATGAAGCATTAAAAGTTTCACACGCCTCTCTTCAATCTGATTTCAAGAAATCTAAAGAGAAAGAGAAAAACTTGAGGGTTGAGAATGATGCTCTAAAAAATACAAACTTGAGGATTAAAAATGAATTGGATACACTTAAGAAAACTTGGATGACTTCTACTCTTGATCAAAAGCCAAGACCTAGGAATAGACATTATAACTCAAACCATTTAAGAAATCCTTTTCCTGGAGTTAGATGTTTTTCTTGTGGCATGCTAGGACACATCTCACACACTTGCATCGTTCACCATAGTACACATTGGGTGTGGAGACCAAAGGTACATGATTCACAGCATATCACACCTGCATTGTATTCTACTTTTCCTAAGAAGAGATCCAAACCAGTTTGGGTTCCTAAATCTGACTGTTCTTGAGTTTTGCAGGTGTGCTCTCACCAAAGACCTCGTGGGAGCATAGAATAAATGGACATATAGAGGCTCGCAGCTCATAATTGCTTAAACTTGCTGCTTCATAATTTCTTGAAATATTTTTTAATTTGTTTTGTGTTAGTTTTTCTTTTTTGTTATCGCTTTTTGTTATTTTATATTGTTTTGTTTTCTTTTTGTTTTTATGATTTGTTTTATATATGATTATTTTTTAAGCTTTTATATTTTTAGAGATTTAAAGCCATTGATTATCACATCTAAATCAGTCAAAGGGAGAAACACCGTTGATGGTTTCCCTCCCCCTAACCTCTTTTAGTGACATAATTTTCTTTCCTAGACAAAAGTCTATCTCATATTGACAACTGATTTTTGAAACTAAGATTTTTTTTACCTTGTTACAATAATCTATCTTGTGCATAATATCCAAAGTTCTTATATATCTTTCAAGTTAAATGAAATCTTGCCATTGCATTTATCAAATGATTATGATTTTGTTTTGTGGGTTGTTCTTCCCTATGTTCGAGAGAGAGCTCCTATTCTCTAATATTTGGAGGATATATTCACAACTAAGGTTCTTTTTAAGGGTGTTTGTTAAAGAGATTTTAGCTTGAAAGAATTAAGAGGGAAAGTGGAAAAGATGCAAATTTGAAATGAAAAATATTTATACACAAATGTGTATCAAAAATCAAGATGCTCAAAGAGTCAAATCAAAGATACAAGCGGCACAAAATGAGCCCACTAAATACAAGCTATTATCTCTTTTCTGAACTCTTAAAACTTAGAGAACTCATTAGTTATTTGATGCTTTCAAATGCTTGATTTCAAATTTCATGATTGAGACAAATTACTTTGTTATATTACTTATAAGATATTCCTTTTGTAACCAAGTTTTGATTGGATCTTCTTTTTACCCAATAAAGTTTTTCTGAATTAGACATTTTGTTCTTAAAAAGACGATTATTTCCCTGAAAGAAGTCCGAGCTAGGGATTAGCAAAATCGGATATTCTACCTTTTTCAGATTTTGACTTGTTAACTCTTTTATCTTTTGAATCTCTAAAATTTAATTGTTTGAAAAATTTATCATACGGATACTTTGCTAAAACAAAAAAAAATCTTTTTAAAACCAAAAACAAGAAAAATTTTCCTTTCCTTCGTTTTTTTTTTTTTTTGCCTTTTATTGTTGTTTTTAGCTTTGTATTATGAGTCATTTATTTTTTTGAGCGCTTTGATCATCAACAATTTTTCCTTGGATTCAAATTTCTTGTCACATCATCCTGGTCGATTCTTATATCGTCCTGGACGATAGGACAAATTCTTTACAAAATTCCATCTGATGAACTTTTTTGTGCTTGCTGAAACTCTTCGTCCTATAGGATAATTTATCGTCCTGGACGATCTGATCGAACTCTATTGCAATCATGTTAATAGTCTTGGCCGATAACATATTTCGTCCTGGCCGATGCATTTTATGGTCATCGTCCTGGCCGATACACTAGATCATCCTGGACGATCCACGTGTCAGCACATTTAAATCCTTAAAATTGGCCCCGGATGATCCATTATTGGACAATCGTCCTGGCCGATCCACTGTTCGTCCTGGACGATACACGTGGCATAGATTTAAAACATTTTAACTTTGACGGGTACGATCAATTATTGTGCATCGTCCTGGACGATACACCTAATCGTCCCGGATGATCTATTTTTTCAACGGTCGTCCGGCTTGACTCCTCGAGACGATCGCCTGTGTCTAATCATCCTGGCCGATATCTGATCGGCCCGGCCGATCGGACTGCCTTTTATCCAATCGGTCTATAAACAATTATTGTACCATATCGTTCTTGATGATTCTACGATCGGCCTGGACGATATGGCCGTTTCTTTAAATTCAGGTCATTCCAGCCATGTTTTTCACCTCACACTTCTTCTTCTCTTGTGTTTTCTTGCTAATTCCTTACTATGGCTGGTGGGAAACGAGTTCGCCAGACTTCTAAAAGTTCCTCGAGGGCCCTCGATTCAGGGAGACAGAGGATCAGGCAGCTTACCGTCGCTACTAAGAATGTGGCATTACCCTTTCCAGAACAATCAATCCTGCCCACCTTTCATATCCGGTAATGGATTTCTCTTTGCTAACACTTCTCTTTGTTTCATTCTTATCCTCGCTGTCCCTTTTTCTTCAGAACTTCTGCTAGAATTTTATGCAAATCATCGCATAAATTCTACTTTCACAACCCTGACCTCCTATGTGAATCGACGCCCGATCGAGATCACATATCATGACTGTACTGAACTTTTACAAGTATCCACCACCGGGGATAAGCTGCACATAATCGTTTCAGATCCTGATTTTGACTAGTCCACGGCAAACCATTTTCTTCGCAAAACCAACACACCCTTTCATGTTGGAGAGACTAGCTCTTTAGTCAAAGATGCTAGGACAATTCAGCATGTCCTTCGCACATCCATTATTCCAAAAGTCGGGGACCGAATCCACATCACTCCTCTGCTTTCTTTGACTACCTTTTTCATCATGGCCCAGAGAGAATTTAATGCCACTGATCTACTCTTTCGATACATTGATCATTTAACAACTATTCGTGATCCAGGTCATAGGAAGAAACCCAATCTTGCTTTAGGATATCTCATAACCTATGTCCTAGAAACCAAATATAATCTTCAATATCCTGCTTGTCACAACCTTCAGCCTCCTTACTACTCAAACAGTTCCTTCAATACCCTTCACAGTACTCGTCTCCACCTAGGGGATAAGAAACCTCGGGGGGGCTGAGGAGGAGGAGGCTCCCTCTCCCGCTCCTATTCCTGATCCTACTCCTCTCCACTTGCACTCACTAGTTGATCAGTTAATAGAGAGGTTTGATCATTGGGAAACTCGCTTTAACGCTTATGTTGTTGCACAGGAGCAGCAACATTTAGAGGATATTGCCCACTACGAGCAGCACCGCACAGAGGGCTTAGCCCGTTTTGACAGCTACATTACTCACCAGCAGCAGCAGCATGACCAGGACATCGTCTGGTTCAATGCTCAATTTACTACGCTAGCTAGCTACTTTCAGCAGCCACCTCCACCACCTCCATCTGATGATCAGGGTCCCTCATTTTTCTAGTTTTTATTTTTCTGTTTTCTGTAGTTTTGTCTTGTAGTTTGTTTTTGTTTCTATTGTGTTTTTTCCCTTTTATTTTTGTGTGTCTATGACCCTCTTTTTGTAATGACAAAAGAGGGAGTAGGATGTGGTAGGAAAAGTTGATGCTTGTAACTTTAAAATTTTTATGAACTGTTATTTTTACAGAGATTTTCCTATTTGTGTTTGCCATCATCAAAAAGGAGGAGATTGTTGTAAATCTATTTTCATGACTTATGTTTTGATGATTGACAAATACTATTGATTCTCTTAGACTGCCTGTTACTTCTAACTTTTCAGGAATCGAATATCGGACGAACAAACGAATCCAGTTCAAGATTGCGTAGGTTAGGGTTGAGTCAGTCTGTACTTTGCTTTTTCTCTTCTTGAGTCAATTTGTAATGTTCAAAGAGACTGATACTAAGTAACCCTATACACACACACTTGAGAGACTTAGAATTTCTATTTTTACTCAAATTGGCCAGGACGATATTAACATCGTCATGGACGATCGGGCTTAAAATAGAAAATCTAATCATGGGTTCTTAATTAAGGCAGCCATCATTAGCCAATCGGTCTAGACAATACGTGTATCGTCCAAGACGATAGGATCAAAACAGAAAGAAATTGCCGTTATAAACAATTAAGGTATTCTATATTTTTGGCAATCGGCCAGGACGATCTTGGATTGACCTGGACGATATTCAAAATTATGCCTTAATTAATCAGACAAATCAAGGAAGTAATTAAGGATGATTGATACGAACACATCGTCCTGAACGATCGCAGGATCGGCCAGGACGATCTATTAAAAAAACCTTAGTTATTTCTGGACGATAAATATCGACCAGCACAAATTCAGGGCGACGTGTGCGACGATCAGGATCGGACAGCTTGAATTAAGGGCGATGCTCTGGACGATTTTTCTCTGATTTGAACTGGCCGGCCTGGACGATTGTGAGATTATCCTGGACGATCAAGCCAATTTTCAATCATCCAGTTTGCATTCAGAGCGATGCTCTGGCCGATCTTATGAGATTTGTACTGATCGGCCAGGACGATTTTCATATCGTCCTGGACGATATAGTCAGCAACTTACAATTAATGAGCTCCTTTGAAGTTCTTCTATTTAAAATCTCTTGTTCAACATTTTTTAACATCTTTTGCTGTTGCCTTGACCTGAGAAGACCTTGAGGAGAGAGAGAGAGAGAGAGAGAGAGAGAGAGAGAGAGAAAGAGAGAGAGAGAGAGGATCTTGTGAGGGGGAGCTTGTGAGGGGATTCACAAGGGTTTCTTCAAGGATCGCTCTGCTTCTTCTTCGTCTAGAGTTTCTTGTCCGTGGAAGGGTCGGTAGAGGTAAGGATTCAACAACTGATAGTGGTTCTCTGCCAGCTTTAGGAGGAAGCAAAAGGAGATAGGTTCTCTGCCTTGCCGGGGTGGCAAAAAGAGGTTCTTTGTAAAGGCTTCTCCGCCTAGCTATGGGGGCTAAAGAAGAGTCACGATTGTAGTGCAATACTCGGATGGCGCCTCCGAGGAGTGGACATAGGTCGAGTTGACCGAACCACTATAAATTTCTGTATTCTTGTTTCTTGCTTCCGCACTTAATTTCCGCACTTATTTTTCTCGTGGTGTGATTTTGGTTTATGTGATTTTACTTCTTTGTGAAAAGAATTTTTAAAATACTAATTCACCCCCCCCCCCCCCCCCCCACCTCTTGGTTAGCATGGGCCAGTTCTATAGGGCTTAACATCCTAACGAACTTTCAAGTGGTATCAGAGCACTTTCTAGTGTTATCTGAGCACTTTCATCTGCAACATTCAATGAATTTTTCTTGAAAATTTTTTTCAATTTCTTACCTTTACTTCTAACTCCATGACTCATAACATTAACTGAATGTTGTCCTTGTTTCCTAAACCTTGCCTCTTCCTAAACTAGCATGGAGATTCATTAAGAAGCTCACTCACAATAAAAGGTTCAACAATATTTCTTTCCCAACTTTCATTAACTTCATCTCTCATCTTTTTTAGGGGACAAACAAATATATATATATATATATATATATATATTATATATATATATATATATATATATATATATATATATATATATATATATTACTTTTTTGTATTTTCATGAATCAATATCCAAGTAATATCTCATCAAAAAAATTAATGAGAATAGGAATGTGGTAGCCGACTTTACTTATACTTTGTGAGGCGACTTAAGAATTATCTCATCGGACATTTCAACTATATGTTCTCATAGAATGGCCAGTACTACCCTAGTGATGTAGATGGCATAGGAAGAAACAAGCTCATTCTCTTGATCCTCAATGAGTGCCTTCCAGGGTACCCACCTTGGACAATGAGAATAAACATTTTTCATTTGCCCAACATAATAAGAACTTTGACTAGACCTCATAGGTTCCAGCATTCTTCTATGGCATGCCCATAGTACTTGTAAAAGGAAAAGTGCATGGTGGTGCCTCTTATGTGAGTGCTCACTTTTATGGGCATACATACTTGAATAAATTTTTATTTTAAATTATATAAATGTGTTCAACCATGTACACATGAAATGGAGTGATATTAGGGTATTGGTGGGAATGTTTCATACCTTCCAGCCAATATGGTTGAGTGGGTTATTGTATTACCTCTACCCGTAGAGTGCTTAAACTATAATTTTGAGCGGCCTCATTTGTAGGGACACTACATTGACCCAAATGATGTCAATATTGACTGTGGCGATTCCTATGTCTATGAACTCAATGTTGATCATGTATGTCAGCTAAGTCCATAAGGTTTATGGTTGAAGCTTCTTTGACTATGTTGTTGTATTCTTTGGTGTTAAAATTAGTACTAGTGAACTCTAGCAGCTCAACAAATATTTATAATTGCTTAGGTCTAAGGGAATGTCTAAATGGATATTCTCATTAGCCTTATGTTATATATTGTGAATTGAGTAATAATTGATTTTAGACTCGTGTATCTCCTTCTAGAATCTCATAATAAAGCTTCGCAATGATTCACCAAGCTTTGTCTCATCTTTACTAGATAATACAAGGTTTTCAAAGGCCATTAGGTGATTACAAAATGCATTTTGAGTATTATCTTGAACACTGATGAGGATGTGATCACCCTTATTGTATGCATGTGATCACCAATACTAACATAAAGATAAGCTAAATAGTATATAGATGAATCCCTTTTTCTAATGAGGCTCCCTCCTCTCAGTTGACTGCCTCGGATGAGTTTTTAGGGTCCATCTTTGGGATTTAACTCATAGGGCAAGCATATATTTGTGAGTTATTAGACCTAAAATTCAAGACCCCCAAAAATGAACATTGAGTCCTTTGCGGTGAGAGGTGAATTCCCTTGGATAAGGATAGTTGTAACCAAGCTTTAAGTAATGGCCCGTTCACGGCTCACAGAGCTTCCTATTCGCTCTTCTTCGTGATTCACATGGCAAGGGGTAACACTGATTGCTCTTCTTCGTGTGATAGCAGGCATGAATCGCAGTTCTCGTAAAATCAAAGCTCCCCTCCAAGTGCAAGTGTGAGTGCTTCTTCTCTTCTTCAGATTTATGTTTAAAATTTTATTTCTTCTCTGAAATTTCAATTTTTTGTTCAAATTATTATACTTTTTCCTTCCTTGAATCAAAGGATTCATTGTTTATCTTTTTTGTTCCCTACTTCCCACCTCTCTCTCTCTCTCTCTCTCTCTCTCTCTCTCTCTCTCTCTCACATAAATTATTTCTTCATTTCATTTTTTTCTCATTTATAAGATAACTTTGAAAATCGAAGGAGTTTGCAAAGTGTGATTGTATCCTTGGTCTCTCCTACTAGGATTAGCTAGTTTGCATGTTAGGATCTTCTATAGGGAAGGGTGGTTGTTGGACTATGGATTGACTCTAGCCACAACATAACTCTTGCATGGCCACACTTTTTGTGGGCGAGCGTACGCTGTCATGTCAAGGTGACTATTCTAGCCAGGCTTCATTCTGAAACTTGTATGATACTCATGAATTACTTATATAATAAGCATGTATGAGTAAGCAATCATAATTTTCTTTGGAGATCCTATGATTCGTCGCGCAGAAGCAACCCAGCCGCGTCATTGCTTCCATGAGCTTCTCCATCTCATCTTTGAACTTGCCAGATTGATGATTAAGACCCAGATTACCTCTTTCACCATTATCAATTATCAATTTCTTTGTATACGGCTTCTCTATTATTCTCTTGCTGCTACTATCAAAGATGCCCCAAGTTTTAGTTTTTAAACTAAAACATTACATTTTAGGAAATTATTGATGATCTTATGATTAACAAATGACGAGCTTATTTTCTTAAATATTTGTCTGCATCAAAGCATTTGAGAATAATATCATTAAAAAATGTAAATTTTATGCAATCTTTATCAAATGATGAGTTATATTTACTATTTGGACTCTTTCATACTTCACATTATAATATAAAATCCTCTTACAAAGTCTAAAGGATAAAGCTTGCCATTAAATGACAGAAAGATTAAGCTTGGGGTGTTCAAATAAAGAGGTTCTATATCTATTAGCTTTTTCTTTTTCTTTTTCTTTTTTTTCTTTTTTTCAATGGACAAAGAAATTTATAGATATTAATTTTAATGAATATTAAGTATAAATGAAAATATTATTTTATTAAAATAATTATTCTAATAACTCTGAAAATCTTTAGAAACTTTGAGAATTTGCAAATAAAAGTAAAAATATAGAAGCAAACGTGATTTAGGCTTCATTTGAAATGACTTTCTTACTGCTTTATTTTTCAATCCGCAAACATAATTTATTTAATAATTAAACCACTAAAACATTCCATTTATGAAAACAGAAACATAATATTAACGTGATCGATTATAATGTCATCTCAAAATAATGAAAATTATCAATGTGTTATGATCTTGAAACATGGGTGGAAGATATGGTGATGTTAAGAACAATGCTTACCTCACAACAATGTTCTAGTTTGAAACCATTGAACCTTCATATAACTCAATTATATATTAAGCCATTTTTGTAGCTTCATCTATAGCCCATTTGAGGAGGACTTCACCGGCTATTGATGTAGTTGAGCCCCGATTCTTTCTATACTTCATGTAGTTGAAACTTTCAAAAAGCTTTGGGTGCTCGTAATCAATTAATTCAGCTTGAGGCTCAATCTTGTTGTCCTTTGGTGCAAGTATAAATAGGACAATAGTGATTCGTGGCTTTGGTTTCTTGCATAACACCCTATGTTACACATTATGAAGTCTTCCGTTACTCCATACCTCCAACAGACAATCAAGAAAATATTTATGAGGCTTTAAAAAAAAGCAAATATTGTAGCATTTTATAATTAGATTGAAAGTAGTTATAAAAAAAGGTCATTATGTATTTTAAACTTTGTATAACCTCAACTTTAATTATAAAAATTTTACATGTATTTAAAATAAATTTAAATATATGCCTTACTTCTAGATTGAACATAATTCATTTATTAATCTCTTTAATATCATATGTCACAAAAAGAAGTTGGGTAGAATACAACAAAAATTTTTGTTATGAAGAACATATCTTGATTACCTTTCCCATATCGCCGATATTAACAAAAAATGTTCCTGGAACAGGATCAACGGCTAGAAAATTTCCCATTGAGCCCATAATCTCAAATCCTTCATTTGACTCATCTTCAAGAAGGATAGTGATGAAGCTACTATCTGAATGAGCTATCACGACCACAAGTGCCAATAACAGTTTCTTTTGTGAAATTGTATTTGTTCATCCTTAAGTTGCAAGACCATTCTTGAAACGAACAGTCCTTGATTCCTAAACCTTGGCCTACTTTGAATGCCAAATCCACGATGAGATCATGAAGTTTCGAAGCAAATGTACTCAAGATTTCTCTGTAAATTTGATAGCTATTATGTAATAAGAAAATAGAGTTACAAGCTCCTCTTCCAAATTTATTTGCAAGAGGGGAAATTATTAGGAGCGGACAACGAACGTAGAGATGCGTCCGGATTACTAGATGTATTGTGTACTCAATGTGTACACTCTGCTTACACTCTGCGTATATACTGCGTGGTGTTACTTATTTGTTGTGAGGATTTGTTACTTATTTGTTATGTATCTACAAATATGCAGAGTATAGGCAGAGTGTACTCAGAGTGTAATCAAAGCTTACGCAGTGCATCCAATAATCCGGACGCATCTCTACGTCCGCTGTCTGCACCTAATAATTTTCCTTACAAGAGAGCTCACCTATCGTGGGACGAGATGTCCAAGAGAGAGCAAAAGGTATGAATGTCAATGGAGGAGCTAGCATCGTAGATGCCCAAACTCTCGTACAATGGTCCCAAACAATTGGGCTCTATATAGCCACTTCTGGAAATGACATCGGTGTTACGTTGCTTTACATCTGTAGGAAGCTTCAATAGATGTTCCACTAAAGCCTTCATATCAGCCATAATTTTCTCAGAAATCCCATGGTTGATCACTCGAAAACAGCCTAGCTCTTCCACTGCCACCATGAGCTTCTCCTTCTCTTCTTCAAATTTTGCCAAGTCGATAACTGGTACTATAATTTTCTCCACAGCCATTAGTTTGAATCGATCGCTACAACTGCCTCTGCATTGTTCCTTCGGTTGCTGCTCTAAAAGATGTTGGGAGCTTGTTGTTTTAAATTAAGGCTTTGAAGTTTTTTTTTTTTTTTTGACAAAGCGGTCAAAACATGTCCGGCTTTTCTTTATGTATTTCTTGCTTTGGAAGTCATCATTGGAAGAGATTAAATCTTATTTGGATGGTTTTCTTTTCTGCTTTTTAAAATAGTTTTTAATATCAAAAATTTAATTTGTACTAGAAAGCTATTTTAAGAACTAGAAAGAAAGTTTTCTCAAACGAAGTCTAAGGCTTCGTTTGTGTCGTTTGTGACAGAGCTTTTTAATATCAAAATTAAATTTTTTTTACTAAAAAGCTGCTTTAGGAAGCAATAAAAAGCCGTCCCAAACGGAATCTAATACTTTGTTTGGAACGGATTTCTTCATGCTTCTTAAAGCAGTTTTTTAATACAAAAGTTAAAATTTGTACTAAAAACTACTTTAAGAAGTAGCAAAAAATTGTCCCAAACAAAACCTAAGTTTCTAGAATTCTTTGTATTTGTTCATATTTCACATCATAATATAAAATTAATCATTCCATTAAAAATAAAAGTATATATCTTAGAAATATTAATTATTTAATTGATATTTAGTATAAATAAAAATTAAAATTATTTTAATTTTATACAAAAATCAATGGTAGAAAAAATTTTCAGATCATTATCTTCATTGGAATGCTCACAAGCTAACTATTTTTGTCTTTTAATGGCATGTTCTATCTCCTTTCCAGTTTCCAATGGCATCATTATCAAAGTCTATGATATGGATAAATAAATTAAAAAACTCGGCATTTTATTTTATTTTCTTAAGAATAATTAGTGAAAAATCATAAAAATGATAATTTAGATAAATAATTTTATCTTTTATTTAAAATATTAAATTTTAGGGCATCAGCGAAGAAAAGAAAACATAGAAAGGAAAAATGTGAAGAGATCAGCGATAATGTCAGTGATGGGAATCTCGGTGCCAGTAATTGATGATTTGGCAAAGTTGGAAGTAAGGAAGAAGAAATTTTAGGTAGAGATGTTAGGGTTGAGCTGCTTTCGAGTGGCCAATATTATGCATTGCATGCAGCTTTCACTTCCATCTTATAGAATTTTCTCTAAAGTTTGAGAGAGACTTTTCTAACACAAAACAAGCCCGATACATCCTTCCACTTCAATCATCCAAGTTGAATTCTACTAATAATATCTCCATCCATTATATCATCACCATGAACAGTAGACTCTAAGAGTAAAGCCACTCATCCACCTAAGCATCCTCATCTCTGCAACACTTAACTTAATATTATGCTTCTCTTTTAATGGCCAACATTATGCAACATAAAGCATTGCAGCTCTCATTACCATCTTACATAATTTTTCCTAAAGTTTGAGGGAAACTTTTCTATCACACAAAAAGCCCTATACTATGAGCAATCTCCATGCATCTTCTAATTAACCCTAAAATATGAACAATATACTTGAAATGAAATGAAGGAAGATTACCTTCGAAGCTTATTGGATGTGACAGGAAGGGGCTATTTAGATGGAGTAATTAGGGCTGATTTATGGGATTTGGTCGAAGAAGTACACAAATGGGAGAAAGCTATATACCTTCACATAGAGAGAGCTCCAGTCATTGCTTTTGATTTAACTTCTTATCCAACAGTGAGGAAACATCATCAAGTTGACTCAAAGGAGAGAAGTCGAACAGTGATGAAGGAGCCGAAGAAGAACAATTTTGGAGACAGCCAAGGGAATTGAAGGAACGTTGTCAAAGGAATGATTGCAGAGTGATCATCGAAGCTCAAGGGTACATAATAGAATGAGAGCGAATGAAAGAAATAGTTAGGATGTCAGTTTAGATAGAATTGTTTGTGACAGATTTGATGAGGCTAATCCTTAGCAAATTTGTGGTGGATTAGCCGACGCAAATCCCCACAAAATAAATGACAAAAAATTTTGTCACAAAGTCTTCCGCAAATTGTTGTCTTTCCAATAGTGACTAGTGAATCTCATAGCTCTTACGCACCATTGTTCATCACCAACCTCATTGCAATTCCTAACTTATTCGTCACCTCATCATTCGACAAGATACATGCCCAAATATCTTCTAATTGAATGTTTCATGGAGTCCATTAAAAGGAGTGTTAATGCATGTAAATAGTTAAGTTTCATTATTAAATACTTACATGTAATAATTTTAAGTATTATGTACATAGATCACTTATTACTAAACATTTAAAAGTATAATCATGATTTAAAAAAGTGGGCGTCAGAAGGGATGTATGAAATCTCAACAAGAATTTTCAAATATTTGTAGGCCATAACATAAATACAATTAAACTATTAGACATTTATCAGTATAGTTAGTGCAAAAAATAAGTACTAGAATTAGCAAGATTATATGAAATCTAAAAATAATAATATCTATATTAATCATGATAGAAAATAGTGTAAGAATTAGCAAGACTACAAAACAAACTTTTTTTTTTTCACTATAGAATAGAAGACAAACCATTCATTTAACAATAAAGAATTCATAAAAAAGAAGCTTAAGTGTTTGAAGGAAGGGGGGATGAAATAATCAGAGAGTAAGGCTCTAACATAGAACATTTCAATCTACTAATAATTATTAATTCATTTATTATGTAGTGAATAGAGTCATTATTGCAGCTTCATTTACATCGATATGTCCTTTCTCAGTTAGTGATAGATTTGATAACTTGAGCATTCTATACTCATTGTAATCAAAACTTTGGTAGAGCTTAGGGTGCTCAAAATCAACAAATTCGGCCTGAGGCTCAATCTTATTATCCTTCGGTGCAAGCATAAATAAGGCGACTGTAGTTCGTGGCATTGCTTTCTTGCAAATGATTCTATGTCTCACATTATGAAATCTTCCATTGCTCCAAATCTTCAACATTTGCAACAAAATTTATAAGAATTTTAACAAGATTAGCATTTACAAGAAAATATAAAGTGAGAAAGATCAGTATTCTAAGGATTCATTTGATTTTTTTTTTTTTTTTTGTAAACAGGAAATACAATTGTTTTAAAAAAATGGTATATTTTATCGCATTTTATAATTTGGTTGGAATTAATTAGAAAGCATTCTATGCAAAAAGAAAATCATTATGAACTTTAACTTTGGTAAACCTAAGTAATTATTATAATTTAACAAATTAAATAATTAAGAATGAAATCATCTTTTTATGAAATATAAACTTTACATACAATTGCAAAAATAAGCATTAATTAGAATAAATATAAAGAACACATACAATTTGAGTTATAGTCAACACTATATGTAAAGTGGGATTAGGATCAACTTCTAAATTTTTTTCTCCAAAAATCAACTATTTTTAGGAGCAATCATAAGCTTTTAATCACACTTATATATATAATCTTATTGCTTCTCTCTAATATCCAAGTAATAAGGAGTTTAATGTATGTAATCTTGAATTCCTTGGTCATTTCTTTATTTAACTCCTTCATTATGCAAGGATTGCCCATTTTATGCAAGTCATCAACATTCATAAACACAATCAAAATATCTCTATTTTGATTTTTAATATAAAGTGCATGATCATTTTGATATTTAGGAAGTTGTTTATTCAAGTATTCTAAGCTCATGGTGCTTATTTTAAATTATATACGGCCTCTTCAATTTCAAGACTATCACTTGTTGTCCTTTCATAAACTTCTTCTTCAAGAAATTAGAATTCACATGCATTTGATGGATTATTCATCCAAGTTGGGCTTTCAAAATATGATTTGCTTAATGATTTCAAGTCAAGTAGTAGAAGAAAATACATCATCATAGTTATTGTCATTTTCTTACTATTCATTTAGCTACCAAACTTGTTTTGTATCACTCCACATCTTCTTAATCTTTTTTGCACTGTATTCAAACAGTTAAGTCCAGTAGAAATGTGTCCTAGTAGGAGTATAATAAGGTTCCACAAATTATTATGGGTTACTACTTTGATTTGTTTCATTTGTGCCCCGTTATTTCTTTTTATTGCTTCTCGATAGATTAAGTGTTCATGATCTTTAAAGAGACAAAAAAGAGTATTATCATCTTGATTCTGATTACCTCATAAATATGTTGCAATATTTTAAAATGTAATAACTTCTCATTTGAACTCCCAATTGAAGTTATTTTAATGTTGATACTTCATAGATGCTTGGTGAAATTAATGGAGTACTTGGTTGATCACTAACTTCATATTCCTTAAAAAAAGGTAGAAATTATACCTGACTTGATATATTTCTCAATCCCAAAGCTTCTTTCTTGAACTCCACATCACAACTAAAGATATTTTTCTACTAATTGGATTCAAGAGCATATAACCTTTGAAGCTTGAGTCATAGTCAAATATATTGTTTTCACATTTCTCATCAAGCATTGTTCTCTTCTCATCTAAAATTTAAGCACGCAAAACACTTCTATAAACTTTAAGATGAGAAATTCTAACATTCCTTGATCTTTATTCTTCCTACTAAGCCTTTCATTGCACAAACACTTTTTATAGGGGAGCAATTTCTTAACTAGATTACAAAAGCTAATGCTTTAGCCCAAAAAAAATTTCAAGGCTAGCAAAGTTGAGGTGTTTACATTATAGAAACCATACCCATGATGATTTCCAAAAGAGAGCCTTTAAATAAATTGTAACATAATATTAAATATGTAATGAACACACGACCATCATACTTCTGCATCATCTATTTGAATAGGTGTTTAGTATGAGTGAGTGAGTGTGTGTGTAATAATTTGTACATACACAAAAAATTGTGTTGGAGCACCGCGGTGTTGTGCTTACGAGCGCAACGGCACAGGACTCTTTGTATTCATAGTTTTGATTATGTGAGCGCAGCGACACTACGACACTATATGCTTAATTTGTTCTAAAGTGTCTTGAGTAAGCACTGTGGCGTTGATGTTTTGAGTGTTGCGACACTAGCAAGATTAAAATAATTTTTACATAAAATAACTAAATCCATTTTTCTTAAAACCTTACCCAAGTCATCCCTGCCCCATCTTTTTTACTTGGTTGATAAGAGGAGAGAAGAAAGGGTTGAGAGGAGGATAGTAGAGAGACAAAGCGAGGTTGGGTAGGTATTTTTCATTGCTCTAATTACAAAAATTATTATGTTCAGTATATGTGACCTAAATCTTATCTTTGTTTAAACTATTTGATTCATATCTATTCTCTCTTTCTCCTTAATTTGATAAAAATAATAAGCCTCACAATCTAATGAATGTTCATTATGTAATTATAAATATGTTATGGATATATTTATTCTAAACATTTTGATATATTCATTTTATATTTTCACTAGGTAATTTGGGAAATATTGCATTTCATGCCTTTCAATAAATATACAGACTTTAATAAAAATTATGACAATAGATAAAAAGCTTCTTAATGTTCATAAGAATATTGCACATGAATAGTACAAATAGTTAAATTCTATGCATAATATGATTTTATGAACCCTACAGTAACATTGTATTAGTGATATGCATGTTCATTGTAATTAACTATCAATATTGCATACATGACATACAATGTGTCATATTTAAAGTTGATGTGTTTAAAATGAAATGCATGTGGTGAAATATATGTCAGCAAGATAGGATAGTTTTATATGATTTAGATTGATGTAGATGTATCCTTGAACAGGAGACGAAGCCAAAGAGCTTTTAATATTGGGCTAGTGGTGTCAACCCATCCACAATATGTGGAGAGATAAGGGAATATGAAAGGATATGGAAATGAGTGTTGACAGGATCAGGGTGATGACTCCAATGAACAATACCACCTGATATTATGATATGATATAGGAATTTTTACATACATAACACCTAAAATCATTGTTATTACATATCTAACACCTAAACTATCATATTTGCTTATATACCACCTAAAACTCTCATTTTTCATCTATTCTAACACTCCGGAGTCATATTTCAAATATTAGGAATGTTGTTTAGATGGTATATAAGTAAATATTGTAGTTTAGGTGTTAGATATGTAATAACAATAGTTTTAGGTGTTATGCATGTAAACATCCCTACAGGGGCGGAACCAGCTTCAATTTTGAGGGGGGGCAAATACAACACAAAAATAATTAAATATTAAAAAAATAATATTATATATCTATATATTACGAAAAGTTCTTTAAAAAAAATTAAGCAAGAAATATAATGAAAAAAATGTGTAATTAAAATGTCATGAAAAACATGAAAGAGAATATTATAATTAAGTGTGAAGAAATATATAAATATTTAGGGCAAGTTAGGACAAAAGAGTTTTTTAGGGGGGGCAAAAAAAGTTTCTAGGGGGGGAAAAAAAATTTTTACTATCCTATAAATTTTTTTTTTTTTTACTCTTACAAAAAAAAAATTTTTTTGAGGGGGGGCAATTGCCCCCCCTAACCAAGTGGTGGTTCCGCCACTGCATCCCTATGATATATTACCCTAGCAAAATATTATTAATGTGGAAAACACCACAATAATTGGTTAGATGTCCTCACTTCAATAGTGTAATATAGGAATATGAGAATGTGTAGTTTTTTTAATGTTAGTTGCATTATATGATAGCATAGTTAATAGTACACGATGATAACTTAGAAAATGAATACATGGATATGATATTTTATTTCATAATACACAAAATAATTAAATTATACAATATGACATGTATATTGATTGGACATGCATAATATCATATAATATGATCAGTAGTATCATTTACATGCATAACAACATTTCATACAACGGGATACATATAAACTCACATTCATAGTATAATAAGCATAATAAGGCATGTATGATTATAATAAGAATATGCTATAAATAGTTGTATTTGCACAAAAAATTGTTTCTTACAACTTTTCAAATAAACATAATAGTGATGCTTATAAATTGTTTAACATGGAAATGTATAGACTCATACATTTAAATGATTGATGAGCGTGCATATTATTTAAATGTCTTGCATTGATGCAATTTTAGGTTTTGAAAACTAACTGAGCTCTTAGCTCATTATATCTAATTTCTATGTCTCGCTGAAGGGAGAGGAGTCAAAGGAGTGAGATAACTAATTAGATAGGTGATTTTCTTTTAATTTCTATTATTTATTATTTTTGTGACCATGATGAATATATTTTGTTCAAAGATATTAGAAATTTCATGATCTATGTATATGAATTATTTTGATGATGAAATGTGTATATAATTTGGAAATGATGGAAAGTTTCATATATAATGTTTCCACTAGATTTTCTATATATAAATGGATTTAGAAACTCTTCATGTTAATTAGATGACAAAAAGAAATTCCTACCTAAATAGATCTTGGGGTCGGTCACCCCAACCGGTTAATATTATAGGTTATATCAAATCGAGTTATATGGGGTTGAGTTGTGACAGAATATTCAAGAAAAACATTCTATTTTTGACATATACAACTTAGCACTTGAATTACTTCCATAATCTTTTGAGAAAAAAAAAACTCAAGTCAAGTTAATATCCTTTCTCTGAAACTTAACGTAAATTCAAATGATATTCTTCATATCAAGTATGGAGTAAACCTTAGAGACGAATTGTTGGCCCACCTTAACTTTTTGTATATGTCTACAATCATAAGTACAATGGTCGAATCTTTTTACAATTATAGCATTTGATGTGAGACTTATCATACCTCTTACATGAATTGCCTCTTCTATGGCCTACTGAAGTTATATTAGTTGCATCAGTTTCTTTTCTTTTTTTTTTTTTCATTTCTTCTTCTTTTGACCTTCTTTATAGACCGATAAGGAACCAAAAATTTTATCGCGTTCATTATTTTGAAATCTTTAATTTCTTTAATGATAAAAATAATAAAATCAAATTTCTCCATAATTTTTACTTCATCATTTAGTTTTGATAGGTTTATAATGAGCAACGACAACAACATCAAGCCTTTGTCCCACTACGTGTGGTCAGCTACATGAATCCTTTTCTCTATTGTGTCATGTTAAAAGACAAATTCTCGTTTAAATCTAATAGAGAAAGATCATTTCAAATATTTTATAACCAAGTCTTTTTAGGGCTACATCTACCTTTCTTAACATAAATCAAATCTAATACCACTACTTTCATAATCGGGTCATCGGAAGGTTGATGTTTTATGTGATCAAACCATCTAAGGCGACTCTCTCTAATATTATCTTACACTAGAGCTACTCCAACCTTTTCACATATATGCTCATTTTGTATCCTATCTTTAAGGGTAAAGCCACTCATCCACCTGAGCATCCTCATCTTTGCAACACTTAACTTAGTAGTATGCTTCTCTTTTAATGACCAACATTCAGCACCATAAAGCATTATAGGCCTCACCACCATCTTATATAATTTTTCTTTAGGTTTGAGGGGGACTTTTCTATCACACAACAAGCTCGATTCATTCCTCCACTTCAACCATCCAACTTGAATTCTGCTAATAATATTTCAATCTATTTCACTATCACTCTGAACAATATATCCAAGATATCTAAAATGTGTACTCTTATTAATGACTTGATCGTTCAAAGTCACAATTCTCTCACTAGGTCTATTACTACTAAAATTACACTATATATTCAGTTTTAGATCTACTCAAGTGAAAACCTTTAGATCTAAGGTTAACCTCCATAATTCAAGTTTATCTTCAACTCACTCTCTTGTCTTATCAACAAGAAGAATATCATCATTAAAAAACATACACCAAGGTACATCCTCTTGCAAATGTGTAGTGAGAACATCCATGACTAAAGAAAAAAAGATTTGGGTTTAAGGCTGATCCTTGATGTAATCCAACTGAAATAGGAAAATACATGGTCAAATCACCTTGTGTTTGAACACAAGTAATAGCTCATGTATACATATGTTTAATGATTTGAATAAGGGTTTATAATGACCAATACTTTAAAAAAAAAATTTAATCTTTCTTTTCTCTTAGAAGCTTTTGTTTCTCACTTAGGGGCTGTTTGGTTGCCTGAATTAAGAGGGTAAAGTAAAACAAATACATGTGATTACTAAATTTCGCTGTTTGGCTAATTTTTAGCGGAACAAAAGGAAAACCTCCAAAGTATTAATCGTGTATTACAGGAGGCGGATCCCGCAGACTTCGAAAGCCGCTCAAAACGAGCGGGTTTGAAATTCTTCGCTGAAGAACCAACCTCGTGCCATCCTGCGAAGAGCGAAGTCGAACAGCCAAGAGGAGCTGAAGTCGAATAGCAACGAAGGAAATAAGGAGCGATCCCGTGCGGTATGTACGCTCTCGCTCTCGCGCGAATGAACGAAGTCGAACGACGACAAGGGAGCCGAGAAGCGACGGTGCAATCTATGCACCCCCTGCGAATCAACGAAAACGAACAACAATGACGAAAGGAGATGGCCGGCACCGCCAGGGCCTACATCCACCGGTTCTCCGCCGTCGCCTCCCTGATAAACTGGCCCACGCTCCTTATCTCCTCCATGTCATCTCTCTTCCCATGCCTCCACGCATCTCCCTCTGTGCCGCCGCCACCTCCGGCGAGTAAAGGCTCACTCATCGTCCTCGGCTTCTTACCCTTATCCCATCCGCTCCTTCCCCACGGCCTTTTCTTCCTTCTGGCCACGATCAGCACGTGCTGGAGTCCAACGATAGCCATGGACTTCACATACCCAATGCCCAAGCTCCCATGTAAAACGGTCTGCACCAAAAGCAGCGTGCTGGAGTCCACGATCAGCGCGGAACTCTTTGAAGACTCACCTGAGCTGCACGCGATCAAAACGTGGCGCGGTGAAGATGGAAGAGCGACCAAATGGGAAGGAATCCCCGCGGACCCCGCCCATTGGGGGAGCTTCCGTCGCCGACGGAAAGGGCCCAGAACAGAGATCTTAGCGGCATGACCACAGAGGAGGGCGAGGGGGCGGACATCGTCGTCGGAAAGGGCCCAGCGAACGATAGCGCCGTCGGAACCACCGGTGAAGAGTGATGGAGGGTTGTGGAGGAGGACAGTGACGGCAGTGATATGGTGAGAGGGCGCAGAAGGGGGCCATAGGCAGGCGACGGCCGGGCACTTCATCGGGCATTTTTTTAATTTTGTTTTTCTTTAATTGATCTATAGTTAAATTTTTAAATATCTCTTAATTATATCATGATTAATGTAAACCCAAATTAACTGATATATTAACTGATCTTCTGAAGCTCAAAAATTTTCTATCCGTCCCGGAAAAAAGTAAATTATTTTTTAAAAGTTACTTTTATCATAGTAATTTTATAATCATCTTTATTAAAGTTATAGCTGCCTCAAACAGAATAGAAAATTTTTTAGAGGTTTTGATGAAAATACTAACAGATGGTTGCATGAATATTCATGATTTCTATCAAATTATTTGAAAAATAATAACTTTTACTTTACTCTGGATCTTCCTAACCAAACAAGGGAAACAGTTCTCCTGTGTTTATTTTGCAGACAACCAAACAGTCTCAACGTATTCGAAATACAATACATTTACTTTACACTGCATTTACTTTACGCTGCATTTCTTTTTCAGACAACCAAACAGCCCCTAATAAGAGGTACTATTTATAAATACTTAGAACTTACCCACACATTATTCACCTACCAAAGTAATCTTAACCTTTTACTCTCATCTACTAAATCTACTACACGCGCATCTCACACTTATTAACTAATAGTCTAATAGATGAATTTTTGAACAATCTACTTTTCAAATAAATTTACTTTTTAACATATATGCCCAATGAAAACAATGCCTTTAAATTCTTGAGAAGTAAGCAATTGATGCACTTGATGAAGATTCAGGCTTGATGTCAACAGCACTTGATGCAAATTCAGGCTTCGTTTAGGATGGCTTTTTTAGTGTTTCTTAAAACAGCTTTTTAGCACAAAAAATTTAATTTTTGTACTAAAAAGTTACTTTAAAAAATAGTAAGAAAGCCATCTTAAATAAAGCCTCAATCAAACGTGGCATCACTTTTATTGTGACAAATGGTACCAAGTATATATTCTATATTGGTCTTCAAAATGTATTTATTTGATTTAAAAGATCAACTTAGGCTTCGTTTGGAGGAGGCTTTCTTAATGCTTTCTAATGCAGCTTTTTAGGCAAAAAATTTCTAGTTCAAAAAATTTTTGTACTAAAAAACTAACCTAGAAAGCAATAAAAAAATCATCCCAAACGAAACCTTAATATATCATGATATAAAGTCGCTTACAAAATTTTCTTGCAAATCGCATATCATGATTACCTTTGCGATATCTCCCATGGTGCAAAGAAATGTTCCTGGTACAGGATCAACTGAGACAAAGTTTCCAGTGAGGTCCATAATCTCAAGTCCATCAACAGACTCATCTTCAAGAACAACAGTAATGAAACTATTGTCTGTGTGGACTGCCCCACCAATAGAGCCAATGATTGTTTCTTTTGTGAAATTGTATCTGTTCATCCTTAAGTGAGAATGCCATTCCTGAAATGAATAGCTCGTGATTCCCAAACATTCAACTATTTTGGATGCCAAATCAACCATCAGATCATGAACTTTAGAAGCATATGTACTGAGAATTTCCCTGTATGTTTGATCAAAAGAGGCATAGTATAATAAAAAAAACTCATTAAGTTCAAAGTAGTTAATTCAGGCTTTATTTGGAACAGCTTTTTTACTGCTTCGTAAAGCAGCTTTTTAGTTAAAAATTTATAGTTTTTACTAAAAAGATGCTTTAAGAAGCATTAAGAAAGCAGTGTCAAACAAAGCCTTAGCTAAATATGAAATGGATGATACTTTTCACAAAATGATAAAAAAATAATGCTTAAAATAATTGTTGTTTGTGAATGAAAAAAGACAACAACATCAAGCATTTATCCCACTTAGGGGTGTAAATATGTCAAGTCGAGCTCGAGTTACCTTTAGCTTGAGCTTGATTAATTAATCGAGTTCGAGCTCAAGCTCGAACTTTAATCTACGAGTTCGAGTCGGCTCACGAGCAAGCTCGAACAGTCCGGAGGCGAATCCGTACACACCACATCACCCGGATGCACTGGGTCCCAGGTGACGTGGTGCATCCGGATTCGCCTCCGAACGAATCTACTTAATAATTTTCAGAAAGAGAGAGAGAGCCCACCGATCGTGCAGTGAGACATCTAAGAGAGAGCAAAAGTTATGGACGTCGTTCGGCGAGCTAGCATCATAGATGCCCAAACCCTCATACAACGGAGCGACAACATGGCCGCTTTTGATAATAACGTCAGTGTTGCATTGCTTCACCTCAGAGGGGAGCTTGAAGAGATATTCTGTAGAAGCCTTCATATCCGACATAAGCTTTTGAGGAACTACATGGTTGATCACTCGGAAAGAGCCATATGTTATAACAGCTGATATAAGCTTCTCTTTCTCTTCTTCAAACTTGGACAGGTCTATTACTGGCACCACAAATCCCTCTGTAGCCATTATTGCCGATCTCTTCACCTTCTACTTCTCTATTCTTTCCTTTATGTTGCTCTTTGTTTTATAAATTGAAACATTGAATTTTTCGCCAATAACAAATGGCCGGCCTTAATTTCCTTATCTCTTTGTCAACATCATACTCTTTTTTTATTTTTACAATTGATATCATTGAAAGGGTTTCTATTTTTTTTGTTGGACTTATTCTTACATAACATCATTGAATACTTTTAGTTTTTATTATATTGTTAGTTAAAAACATCCCAAATTAAATTCAAAACTATTTTAACTCTAATTTCAGCAAACTTATAGATGTATTGAACGTGTAATTAAAAAGAATCCAAAATAAGTATTAAAATCATAGATGAAAGTTCCACAATATTTGTTGTGTCTTGAAATATTCGTGGCGGTAGAGAAATATAAAGTTTAACGTCTTAACGTTGTACGAAGATCCGGCACGCAATCAGAAAAGAGAGGGGGTGTAGCATTCACTAGAGACACCAAGATTTTTACGTGGAAAACCCTAAAAAAATGGGGGGGAAATCATGAGGCGTAACCCAGTTTGAATGAATCAACTACTATTGCAGTTGATTACAAATGAGGCCCTTCCTTGGGGGAACACCTTAGCTTGATATATATCTTATAGAGTATATTACATGATGGGAATACAAAGAATAATTGTTGATATGTTTGTTTGGTCTGAAGGACTGTAGTCGGTGGGCGACGTAAGTTAGAAGGATCGTAGTCGACGGGCGACGGAGGTCGGAAGGACTGTCGTTAGGTAGAAATCCAGCATCGGATAAATGTCCGACGAAAGTCCGACCACAGGTAGAAGTCCAGCGTCGGGTAGAAATTTGGCGACGAGCGGAGGTCCGGCGTCGGGTAGAAGTCCAACGTCAATTGGCGGCCGAGGAGAACTCCGCGTTAGAAGGTATTCAGGTAGAACTTCAGCGTCACTTGGAGTTCGGGTGAAACTCCAGCATCACTTGGAAGTCGGATGGAATTCCGACGTCACTTGGAGGTTCTACAGAATTCCGGCGTCACTTGAAGGTCGGGCGGAATTCCGGCGTCACTTGGAAGTCGGGCGGAACTCAGACGGTGGTCGAGGAGGAGTTTCTTCACTCATATTCTTCTCTTCTCCTCTTCTTCCTTCTTACTTCCTTGGGTCCTCCCTCTCTCAACAGAAATGATGGGCAATTTATAGTTTCTTTAGGATGGCGTGACCCGTAAATAAGAGGATCAAGGGCAAGTGTGGAGTGGTTGGATAGACGGCTGATATTGAATTCCTTGATCGTGGACCGTTCGTCAGACATTTGAAGGTCTTAATGATATCAAAATTTAACAATCTTGAGCTCGTTGGATTCATCTCGTCGAGCCGCTCGATTTGAATATGAGCATGTCATATTTGGAAACTTTTTGTTAATCCAAAATATGGATTGAACTTTCCAAATGTACTTCTGGTTCCTCGATTCGGACTCATTTGGGCTCGGATTGAGTTGAATTTGGTGTCGCTGGTTCGTATTTTCGAGACACTCAGTTTGACTGCAAGTTTTATGAAATCGGAGTTCAGATGATCTTAGATTTAATTTTCGAAGTTTTTAACTTGATTTTTGCCTCGAGATTCGTGTCCAATCAAGATAATTTTTTGATGACATATCAATATTAATTGAGAAGTGAAATGATCTTCAAATTTTATGTTATTATAATTAATTTATGATAACTCAATAAGTTTATTAAGGTATATAAATACTAGAAAGACAGACTATGACCGAGATAATCGACATAGGTTTTCTGATGGAGTGTTTTAAAATTTTAGCTAAAATTATTAAAATATCACTTACAAGAACTATAAATAGATATTTATTCTCTGTATGATGATCAACGTAAATTATCACTGCAAAAAACAACCATTATTCGTTGATCAAATATATATCATCATTCGATCAAGTAACCCGACCACCTAAGTTCATCCAACTTTTATTGCGCAATGTTTTTTTCATTGAAATTTTCAATAAAATTTTGATAAATAATATTTATGCTCTAAGTTGATGATTTTTAGATTTATATTGACATTTATATATTAGATTACAAACAAAATATAATAAACAATAAGAAAAAATGATATAACTAAATAATTTTAATTATTTAAATAAATTAAAATTAAATCAAATTGAATATATTTAAAAATAATAATAATAATAACACTCTTGATGTAAATAATCTATTGTAAATGTACTTATCATTAAGAAAAATTTTCAAATCCTTTTCTTCATCCGAATGTCCACAAGCTTACTATTTCTTTGTCTTTTAATGGCACGTTCTATCCTATCCAATGGCATCATTATCAGAGTCAATGATGTGGATAAATAAATTTAAAAAGTCGGCATTTTATTTTATTTTTTTAAGAATAAAGAGCGATGAATCATAAAAAATGATAAATTATTGAAAATAGAATGCTCTTAATCTCCAGGCTCAAGAAGAAACTTATTGGAAATAGAAAACTACCTCGAAGCACATTAATACTGAGGGTGATAATAACACCAAGTATTTTCATGCTCTTGTTAAAAGGAATAGGCCAGAAATTCAATCAATAAAATTAATTTTGCTGATGTTTCTTCTACTCATGATGCTAAGGAAATTGCTTTATCGGGTGTGGATCTCTTTAAGGGTTTGTTTAATAAAACTTTTAATGCCACTCCTTTTGACACACTCAGTATTATTGCCCATCTCATTAATCGGGATGACAATGAGGCTCTCACTGCATCTCCTACTTAGAGGAAGTTAGGAAAACGATTTTTGACTTGAATATTGATGTTGTGGCTGGTCTGGATGGCTTTACCACTAATTTTTTTTATAAAAAAAAATCCTGGGAAATTATTCACATTGATGTTTTTAATGCTATCTCTGATTTCTTTGCGGGTAATTCTATTCTGAAAATTTTCTCTTCCACCTCTATTGTACTTATACCTAAAATCAATGGTGCTTGTAATTGGAATAATTTTAGACCTATTAGTCTTTGTAATTTTTTTAGTAAGTTCATATCCAAGTTGCTTTTCAACAGACTTTCTCTTTTACTTCCTAAACTTATTGCTCCTAATCAGACTATTTTCATACAAGGTATATCCATTTCGGATAACATTTTATTGGCCTCAAGAGATTGTGCATGACTTGGATGTTAGGGTGCCTGGGGGTAACATTATTTTCAAACTTGACATTGTCAAAGCTTATGTAACATTAGTTGAGACTTTCTTTATCAAGTTTTGAGTTTATTTAGTTTTGACAATGGTTTTGTTAACCTTGTTAAACTTTCTATTAAAAATTATTTTTTCTTTGTTATTGTTAATATCAAAAGCAATGGCTTCTTCAAGTTTCTCATGGGTTGAGGCACCAATGGCCACTCGGAGATTGGATTGGTGGAGGCCTGGCTGATATCTCATGCTCTTTTTATTATTGCCATGGATTTTTTTTCTAGAGGTATTTCCAATATTTTTGAGAATTATCCGAGCAACTATTATAGAACTTTGGGCGGTTTTTCTATTTCTCATTTATGTTTTGCTGATGATGTTATCATTTTTTTAATGCTTCTATTAATTACATGGTTAAAAGGCTTATGAGTTTCTTAAACAAATTTGAATCTTTTAGTGGGCTCTCTATTAATAAAAATAAGTGATGTTTTATTATCTCCAAGAAGGTTTCTCATGATAGGGTGACTGCTATTAGGAATTGCACTGGTTTTACCAAGGCTCTTTGCCCATTAAGTACCTTGGGGTCCCCCTTATAATGGTAGGAAAATTAATTTTCTTTTTGATGATCTTATTTCTAATGTGCACAATAAGATTTTTTTGTAGAATTCTAGCTGCCTTAGCTTTGATGATAGACTTACTCTTATTAAAAGTGTTTTGTGTTCCTTATCTGCCTTTATTTTTTAAACTTTGCAAACTACCTGTGATGTGTGTAACAAGATTGAGAAACTTATTAATAAATTCTTTTGGCATGGTTCTAATTTGCATTGTAAAGTTATTTGGTCCTCTTGACACAATTGTTGTGGTGTGTTGAAAGAATGCGCTTTGGGTTGTAAGACCATATGGGATTTAGCCCATGTTTTCTCCTATAAATTATGGCTTAATTTTTTATCTAACCTGACTCTTTGGGCTTATGAATGTTAAAAATAGTAATGGTATACATCATATTATATGTACTTATAAGAAAGGTGATTCTAAGGTGGAATAGGTTGTATAAGATCAAGTGGAGTGTTGAACCACATGTTAAATGGGGTTTAGGCAAAGCCAACCTCTTCTTCTGGCAAGATCAGTGGCTTCATGGTCGGTACATTGATTCTTTCATCTTTTCTTCTTCTGTCGGATTCTAAAGTTCATGATTTTATTTTTGATAACATGTGGGATTATAATAAACTGGCTAATATTATTCCGAACACTATTTGTTTTAGAATTTTGAGTATTCCTATTAAAATTGATATTGATTACTTACTTCTTTTGTGACTTTTTTTTTATAATGGAATGTTCTCCTTAAAAGAAGCTTGGCATGACTTCAGAGAGAATCATGATGTTGATAAAATTTACTCCATGATTTGGCATAAGAGTATTCCTAAAACTATTTCGATCTTTGTTTAGAGAATCATGCATAATTTCATTCCTTTTGATGACAACTTGAGAAGAAGAGGCTTTACTATTACTTCCAAGTGCCAATGATGTTTTCATGAAAAGAATATGGACCATATCGTTATCTCTGGTACGGTTGCTATTAAAATTTGGCCTTTTTTTTTACGACATTTTCAAGTTAAAAAAGTTTATTGAGCATATCTCTAGTTGCACTTTACTTGATTATTGGTTCATTAACTCTAAAGGGCATATAGAACTGTTATTCCTTCTCTTATTTTATGATTTTTGTAGCTTGCTAGAAATAATTCTATTTTCAATAGCTATAAGATGGACTCCCATCAAATTATTACAAGTATTAAAGATAAGGTTGGTATGCTTTTTGCCGCTAACCTTTTGTCTTCCAAAAATTTTAAAAATCATTATTTTGTGGCTCATAGTTTTGGTATTTTCTTGCCTTATACAAGTACTTTAGTTGATCCTAAGTTTAGGATTTCAATCTCTCAATATTATTATATTTTCTATGGGATTAGAATTGAGTGGCATTAGGGTATTGTTCATGAGGGTTGCGGCCGGAGTATCTTCCTGAGCTCTGTTAATCCTCATTTAATTGCTGGCTTCATCGCCCTTTAGCTGGAGCCATTCATGCGTTATTTCTTCTATTAATTATGTGATCAATTGCTGTTGGTTTTGCTTTAGCGGGTCTACACTTTGTGGGTGGGTGGCTCTGAACTAGAATTATTTGGGGTTAACCGATGGTTTAGGTTTTTTTATTGTCTTATGGGCCACTTCTACTGTTGGAAGTATCTTTATATCCTTCTTGATAATTTTTTTGGATATTTTATCTTATTTATCATTATTCTTCTGTTATATTACTTCTGCTAATTGGATGGAACTCAAAAACAAACTTGTTTATAATCTAGATCATTCAACCTTTGGATCTTCTTTAAAAGATTGAGGATTACAAATCATAGACAAACTCTAATAGCTTCATGCATCCTTTTATTAGGCATTGTAAAATACCCTCATGCACTTTATTAGATTTTTTTTCAAAGTACTTTAGCCTAAATGATACCTTTAAATGAGATATATAGTATGATTAAGTCTTAGCCTTCTCTTTCTCTTTTTGTTTTGCTCTTTTTTTCCACTTTTATATGATGTCTTGGCCTTTCATGACCTCCATTTATAATTGTCATTTAGAAATTATATTTTTTTTTTCTTTAAGAATATCAATGAATAATTATTTAAGAAATTAAAATAATTACATTTGAGTTTTAATCAGTTTTAAAATTCCTCATATATATTTTTCTTGCATATAATGTTTTCTAATTGTTTCTAACTAAAATATGAATTCCAACAACACTTACTATGTTTCAAAATGTATATTTTAGGAAGTATGTGAAAAAACTTGATAAAATATGGTTTCAAGATTAGTTAAAATTCATATAAAGGATTCCGGATTTTAGTTAAGACATGTTTAAAGAAGAAAATTTTGAGGCTAAATCCACTGCATAAGACAAAGATGAGTTTTTAATGGGTTGATTTTGGTGACAAAACACAATCCCCTCCTCTCTTCTCTTTGTGTGCATTGTGTTATAAGGGCAACAGCTGACATTTTCATTGACCCCTTTAGACACGCTCGGTACCGAGCAGTACCGAGCATCAGTACCGCTCGGTACCAAATGGTACAGAACGGTTCTCCAGTCCGATATCCGTACAGAATAATCTCTCTGGTCAAGAAGACTCTTAACTAGTACCTTAACTTGTATCAGACTAGAAACTACATATTCCATTGGAAAAGCTAGTCGCAACATAAAAACTTTAATAACTCATTTCAAGACTATGAACGGAGTACTTTGGTACATGAAAGGAACATGTTACAAGATGTTCATTTATCATAAGAAAGCCCTTGAAGATATGTATTTATAACAAATTGCACATTCACACCCATTTTCACTGCACAGGCAAATGCATTACAAACAAATAATCATGTTTAAGTTACATAAATCTTTACGAATGCTTCGTTTGTGACAGTTTTTTATAGCTTTCTAAAATAACTTTTTAGTACAAAAAATTTTTTGAGTTGAAAATTTTTATCCTAGAAAGTTGTTTTAGAAAGCACTAAGAAAGTTGTCCTAAACAAAGTCTAAGGCTTCGTTTGGGACGGCTTTCTTGCTGCTTCGTAAAGCTGTTTTTTAGTACAAACATTTAATTTTTATACTAGAAAGCTGCTTTCAGAAACAGCAAGAATGCCTTCCCAAACAAAGCCTAAATCACTCATGAAAGCAACTACTACGAAGTTGCAATGCATTCTTCGATTTCAAAATCAAATTTAAGTGGGGATATTAAAAGCCAAACTATTTGAAATTCAAATGTTAGGTTATACATCTGATCCTATACCTTGGGCTACTTGAATGTAAATCCACGGATGGAGATCATGATAGATTTCGAGCAAATATGTAACTCAAGATTTCTCTGTTAATTTGATAGCTAATAGTAATTATAAAATTAGAGTTGCAAGGCTCCTCTATCTTCAAAGTTATTGCGTGAGGAGAAAATTGTTAGGTGCGGAAAACGGACGTAGAGTGCATCCGGATTACTAGATGTATTATGTACTCAATGTGTATTGCTAGCTTACACTCTGCGTTATTTCTGGTAGTTGTAGATACCCATGTAAAAAAGCAACAAATTTTGTGTTGTGAGGATTTGCTACTTTTTTGTTGTGTATCTACAAATTAGCAGAGTGTACGGTGAGTGTAAGCAAAGCTTAGCATGCATTGTAACTTCCGAACGCATCTCGACGTCCGTTGTCCGACTCCAATATTTTTTCCTTATAAGTGAGCTCTCTATCGTGGGACGGTGTCCATGAGAGAGCAAAAGGTATGTAATGTCAAGGAGGAGTAGCATCGTAGATGCCAAACTATCGTACATTGGTCCCAAACAATGGGGCTCTATATAGCCACTTTCTGGAAATGACTCGGTTGTTACGTTGCTTTACTTCTGTAGGAGTTCAATAGATGTTCACTAAGCCTTCTTATCAGCCATAATTTCTACTGAATCCAGGTGATCACTCGAAACATGCTTGCTCTTCCCTGACACCATGAGCATCTCATTCTCTTCTGCAAATTTTGCATGTCGTAAAATGCGTACTATAATTTTCTCCACAGCCTTAGTTTGAATCGATCGCTACAACTGCCTGCTGCAGTTGTTCCTTCGGTTGCTGCGTCTAAATGATGTTGGGAGGATTGTTTTAAATAAGGCTTCAAACATGTCGGCTTTTCTTTACAGTTTTTCTTGCTTTGGAAATCATCGTTGGAAGATTTTAAGGCTTATTTGGGATCGCTTTTTTTCATGCTTTTTAAATTAGTTTTTTATATATCAAAATTTGAATTTTGTGACTTGAAGCTATTTTATAACTAAGAAGAAAGTTTTCTCAAATAAGGCTCTAAGGCTTCAGTTTGGAACAGAGCTTTTAGTGCTAAATTAATTTTTCTTACTAAAATGTTGCTTTATGAGCAATAAAAAGCCGTCCCAATCGGAATCTAATACTTGTTTGGAAACGGATTTCTTCATGCTCTTAAAGCATTGTTTTATACATATAGTTAAATTTGTATCTAAAAACTACTTTAAGATAGTAGCAAAAAATTGTCCCAAACGTAAACCTGTAAGTTTCTAGATTCTTGTATTTGTTCATATTACATCTTAATATAAAATTTAATCTTCATTAAAATAAAAAGTATTTATCTTAGAAATATTAATTATTTAATTTGATATTTAGTATAAATAAAAATTAAATGTATTTTAATTTTATACATAATATCAATGGTAGAAAAATTTTCAGGTATCATTATCTCATTGAATGCTCACAAGCTAAACTATTTCTGTCTTTTAATGGCATGTTATTCTCCTTTCCAGTTTCAATGGCATCATTATCAAAGCTATGATATGGATTAAATAAATTAAATAAACTCGGCATTTTATTTTATTTTCTTAAGAATAATGGTGAAATATCATAAAAATTGATAATTAGATAAATAAATTTTATCTTTTATTTAAAATATTAAATTTAGGGCATCAGCGAAGAAAAGAAAACAATAGAAAGGAAAAAATTGTTGGGTGGGAGAGATCAGCATATGTCAGTGATGGAATCTCGGTGCCAGTATGATGATTTGGTAAGTGGAAGTATGGAAAGAAAGACAAATTTTAGGTAGTGTTGTTTAGGGTTGAGCTGCTTTACGAGTGGCCAATATTTTGCATTGCTTGCAGCTACACTTCACATCTTATAGAATTTTCTTAAAGTTTGAGAGTGACTTTTCTAAACACAAAACAAGCCCGTAATCCTTCCACTTCAACATCAAGCGTTGTATTCTACTAATTAATTCTCTCAATCCATTATAATCATCACATGAACAGTAGACTCTAAGTAGTAAAGACACATAATCCACTAAGCATCCTCATCTCTGCAAACACTTACTTAATATTATGCTTCTCTTTTAATGGCAAACATATGCAACATAAAGCATTGCAGCTCTCATTACACCTCTTACAGTAATTTTTCCTAAAGTTTGAGGGAAAACTTTTCTATCAACAAAAAAGCCCTTTACTATGAGCAATCTCCATGCATCTTCTAATTAACCCTTAAAATATGAACAATTAACTTGATTGAAATGAAGGAAGATTACCTTCGATGCTTATTGGATGTGACCGGAAGGGGCTATTTAGATGGAGTAATTATGGTCTGATTTTAAGGGATTTGGTCCGAAGAAGTACAACAAATGGGAGAAGATATTCCTTCACATAGAGAGAAGCTCCAGTCATTGCTTTTGATTTAACTTCTTATCAACAGTGAGGAAATCAATCATCAAGTTGATCAATAGGAGGAGAAGTCGGAACAGTGATGAAGGAGCCGATAGAAGAACATTTTGGAGACAGCCAAGGGAATTGATGGAACGTTGTCATAGGAATGATGTCAGAGTGATATCGAAGCTCAAGGGTACATAAGAGAATGAGGCGAATGAAAAGAAATAGTTAGGATGTCATGTTTAGATAGAATTGTTTGTGAGAGATTGATGTGGTAATTCCTAGCAAAGTGTGGTGGATTAGCGACGCAAAAAAAAAAAAAAAAAAAAAAAAATCCCCACAAATAAAATGAAACAATTATTTGTCAAAGTCTTCACAAATTTGTGTCTTCCAATTAGTGTATAGTGAATCTCATAGTCTCTTAAGCACTTTGTTATCACCAACCTCATTGCATTCCTAACTTATTGTACCTTATCATTCGACAATTCTGTCAAATATCTTCTAATTGATGTTTCCATGGTGTCCATTAAAGGAGTTGTTAATGCATGTAATAGATTAGTGTTCATATTAAATGACTTAATGTAATATTTTATGTATTATGTTCATAGATCACTATATTACTAAAATTTAAAGTTTATTCACTTGATCATAAAAAAGTGGGCGTCAGAATGGAAGTATGAACTCTACGAAGGTATTTTCAAATATTTGTATGGCCATAACATAAATACAATTAAACTATTAGACATGTTATCAGTATAGTTAGTGCAAAGAATAGTACTGAATTAGCAAGAATTTATATGAAATCTAAAATATAATAATATCTTTTTAATCATGATAGCAAATATGTGTAAGAATTAGCTAGACTACAAAAACAACTTTTTTTTTTCACTATAGAATATGAAGACATAACCTTCATTCAACAATAAAGAATTCATAAAAAGTAGCTTAAGTGTTTGAAGGTAGGGGGGATGGAAATAATCAGGAGTTAAGGCTCTAACATAGAACATTTCAATCTTTTTTATATAATTATTATTCAATTTATTTTGTAGTGAATTTAGATGTCATTATTGCAGCTTCTTTACATCGATATGTCCTTTCTCTGTTAGTGATAGATTTGATAACTTGAGCATTCTTTAATCATTGTAATCAAAATCTTTGGTAGAGTTAGGGTGACTCAAATTCAACAAATTCGGCTGAGCTCAATCTTATTACTTCTCGGTGCAAGCATAATTTGGCGTCTGTTGTACGTGGCATTGCTTTCTTGCCAAATGTATTCTATGTCTCACATTTTGAAATCTCCCATTGCTCCTATCTTCAACATTGTGCAACATATATTTATATGAATTTTAAATTGTTTTGCAATTTACAAAGTAATTTTAAAGTGAGAAAGATCTGTATTCTATGGTTTCATTGTGTTTTTTTTTTTTTTTTTGTAAACAGGAAAGACTATTGTTTAAATAAAATGGTATATTTTATCGCATTTTATATTTGGTTGGATTTTAATTGAAAGCATTCTATGCAAAAAGAAAATCATTATGAACTTTACCTTTGGTAAACCTAAGGAATTTTATAATTTAACAAATAATTAATTAGATATGAATCATCTTTTTATGAAATATTAAACTTTACATACAATTGCAAAATAAGCATTAATTAGAATAAAATATAAGAACACTTACATTTTGAGTTATAGTCAAATATATGTAATGTGGGACTAGGATCAACTTCTAAATTTTTTCTCCATAAATCAAATATTTTTTGGAGCAATCATTAGCTTTTAATCATCACTTTTATATATAATCTTATTGGCTTACTCTCTTATATCAAAGTATTAAGGTGTTTAATGTATGTAATCTTAATTCCTTGGTCATTTCTTTATTTAATCTCCTTCAGTATGCTAGATTGCCATTTTTTGCAAGTATATCTACTTCATATATCACATTCAAATTTTCTATATTTGATTTTTAATATAAGTGCTGATCATTTTGATATTGTGGAAGTTTTTTTCAAGTATTCTAAGCTCATGGGGTTATTTTAAATTTTATAGGCCTCTTCAATTTCTGACGATAATTGTTGTCCTTTCATAAACTTCTTCTTCAAGAAATTAGAATTCACTTGATTTGATGGATTATTCATCCTAGTTGGGTTCAAAATATGATTTGCTTATTGATTCAAGTCTAGTAGTAGAAGAAATATAAATCATCTTGGTATTGTCATTTCTTATTACTATTCATTTAGCTAACCCTAAACTTTGTTTTGTATCACTCCACCTCTTCTTAATTTTTTTGAACTGTATTCAATCAGTTAAGTCCAGTAGAAATGTGTTCCTTGTAGGAGTATATTTTGGTTGCACATTTTTTTATGGGTTATTATTTGATTGTTTCTTTTGTGAGCCCCGTTATTCTTTTTTATTGCTTTCGATAGGATAAGTGTCATGATCTTTAAAGAGACTTTTAGTGTATTATAATCTTGATTCTGATTACCTCATAAATATTGTTGCAATTATTTTAAAATTTACTTAACTTCTCATGTGAACTTTCACCTATTGAAGTTATTTTTGTGATACTTCTTAGATGCTTGTGAATTTTATGGTGTACTTGGTTGATCAACTAATCTTCATATTCCTTAAATAAAAGTAGTAAATTTTTTACATGACTTGTTATTTTTCTCTATCCCAAACTTCTTTCTTGAAATCCACATCACTTCTAAAGATATTTTCTACTTATTGGTTTCAAGAGCATATAACCTTTGAAGCTTGGAGTCATAGTCAATTATATGTTTTCACATTTCTCATCAAGCATTGTTTCTCTTCTCATCTAAAATTTAAGCACGCAATACACTTCTATAACTTTTGATGAAGAAATTCTAACTTCCTTGATCTTTATTCTTTTTCTACCTACTAATGAATTTTATTGCACAAACACTTTTTATAGGGGGAGCAATTCTTAACTTTGATTACAAATAGCTAATGCTTTAGCCCAAAAATTATTTCAAGGTAGCAAAGTTGAGGATTTTTAATTTTAGAACACCATACCCTTGATGTTTCCAAAGAGAGACCTTTAAATTATATTGTAACATAATAATTTAATATGGAATTGAACACACGACCATCTTACTTCTGCATCATCTATTGAATAGGTGTTTTGTTTGAGTGAGTGAGTGTGTGTGTAATAATTTGTACATACACATAAAAATTTGTGTTGGAAGCACAGCGGTGTTGTGCTTACGAGGCAACGGCTCAGGAACTCTTTGTATTCATAGTTTTGATTATGTGAGCGAGCGGGGACACTACGACATATTGCTTAATTTGTTCTAAAGTGTCGTGAGTAAGCTCTGTGGGCGTTGAGGTTTTGAGTGTTGCGACACTAGCAAGATTAAAATAATTTTTACTATTATAACTAAATCCATTTTTTCTTAAAAACCTTACCCAAGTCAATAACCTGCACCATCTTTTTTAATTGGTTGATAAGATGAGAGTAGAAGGGGTTGAGAGAGGATAGTAGAGAGAAAAGCGAGGTTGGGTAGTGTATTTTTCATTGACTGAATTACAAATATTATTATGTTCAGTATTCTGATTGAACTATTTCTATATCTTTGTTTTTAACTATTTGATTCATATCTTTTCTCTCTTTCTCCTTAATTTGATAATAATAATATGCCTCACATCTAAGAATGTTCATTACTGTATTCTTTAAATATGGTATTGGATATATTTTTTATAAACACTTTTGATATATTCATTTTTATTTTCACTAGGTAATTTGGGATATATTGCTTTCATGCCTTTCATAATTATACAGTCTTTAATAAAAATTATGTACAATAGTTACTAACTGCTTCTTAATAGTTATTAAGTAGTATTGCTCATGAATGTAAACTATAGTTAATTTCTATGAAAAATATGATTTTTGAAACCATACGTATAATCAATTGTATTTGTGTTATGCATGTTCATTGTAATTTAAATTTCAATATTGCATACATGAATACAATGTGTCATATTTTAAAGTTGATGTGTTTAAAATGAAATGCATGTGGTGAAATATATGTCAGCAAGATAGGTAGTGTTTTATATGATTTAGATATGATGTAGATGTATCCATTGAACAGGTGACGAAAGCAAAGGAGCTTTTTTATATTGGGCTAGTGGTGTCTATAAACCATCAACAATATGTGGAGAGTATGGGAATATGAAAGGTTATGGAAATGAGTGTTTGTCAGGATCAGGTGCATGACTCCAATGAACTTTCACATGATATATGATATGTTATAGGACTTTTTAATACATAACACCTATAATCATTGTTATTACATATCTAACACCTATAACTATCATATTTGCTTATTACCACTAAAACTCTCATTTTTCATCTATTCTAACACTCCGGAGTCATATTTCAAATATTTGGAATGTTGTTTAGATGGTTTATAAGTAAATATTGTCTAGTTTAGGTGTTAGATATGTAATAACAATGTAGTTTTTAGTTGTTATGCTGTAAACATCCCTACCAGGGGCGGAACCAAGCTTCAATTTTGAGGGGGGGCCAAATACAACACAAAAATAATTAAATATTAAAAAAATAATTTATATTCTGTATATTACGAAAAAGTTCTTTAATAAAAATTAAGCATGAAATTATAATGAATAAAATGTGTAATTAAATGTCATGAATAAAACATGAAAGGAATATTATAATTAAGTGTGAAGAAATATTAAATATTTCTTAGGGCAAGTTAGGACCAAAGAGTTTTTTAGGGGGGCTCAAATAAAGTTTTTAGGGGGAATATAAAAAATTTTACTATCCTATTAAATTATTTTTTTTTTACTCTTACACAAAAAAAAAATTTTTTTGAGGGGGGGCAATTGCCCCCCCTAACCAAGTGGTGGTTCCGCCACTCGCATCAATATGATTATTTCACTAGCAAAATTTTATTAATGTGGAAAACACCACAATAATTGGTTAGAATGTCCTCACTTCAAATTGTGTATTATAGGAATGTGAGAATGTGTAGTTTTTTTAATGTTAGTTGCAATTAAGATAGCATTGTTATTTGTAAACGGATGATAACCTAGAATATGAATTATGGATTATGTATTTTATTTCATAATTCACATAATTAATTTAATTATACAATTTGGGTCATGGATATTGATGACATGCATTAATTCATTATTATGATCGTAGTATGCTCATTTACATGCATAACATACATTTCATACAACGGGATTATATAAACTACATTCATAGATAATAAGCTAATAAGGCATGTATGTTTTATAATAAGGAATATGCTATAAATAGTTGTATTTGCACAAAATATTGTTTCTTACAACTTTTCAAATAAACATATTAGTGTTGCTTATAAATTGTTTAAACAATGGTAATGTATAGTCTCATACATTTTAATGATTGATGAGCGTGCATATTATTTATATGTCTTGAATTGATGCAATTTTGGTTTTGAATAACTGAGCTCTTAGCTCTTTATATCTAATTTCTAGTCTCGCTGAAGCGAGAGGAGTCAAGGAGTGAGATAACTAATTAGATAGGTGATTTTCTTTTATTTCTATTATTTATTATTTTTGTGACCATGATGAATATATTTTGTTCAAAGATTATTGAAATTTCATGATCTATGTATATGAATATTTGATGATGAAATGTGTATATAATTTGGAAATGTGGTAAGTTTCCATATTTAAATGTTTCCACTAGATATTCTATAATAAATGGATTTAGTAAACTCTTCATGTTAATTACGAGACAAACAGAAAATTCCTAACTAAATAGATCTTGGGTCGCGTACCCCAACGGTTTAATATAATAGGTTATATCTAAATCGAGTTATCATGGGGTTGTGTTGTGACAGAATATTCCAAGGAAAAAACATTCTATTTTTGACATATACAACTTAGCACTTGAATTACTTCCATAATATTTTGAGAAAAAAATAAACTCAAGTAAGTTAATATCGTTCTCTGAAACTTAAAGTAAATTCAAATGATATTCTTCATATCAAGTATGGAGTAAACTTGAGACGTATTTGTTGGCTCAACATTAACTTTTTGTATATTGTCTACAATCATAAGTACAATGTCGAATTTTTTACATTTATAGCATTTGATGTGAGGGGGACTTATCATACCTCCTTACATGATTGCTCTTCTCTATGGCCACTAAGTTATAATTAGTTGCATCAGTTTCTTTTCTTTTTTTTTTTTTTTTCATTTCTTATTCTTGTGACCGTCTTTATAGACGATAATGGAACCAAAAAATTTATCGCGTTCATTATTTTGAAATACTTTAATTTCATTTAATGATTAAATATAATAATCATCAAATTTCTCCATATTTTTACTTCATCATTTAGTTTTGATAGGTTTATAATGGGCAACGACAACAAATCAAGCTTTATCCACTAGTGTGGTCAGCTACATGATCCTTTCTCTATGTGTCATGTTTTAAAAGACAAATTTCGTTTAATTCTATAGAGGGAAAGATCATTCAAATATTTTATACCAAGTCTTTTTAGGGCTACATTACCTGTCTTAACATAAATTCAAAAGCTTAATACCAATACTTTAATAAATGGGTCATCGGAAGGTTGCTTTTGATGTGATAAAACCATCTAAGGCGACTCTCTCTAACTATTATCTTACACTAGAGTACTCCAACCTTTTCACATTTATGCTCATTTTGTATCCTATCTTTAAGGGTAAAGCCACTCATCCACCTGAGAATCCTATCCTTTGCATCACTTAACTTAGTAGTATGCTTCTCTTTTAATGGCACTACATTCAGCACCCATAATGATTATAGCTCACCACATCTTTTATAATTTTTACCTTTAGGTTTGTGGGGGACTTTTATATCACACAACATGCTCGATTCATTCCTCCACTTTCAACCATCCAAACTTGAATTCTGCTTATATTATTTCAATCGATTTCAATATCACTCTGAACTATATATCCAAGGTTTCTTAAAATGTGTACTCTTTTTAGTGACTTGATCGTTCAATGTCACAATTCTCTCACTAGGTCTATTTACTACTATAAAAAATTTACTCTATATATTCAGTTTTAGATCTACATCAAGTGAATAACTTTAGATCTAAGGTTAACCTCCATAATTCAAGTTTATCTTCACTCACTCTCTTGTATTATCAACAAGAAGAATATCATCATTAAATACATTACACCAAGTTACATGCTCTTGCAAATGTGTAGTGAGAACATCCATGACTTAAAAAAAAAAAGATTTAGGGTTTAAGGCTGATCCTTGGATGTAATCCAAATGAAATAGGATAATACATGGTCAAAATCACTTGTGTTTGAACACAAGTATACGCTCATGTATAACAGAGTTTATGATTTGAATAAGGGTTTATAATGACCAATACTTTAAAAAAAAATATTTAATCTTTTCTTTTCTCTTAGAAGCTTTTGTTTCTCACTTAGGGCTGTTTGGTTGCCTGAATTAGAGGGTAAAGTAATAACAATACATGTGTTACTAAAATTTCGGCATGTGTGGCTATTTTTTAGCGGAACAAAAGGAAAACCTCCAAAGTATTTAATCGTGTTTATAGGAGGCGGATCCCGCAGACTTCGAAAGCCGCTATAACGAGCGGGTTTGATATTTTCGCTGACGAACAAAACATGTGCCATCCTGCGAGTGCGGAAGTCGAACAGCAACGAAGGAAATAGGAGCGATCACGTGCGGTATGTCAGCTCTCGCTCTCGCGGAACTGAACGATGTTCGAAAAGCCTCCTACCCAGACCTATGGGGAGCCGAGACAGCGGACGGTGCACCCTGATCATGCACCCCAATGCGAATCAACGAACACGAAACTAAACAATGACGAAAGGAGATGGCCGGCACCGCCAGGGCTACATACACCGGTTCTCCGCCTCGCCTCCCTGTAATAAATGGCACACGCTCCTTACTCTCCTTCCATGTATCCTCTATTCCCATGCAAAAGAATCTCCCTCTGTGTCGACGCCACCTCCAGGGATGTACAGGCTCATCATCGTTCTCGGCTTCTTACATTATACCAATCCGCTCCTTCCCCACGGCCTTTTTTCTTATGGCCTCGATCAGAACGTGCTGGAGGTCCAGATAGCCTTGGACTTCACTATAACCCATGTCCAAGCTCCCATGTAAGTCGGTCTGCACCCAAAAGCAGCGTGCTGGGTCCACGCGATCAGCGCGGACTCTTTGAAGATCACCTGAGCGCACGCGATCAAAACGTGGCGCGGTTGAAATGGAAGAGCCGACCAAATGGGAAGGTATCCCGTGGACAGCCCATTGGGGGAGTTCTGTCGCCGTCGGAAAGGGCCCAGAAAAGAGATACTTAGCGGCATGTAACACAGAGGAGGGCGAGGGGGGCGGTCATCGTCGTCGGAAAGGCCCGCGGACGATAGACGCCGTCGGAACCACGGTGAAGAGTGATGGACAGGGTTGTGGAGGTGGACCAGGTGACGGACAGTGTTACGGTGAGAGGCGCAGAAGGGGGGCCATAGGCAGGCGACGGCGGGCACTTCCAAAGCGGGCATTTTTTTAATTTTGTTTTTATTTAATTGTATTTAGTTAAATTTTTAAATATCTCTTAATTATATCATGATTAATGTAAACCCAAATTAACTGATTATTTTAACTGATCTTCAGGAAGTCAAAATTTTTATCCGTCCGGAAAAATTAGTAATTATTTTTTAAAAGGTACTTTTTCATTAGTTATTTTATATCATCTTTATTCAAGTTATAGCTGCCTCCAAACTGAATAGACATTTTTTAGAGTTTTGATGAAAATAATAACAGATGGTTGCATGAATATCATGATTTCTATCAAAATTATTTGAAAAATAATAACTTTTTACTTTACTCTGGATTTACTAACCAATACAAGGGAAACAGTTCTCCTGTGTTTATTATTTTTTTTTTGCAGTCAACCAAACGAGTCTCAACGTATTCGAAAATACAATACATTACTTTACACTGCATTTACTGTCCGCTGCATTTCTTTTTCAGAAAACCAAACTGCCCTAATAGAGGTACTATTTATAAAATAATTAGAACTTACCCACCATATTCACCTACCAAAGTAATCTTAAAACCTTTTACTCTCATCTACTAAATCTATAAACGCGCATCTCACACTTATTAAACTAAAGTCTAATGATGAATTTTTGAAACAATCTCTTTTCAATAAATTTACTTTTTAACATATAGGCCCAATGAAAACAATGCCTTTAAAATTCTTGAGAAGTAGCAATTGATGCACTTGATGAAGATTCGGCTGATTGTCAACAGGCACTGATGCAAAATTCAGGCTTCGTTTAGGATGGCTTTTTTAGTGTTTCTTAAAAACAGCTTTTTAGCAACAAAAAATTTAATTTTTGTACTAAAAAGTTACTTTAAAAAATAGTAAGAAAGCCATTTAAAATAAATCTCAATCAAACGTGGCCATTCACTTTTATTGTGAAACAAAGCCCCCCCCCCCACCCCCCCCCCCCCCATATCCCCCCCCCCCCCTTCCACTCCCCCCTCACACCCCTTCCCCCATAACCCCCCCCATACCCCCCACCCCCCCCCCCCCCCCCCCCCGGTACCTTGTAATATATTCTATATTGGTCTTCAAAAATGTATTTATTTGATTTAAAAAGTTCAAATTAGGCTTCGTTTGGAGGAGGCTTTCTTAAATGCTTTCTAATGCAGCTTTTTAGGCAAAAAATTTCTAGTTCAAATAATTTTATGTACTATAAACTAACCTAGAAAGCATAAAAAATCTTCCTCAACACGAAAACACTTAATATTTCTTGTTATAAGTCGCTTACAAAATTTTTCTTGCAAATCGCATATCTGATTACCATTTCGTTATTCTCATGGTGCAAAGAAAGTTCCTGGTACAGGATCAACTGAGACCAAAGTTTCCAGTGAGGTCCATATCTCAAGTCAATCAACTGACTCATTCTTCAAGAACAAACAGTAATGAACTATTGTCTGTGTGACTGCCCCACCAATAGAGCCAATTGTGATTGTTTCTTTTGTGAAATTGTATCTGTTCATCCTTAAGTGAGAATGGACATTCTGAAATGAATAGCTCGTGATTCCCAAACATTCAACTATTTTGGATGCCAATCAACCATCAGATCATGAACTTTACGAGCATATGTACTGAGAATTTCCTGTTTTTTTGATCAAAAGAGGCATAGTATAATAAAAAAAACTCATTAAGTTCACAAGTAGTTAATTCAGGCTTTATTGGAAAACAGCTTTCATACTGCTTGTAAAGCAGCTTTTAGTTAAAAATTTAATTCGTTTTTACTGAAAAGTTTTGCTTTAAGAAGCATTAAGAAGCAAGTGCCAAAAAAGCTTAGATAATATGATATGGATGATACTTTTCACTAAATGATAAAAAATAATGCTTAAATTTATGTTGTTTGTGAATGAAATAAGACAACAACATCAAAGCATTTATACCACTTAGGCGGTGTAAATATTCAAGTCGAGCTCGATGATGTACCTTTAGCTTTGAGCTTGAGATAATTAATCGGAGTTCGAGCTCAAAGCTCGACTTTAATCTACGAGTACGAGTCGGTCAGCGAGCAAGCTCGATACAGTCCGGAGGAGAATCCGTACACACACATCACCCGGATGCACTGGGTCCCAGGGGACGGGTGCTTCACGGATTCGCCTCCAGATGTATCTACTTGATAATTTTCAGAAAGAGAGTGACATCCCAATCTAATACAATATCACTCTGCCCAACCCGAGCCCACCGATCGTGCAGTGAGACATCTAAGAGAGGAGACAAAAGTCTATGGACGTCGTTCGGAGTGCTTTTGCATCATGATGCCCAAAACCCTCATACAACGGAGCGTACAACATGGCGATTTTGATATAACGTCAGTGTTGCATTGCTTCACCTCAGAGGGGAGCTTGAAGAGATATTCTGTAGAAGCCTTCATATCCGACATATGCTTTTGAGGAAACTACATGGTGATTCACTCGGAAGTGCATATGCTAAACAGCTGTTATAAGCTTCTCTTTCTCTTCTTCAAACTTGGACAGGTCTATTACTGGCACCACAAATCCCTCTGTAGCCATTATTGCCGATCTCTTCACCTTCTACTTCTCTATTCTTTCTTTGTGTTGCCTTCTTTGTTTTATAAACTTGAAAGATTGATTTTTTCGCCTATAACAAATGGCCGGCTTAATTTCCTTATTCTCTATGTCTAAACATCATACCTCTTTTTTATTTTACATTTGATATCATTGAAAGGGTTTCTATTTTTTTTGTTGGACTTATTCTTACATAACATCATTGAATACTTTTAGTTTTTATTATATGTAGTTAAAACATCCCAATTAATTCTAAACTTTTTTAACTCTAATTTCAGCAAACTTTTAGATGTATTGAACGTGTAATTATAAAGAATCCATAAATAAGTATTTATATCATGATGAAAAGTTCCACATATTGTTGGTTTGAAATATTCGCGGCGTGTAGAGAATATAAAGTTTAAACGGTCTTAACGTTGTTCGAGATCCGTGCAAGCAATAAGTAAAGGAGGGGGTGTAGGCATTCACTAGAGGACACTAGATTTTTACGTGAGGCTCTCTCTACTCAGCTTCTCAAAATTGGGGGGAGATAGGTCAGAGGAGTAACCCAGTTTGTAATTGAATCATCTTACTATTGAGTTTGTTACAAATGAGGCCCTTCCTTGGGGAACACCTTAGCTTGTTTATTTCTTATAGTGTATATTACTGATGGGAATACAAGAATAATTGTTGATAAGTTTGTTTGGTATGAAAGGTATGTAGTCGCGTGGGCGACGTAAGTTGTGAGGATCGTAGTCGAAGGGCGACGGAGGGCGGAAGGACTTGTCGTTGGTAGAAAATCCAGCATCGGATAAATGTCGACGAAATTCCGCTCCACCAGGTTGAAGTCCTGCGTCGGGTCTAGAAATTTGGCGACAGCGGGAGGTCAGGGTGGGTAGAAGTCCAACGTCAATTGGCGGCCGCAGGAGAACTCCGCGGTTGTAGGTTTTCAGGTAGGACCTTCAGCGTCACTTGGAGTTTCGGTGAAACTCCAGCATCCCTTGGAAGTAGGATGGCAATTCGACGTCACTTGGAGGTTCTACAGAATTCCGGCGTCACTTGAAGGTCGGGCGGAATTACGGCGTACAAGTGGAAGTCGGGCGGAACTCAGACGGTGGTCGAGGAGGAGTTTCTTCATCATATTCTTATCTTCTCTCTTCTTCCTTCTTATATTCCTTGGCGTCACTCCCTCTCTCACAGAAATGATGGGCCTAAAAATTTTTTTTATAGTTTTTTAGATGGCGTGACGTAAATAAGAGGGATCAATGGCGCAAGTGTGGAGTGGTGGTTAGACGGCTGATTATTGAATTCTTGATCGTGGACGTTCGTCAGACATTTGAAGGTCTTAATGATATCAAAATTTAACCTATCTTGAGCTCGTTGGATTCATCTCGTCGAGCCGCTCGATTTTGATATGAGCATGTCATATTGGAAACTTTTTGTTAATCCAAAATATGGATTGAACTTTCCAAATGGTTTCTGGTTCCTCACGATTCGGAATCCATTTGGGCCTCGGATTGAGTTGAATTTTTGGTGTCGCTGGTTCGTATTTTCGAAGACACTTCAGTTTGACTGCAAGTTTATGAAATCGGAGTTCAGTTGATCTTAGATTTAATTTTCGAAAGTTTTTAACTGATTTGTGCCGCGTGATTCGTGTCCAATCAAGATAATGTTTTGATGACATAATCAATAATTAATTGAAGAAGTGAAAGATCTTCATATTTGATTGTTATTTATAATTAAATTTATGATAACCTCAATAAGTTTATTAAGGTATATAAATACTAGAAGACAGGACTTGACCGAGATAATCGACAATAGGTTTTCTGATGGAGTGTTTTAAAATTTTAGCTAAAATTATTTAATATCACATACAAGAACTATAAATTAGATATTTATTCTCTGTATGATGATCACGTAATTTATCACGCAAAAAACACAACCATTATTCGTTGATAAATATTATATCATCATTCGATCAAGTACCCGACCACCTAAGTTCATCCAACCTTTTATTGCCGAATTGTTTTTTTCATTGAAATTTTCAATAAATTTTGATAAAATAATATTTTGCTCTAAGTTGTTCACGAGTTTTAGATTATATTGACATTGATATATTAGATTAAAACAAATTATAATAAACTATATGAAAAAAATGTTTATACTAAATATTTTTATTTATTTAAAATAAATTAAATAATTCAAATTGGAATATATTTAAAAATACTAATAATAATAACACTCTTGATGTAAATAATCTATTGTAAATGTCTTATCTTTAAGAAAAAATTTTCAAATCCTTTTCTTCATCCGATTGTCCACAAGCTACTATGTCTTTGTCTTTTAATGGGCAAGTTCATTCTATCCAACTGGCATACATTTAAAGAGTCATTGATGTGGATAAATAAATTATAAAATGTCGGCATTTTATTTTATTTTTTTAAGTAATAAAGAGCGATGATTCTTTAAAAAATGATATTTAGTGAATACTAGTATGCTCTTAATCTCCGGCTCAGATGATAAAATTATTGGAAATAGAAACTACCTCGATGCACATAATAATGAGGGTGATATTTACTCCAATGTATTTGCTTGCTCTTGTTAAAAGAATAGGCAGAAATTCAATCAATAAAATTTATTTTGTGATGTTTCTTCTACTCATGATGCTAATGGGAAATTGCTTTATCGGGTGTGGATCTCTTTAAGGGTTTGTTTAATAAAACTTTTAATGGACACTACTTTTTGGACACAATCAGTTTATTGCCCCCACCCCCCATCTCATTAATCGGGATGGACTAATGAGGCTCTCAATGCATCTGCCTACTTGAGGAAGTTAGGAAAACGATTTTTGACTTGAATAATTTTGATGTTGTGGCTGGTCTGGATGGCTTTACACTTATTTGTTTTATATAAAAAAATCCTGGGAAATTATTCCATTGATGTTTTTAATGCTATCTCTGTTTTCTTTGCGGGTGATAATTCTATTCTGAAAAATTTTCTTTCCACCTCTATGTACTTATACTAAAATCAATGGTGCTTGTAAATGGAATAATTTTTGACTATTAGTATTGTAATTTTTTTAGTAAGTTCATTTCCAAATTGCTTTTCACTGACTTTCTCTTATAATTCCTAAACTTATTGCTACTAATCAGATATTTTCATACAATGTATATCCATTTCGATAACATTTTATTGGCCTACATAGAGATTGTGCTTTCGCTTGGATGTTAGGGTGCTGGGGGTAACATTATTTGACAAACTTGAACATGGTCAAAGCTTAGTAACATAGTTGAGACTTTCTTTATCAAGTTTGTGTTTATTTAGTTTTTGACATTGTTTTGTTAACCTTGTAAACTTTCTATTTTAAATTATTTTGCTTTGTTATTGTTAATATCAAAAGCAATGGCTTCTCAAGTTTCATCCATGGGTTGTAGGCACCAATGGCACACTCAGAGATTGGATTGGTGGAGGCCTGGCTGATTTCTCTGCTCTTTTTATTATTGCCATGGATTTTTTTTCTAGAGGTTTTCCAATATTTTTGAGAATTATTTCGAGCAAACTATTTATAATAATTGGAGGCGGTTTTTCTATTCTCATTTAGTTTTGCTGATGATGTTATCATTTTTTTTAATGCTTCAATATTACATGGTTAAAGGGCTTATGAGTTTCTTTAAACAATTTGATGATTTCTTTTAGTGGGCTCTCTATTAATAAAAATAGTGATGTTTTATTATCTACTAGAACGGTTTCTCAGGATAGGGTGGACTGCTATTAGGAATTGCACTGGTTTTTACCAAAGGCTCTTTGACCCATTATGTACCTTGGGTCCCCCTTATTATGGTAGAAAATTAATTTTCTTTTTTGATGATCTTATTTCTAATGTGCACATTAAGATTTTTTTTGTAGAATTCTAGCGGCATTAGCTTTGATGATAGAATTACTCTATTAAAAGTGTTTTGTGTTCCTTATCTGCCTTTATTTTTAACTTGCAAACTACCTTGTGATGTGTGTAACAGATTGAGAAACTTTTAATTAAATTCTTTTGGCATGGGTTCTTTTTTTGCATTGTAAAGTTATTTGGTCCTCTGACACAATTGTTGTGGTGTGTTGAAGAATGCGCTTTGGGTTGTAAGGGACATATTGGATTTAGCCCATGATTTATCTATAAAATTATGGCTTAATTTTTTATCTAACTGACTCTTTGGGCTTATGAATGTTAAAAATAGTAATGGTATACTCATATTATATGTACTTATAAGAAAGTTGATTCTAAGGTGAATAGGTTGTATAAGATCAAGTGGAGTGTCTGAACCACATGTTAAATGTTTTTTTTTTTTATAATAATTTATACAACACACATTTTTTTTTTTATTTTTTTTGTTTACCCTTTTTTTTTTATTTTTTTTTTTTTTTTTTTTTTTTTTTTTTTTTTTTTTTTTTTCCCCCTTTTTTTTTTTTTTTTTTTTTTTAAAACCCCCCCCCCCATTTTTTCCCCCCCCCCCCCCCCCCCCCCCCCCCCCCCTTTTATTTATAATTTTTTTTGTTTTGGGTTTAGGCAAAGCCAACCTCTTCTTCTGGCAAGTTCAGTGGCTTCATGGTCGGAATACATTGATTCTTTCATCTTTTCATTCTCTGTCGGATTCTAAAGTTCATGATTTTATTTTTGATTAATGTGGGATTATATAATCTGGCTTAATATTATTACGAAAACACTATTTGTTTGTAGAATTTTGAGGTATTCTATTATTTTGATTTTGATTACTTATTCTTTTGGGAACTTTTTTTTATATGGTTGATTGAAAGTTAGGACATTTAAGCAATTCCCCCCGGTGAGCTTTTACTTTTGTCACCTTTTTTACGTAATAGCCCATTCACGGCTCACAGAGCTTCCTATTCTCTTCTTCGTGATTCACACGGCAATGGGTAACCCTGATCTCTCTTCTTCGTGTGGTAGCAGGCATGAATCGCGGGTCTCGTGAGATCAAAGCTCCCCTCCAAGTGCAAGTGTGAGTGCTTCTTCTCTTTTTCTTCAGATTTATGTTTAAAATTTTATTTCGTCTCTAAAGTTTCAATTTTTTGTTCAGATTATTATACTTTTTCTTTCTTGAATCGAAGGATTCATTGTTTATCTTTTTTGTTCCCTACTTCCCAGCTCTCTCTCTCTCTCTCTCTCTCTCTCTCAAAAATTATGTCTTCATTTCATTTTTTTTTTCCTCATTTATAAGATAATTTTGAAAATCGAAGGAGTTTGCAAAGTGTGATTGTGTCCTTGGTCTGTTCTACTGGGACTAGCTAGTTTGCATGTTATGATCTTCTATAGGGAAGGGTGGTTGTTGGACTATGGATTGACTCCAGCCACAACATAACTCTTGCATGGCCACACTTTTTGTGGGCGAGCGTACGCTGTCATGTCAAGGTGACTATTCTGGCCAGGCTTCATTCTGAAACTAGTATGATACTCATGAATTACTTATATAATAAGCATGTATGAGTAAGCAATCATAATTTTCTTTGGAGATCCTATGATTCGTCGCGCAGAAGCAACCCAGCCGCGTCATTGCTTCCATGAGCTTCTCCATCTCATCTTTGAACTTGCCAGATTGATGATTAAGACCCAGATTACCTCTTTCACCATTATCAATTATCAATTTCTTTGTATACGGCTTCTCTATTATTCTCTTGCTGCTACTATCAAAGATGCCCCAAGTTTTAGTTTTTAAACTAAAACATTACATTTTAGGAAATTATTGATGATCTTATGATTAAACATTGACGAGCTTATTTTCTTAAATATTTGTCTGCATCAAAGCATTTGAGAATAATATCATTAAAAAATGTAAATTTTATGCAATCTTTATCAAATGATGAGTTATATTTACTATTTGGACTCTTTCATACTTCACATTATAATATAAAATCCTCTTACAAAGTCGAAAGGATAAAGCTTGCCATTAAATGACAGAAAGATTAAGCTTGGGGTGTTCAAATAAAGAGGTTCTATATCTATTAGCTTTTTCTTTTTCTTTTTCTTTTTTTTCTTTTTTTCAATGGACAAAGAAATTTATAGATATTAATTTTAATGAATATTAAGTATAAATGAAAATATTATTTTATTAAAATAATTATTCTAATAACTCTGAAAATCTTTAGAAACATTGAGAATTTGCCAATAAAAGTAAAAATATAGAAGCAAATGTGATTTAGGCTTCATTTGGAATGACTTTCTTGTTGTTTTATCTTTCAATCCGCAAACATAATTTATTTAATAATTAAACCACTAAAACATTCCATTTATGAAAACAGAAACATAATATTAACGTGATCGATTATAATGTCATCTCAAAATAATGAAAATTATCAATGTGTTATGATCTTGAAACATGGGTGGAAGATATGGTGATGTTAAGAACAATGCTCACCTCACAACAATGTTCTAGTTTGAAACCATTGAACCTTCATATAACTCAATTATATATTACGCCATTTTTGTAGCTTCATCTATAGCCCATTTGAGGACGACTTCACCGGCTATTGATGTAGTTGAGCCCCGATTCTTTCTATACTCCATGTAGTTGAAACTTTCAAAGAGCTTTGGGTGCTCGGAATCAATTAATTCAGCTTGAGGCTCAATCTTGTTGTCCTTTGGTGCAAGTATAAATAGGACAATAGTGATTCGTGGCTTTGGTTTCTTGCATAACACCCTATGTTGCACATTATGAAGTCTTCCGTTACTCCATACCTCCAACAGACAATCAAGAAAAAATTTATGAGGCTTTAAAAAAAAGCAAAAATTGTAGCATTTTATAATTAGATTGAAAGTAGTTATAAAAAAGGTCATTATGTATTTTAAACTTTGTAAAACCTCAAATTTAATTATAAAAAGTTTACATGTATTTAAAATAAATATATAAATATATGCCTTATTTCTAGATTGAACATAATTCATTTATTAATCTCTTTAATATCATATGTCACAATAAGAAGTTGGGTAGAATACAACAAAATTTTTGTTATGAAGAACATATCTTGATTACCTTTCCCATATCGCCGATATTAACAAAAAATGTTCCTAGAACAGGATCAACATCTAGAAAAGTTCCCGTGGAGCCCATAATATCAAATCCTTCATTTAACTCATCTTCAAGAAGGATAGTGATGAAGCTGCTATCTGAATGAGCTATCACACCACAAGTGCCAATAACAGTTTCTTTTGTGAAAATTGTATTTGTTCATCCTTAAGTTGCAAGACCATTCTTGAAACGAACAGTCCTTGATTCCTAAACCTTGGGCTACTTTGAATGCTAAATCCACGATGAGATCATGAAGTTTCGAAGCAAATGTACTCAAGATTTCTCTGTAAATTTGATAGCTAATATGTAATTATAAAATAGAGTTGCAAGCCTCCTCTTCCAAAGTTATTTGCATGAGGAGAAATTGTTAGGTGCGGACAACGGACGTAGAGATGCATCCGGATTACTAGATGTATTATGTACTCAATGTGTATGCTCTGCTTACACTCTGCGTATATTCCTGCGTAGTTGTAGATACCCAGTAAAAAAGCAACAAATATTTAGTTGTGAGGATTTGCTACTTATTTGTTGTGTATCTACAAATACGCAGAGTGTACGGAGAGTGTAAGCAAAGCTTACGCATGCATCCAGTAATCCGAACGCATCTCGACGTCCGTTGTCCGCACCTAATAATTTTCCTTATAAGAGAGCTCACCTATCGTGGGACGAGATGTCCAAGAGAGAGCAAAAGGTATGAATGTCAATGGAGGAGCTAGCATCGTAGATGCCCAAACTCTCGTACAATGGTCCCAAACAATTGGGCTCTATATAGCCACTTCTGGAAATGACATCGGTGTTACGTTGCTTTACATCTGTAGGAAGCTTCAATAGATGTTCCACTAAAGCCTTCATATCAGCCATAATTTTCTCAGAAATCCCATGGTTGATCACTCGAAAACAGCCTAGCTCTTCCACTGCCACCATGAGCTTCTCCTTCTCTTCTTCAAATTTTGCCAAGTCGATAACTGGTACTATAATTTTCTCCACAGCCATTAGTTTGAATCGATCGCTACAACTGCCTCTGCATTGTTCCTTCGGTTGCTGCTCTAAAAGATGTTGGGAGCTTGTTGTTTTAAATTAAGGCTTCAAAACATGTCCGGCTTTTCTTTACGTATTTCTTGCTTTGGAAATCATCGTTGGAAGATATTAAGGCTTATTTGGGATCGCTTTTTTTCTGCTTTTTTAAATAGTTTTTTAATATCAAAAATTTAATTTTGTACTAGAAAGCTATTTTAAGAACTAGAAAGAAAGTTTTCTCAAATAAAGTCTAAGGCTTCGTTTGTGACAGAGCTTTTTAGTGCTAAAATTAATTTTTTTTACTAAAAAGTTGCTTTATGAAGCAATAAAAAGCCGTCCCAAACGGAATCTAATACTTTGTTTGGAACGGATTTCTTCATGCTTCTTAAAGCAATTTTTTAATACAAAAGTTAAAATTTGTACTAAAAACTACTTTAAGAAGTAGCAAAAAATTGTCCCAAACGAAACCTAAGTTTCTAGAATTCTTTGTATTTGTTCATATTTCACATCATAATATAAAATTAATCATTCCATTAAAAATAAAAGTATATATCTTAGAAATATTAATTATTTAATTGATATTTAGTATAAATAAAAATTAAAATTATTTTAATTTTATACAAAAATCAATGGTAGAAAAAATTTTCAGATCATTATCTTCATTGGAATGCTCACAAGCTAACTATTTTTGTCTTTTAATGGCATGTTCTATCTCCTTTCCAGTTTCAATGGCATCATTATCAAAGTCTATGATATGGATAAATAAATTAAAAAACTCGGCATTTTATTTTATTTTCTTAAGAATAATGAGTGAAAAATCATAAAAATGATAATTTAGATAAATAATTTTATCTTTTATTTAAAATATTAAATTTTAGGGCATCAGCGAAGAAAAGAAAACATAGAAAGGAAAAATGTGAAGAGATCAGCGATAATGTCAGTGATGGGAATCTCGGTGCCAGTAATTGATGATTTGGCAAAGTTGGAAGTAAGGAAGAAGAAATTTTAGGTAGAGATGTTAGGGTTGAGCTGCTTTCGAGTGGCCAATATTTTGCATTGCATGCAGCTTTCACTTCCATCTTATAGAATTTTCTCTAAAGTTTGAGAGAGACTTTTCTAACACAAAACAAGCCCGATACATCCTTCCACTTCAATCATCCAAGTTGAATTCTACTAATAATATCTCCATCCATTATATCATCACCATGAACAGTAGACTCTAAGAGTAAAGCCACTCATCCACCTAAGCATCCTCATCTCTGCAACACTTAACTTAATATTATGCTTCTCTTTTAATGGCCAACATTATGCAACATAAAGCATTGCAGCTCTCATTACCATCTTACATAATTTTTCCTAAAGTTTGAGGGAAACTTTTCTATCACACAAAAAGCCCTATACTATGAGCAATCTCCATGCATCTTCTAATTAACCCTAAAATATGAACAATATACTTGAAATGAAATGAAGGAAGATTACCTTCGAAGCTTATTGGATGTGACAGGAAGGGGCTATTTAGATGGAGTAATTATGGCTGATTTATGGGATTTGGTCGAAGAAGTACACAAATGGGAGAAAGCTATATACCTTCACATAGAGAGAGCTCCAGTCATTGCTTTTGATTTAACTTCTTATCCAACAGTGAGGAAACATCATCAAGTTGACTCAAAGGAGAGAAGTCGAACAGTGATGAAGGAGCCGAAGAAGAACAATTTTGGAGACAGCCAAGGGAATTGAAGGAACGTTGTCAAAGGAATGATTGCAGAGTGATCATCGAAGCTCAAGGGTACATAATAGAATGAGAGCGAATGAAAGAAATAGTTAGGATGTCAGTTTAGATAGAATTGTTTGTGACAGATTTGATGAGGCTAATCCTTAGCAAATTTGTGGTGGATTAGCCGACGCAAATCCCCACAAAATAAATGACAAAAAATTTTGTCACAAAGTCTTCCACAAATTGTTGTCTTTCCAATAGTGACTAGTGAATCTCATAGCTCTTACGCACCATTGTTCATCACCAACCTCATTGCAATTCCTAACTTATTCGTCACCTTATCATTCGACAAGATACATGTCCAAATATCTTCTAATTGAATGTTTCATGGAGTCCATTAAAAGGAGTGTTAATGCATGTAAATAGTTAAGTTTCATTATTAAATACTTACATGTAATAATTTTAAGTATTATGTACATAGATCACTTATTACTAAACATTTAAAAGTATAATCATGATTTAAAAAAGTGGGCGTCAGAAGGGATGTATGAAATCTCAACAAGAATTTTCAAATATTTGTAGGCCATAACATAAATACAATTAAACTATTAGACATTTATCAGTATAGTTAGTGCAAAAAATAAGTACTAGAATTAGCAAGATTATATGAAATCTAAAAATAATAATATCTATATTAATCATGATAGAAAATAGTGTAAGAATTAGCAAGACTACAAAACAAACTTTTTTTTTTCACTATAGAATAGAAGACAAACCATTCATTTAACAATAAAGAATTCATAAAAAAGAAGCTTAAGTGTTTGAAGGAAGGGGGGATGAAATAATCAGAGAGTAAGGCTCTAACATAGAACATTTCAATCTACTAATAATTATTAATTCATTTATTATGTAGTGAATAGAGTCATTATTGCAGCTTCATTTACATCGATATGTCCTTTCTCAGTTAGTGATAGATTTGATAACTTGAGCATTCTATACTCATTGTAATCAAAACTTTGGTAGAGCTTAGGGTGCTCAAAATCAACAAATTCGGCCTGAGGCTCAATCTTATTATCCTTCGGTGCAAGCATAAATAAGGCGACTGTAGTTCGTGGCATTGCTTTCTTGCAAATGATTCTATGTCTCACATTATGAAATCTTCCATTGCTCCAAATCTTCAACATTTGCAACAAAATTTATAAGAATTTTAACAAGATTAGCATTTACAAGAAAATATAAAGTGAGAAAGATCAGTATTCTAAGGATTCATTTGATTTTTTTTTTTTTTTTTTTTGTAAACAGGAAATACAATTGTTTTAAAAAAATGGTATATTTTATCGCATTTTATAATTTGGTTGGAATTAATTAGAAAGCATTCTATGCAAAAAGAAAATCATTATGAACTTTAACTTTGGTAAACCTAAGTAATTATTATAATTTAACAAATTAAATAATTAAGAATGAAATCATCTTTTTATGAAATATAAACTTTACATACAATTGCAAAAATAAGCATTAATTAGAATAAATATAAAGAACACATACAATTTGAGTTATAGTCAACACTATATGTAAAGTGGGACTAGGATCAACTTCTAAATTTTTTTCTCCAAAAATCAACTATTTTTAGGAGCAATCATAAGCTTTTAATCACACTTATATATATAATCTTATTGCTTCTCTCTAATATCCAAGTAATAAGGAGTTTAATGTATGTAATCTTGAATTCCTTGGTCATTTCTTTATTTAACTCCTTCATTATGCAAGGATTGCCCATTTTATGCAAGTCATCAACATTCATAAACACAATCAAAATATCTCTATTTTGATTTTTAATATAAAGTGCATGATCATTTTGATATTTAGGAAGTTGTTTATTCAAGTATTCTAAGCTCATGGTGCTTATTTTAAATTATATACGGCCTCTTCAATTTCAAGACTATCACTTGTTGTCCTTTCATAAACTTCTTCTTCAAGAAATTAGAATTCACATGCATTTGATGGATTATTCATCCAAGTTGGGCTTTCAAAATATGATTTGCTTAATGATTTCAAGTCAAGTAGTAGAAGAAAATACATCATCATAGTTATTGTCATTTTCTTACTATTCATTTAGCTACCAAACTTGTTTTGTATCACTCCACATCTTCTTAATCTTTTTTGCACTGTATTCAAACAGTTAAGTCCAGTAGAAATGTGTCCTAGTAGGAGTATAATAAGGTTCCACAAATTATTATGGGTTACTACTTTGATTTGTTTCATTTGTGCCCCGTTATTTCTTTTTATTGCTTCTCGATAGATTAAGTGTTCATGATCTTTAAAGAGACAAAAAAGAGTATTATCATCTTGATTCTGATTACCTCATAAATATGTTGCAATATTTTAAAATGTAATAACTTCTCATTTGAACTCCCAATTGAAGTTATTTTAATGTTGATACTTCATAGATGCTTGGTGAAATTAATGGAGTACTTGGTTGATCACTAACTTCATATTCCTTAAAAAAAGGTAGAAATTATACCTGACTTGATATATTTCTCAATCCCAAAGCTTCTTTCTTGAACTCCACATCACAACTAAAGATATTTTTCTACTAATTGGATTCAAGAGCATATAACCTTTGAAGCTTGAGTCATAGTCAAATATATGTTTTCACATTTCTCATCAAGCATTGTTCTCTTCTCATCTAAAATTTAAGCACGCAAAACACTTCTATAAACTTTAAGATGAGAAATTCTAACATTCCTTGATCTTTATTCTTCCTACTAAGCCTTTCATTGCACAAACACTTTTTATAGGGGAGCAATTTCTTAACTAGATTACAAAAGCTAATGCTTTAGCCCAAAAAAAATTTCAAGGCTAGCAAAGTTGAGGTGTTTACATTATAGAAACCATACCCATGATGATTTCCAAAAGAGAGCCTTTAAATAAATTGTAACATAATATTAAATATGTAATGAACACACGACCATCATACTTCTGCATCATCTATTTGAATAGGTGTTTAGTATGAGTGAGTGAGTGTGTGTGTAATAATTTGTACATACACAAAAAATTGTGTTGGAGCACCGCGGTGTTGTGCTTACGAGCGCAACGGCACAGGACTCTTTGTATTCATAGTTTTGATTATGTGAGCGCAGCGACACTACGACACTATATGCTTAATTTGTTCTAAAGTGTCTTGAGTAAGCACTGTGGCGTTGATGTTTTGAGTGTTGCGACACTAGCAAGATTAAAATAATTTTTACATAAAATAACTAAATCCATTTTTCTTAAAACCTTACCCAAGTCATCCCTGCCCCATCTTTTTTACTTGGTTGATAAGAGGAGAGAAGAAAGGGTTGAGAGGAGGATAGTAGAGAGACAAAGCGAGGTTGGGTAGGTATTTTTCATTGCTCTAATTACAAAAATTATTATGTTCAGTATATGTGACCTAAATCTTATCTTTGTTTAAACTATTTGATTCATATCTATTCTCTCTTTCTCCTTAATTTGATAAAAATAATAAGCCTCACAATCTAATGAATGTTCATTATGTAATTATAAATATGTTATGGATATATTTATTCTAAACATTTTGATATATTCATTTTATATTTTCACTAGGTAATTTGGGAAATATTGCATTTCATGCCTTTCAATAAATATACAGACTTTAATAAAAATTATGACAATAGATAAAAAGCTTCTTAATGTTCATAAGAATATTGCACATGAATAGTACAAATAGTTAAATTCTATGCATAATATGATTTTATGAACCCTACAGTAACATTGTATTAGTGATATGCATGTTCATTGTAATTAACTATCAATATTGCATACATGACATACAATGTGTCATATTTAAAGTTGATGTGTTTAAAATGAAATGCATGTGGTGAAATATATGTCAGCAAGATAGGATAGTTTTATATGATTTAGATTGATGTAGATGTATCCTTGAACAGGAGACGAAGCCAAAGAGCTTTTAATATTGGGCTAGTGGTGTCAACCCATCCACAATATGTGGAGAGATAAGGGAATATGAAAGGATATGGAAATGAGTGTTGACAGGATCAGGGTGATGACTCCAATGAACAATACCACCTGATATTATGATATGATATAGGAATTTTTACATACATAACACCTAAAATCATTGTTATTACATATCTAACACCTAAACTATCATATTTGCTTATATACCACCTAAAACTCTCATTTTTCATCTATTCTAACACTCCGGAGTCATATTTCAAATATTAGGAATGTTGTTTAGATGGTATATAAGTAAATATTGTAGTTTAGGTGTTAGATATGTAATAACAATAGTTTTAGGTGTTATGCATGTAAACATCCCTACAGGGGCGGAACCAGCTTCAATTTTGAGGGGGGGCAAATACAACACAAAAATAATTAAATATTAAAAAAATAATATTATATATCTATATATTACGAAAAGTTCTTTAAAAAAAATTAAGCAAGAAATATAATGAAAAAAATGTGTAATTAAAATGTCATGAAAAACATGAAAGAGAATATTATAATTAAGTGTGAAGAAATATATAAATATTTTAGGGCAAGTTAGGACAAAAGAGTTTTTTAGGGGGGGCAAAAAAAGTTTTCTAGGGGGGGAAAAAAAAATTTTACTATCCTATAAATTTATTTTTTTTTTACTCTTACAAAAAAAAAATTTTTTTTGAGGGGGGGCAATTGCCCCCCCTAACCAAGTGGTGGTTCCGCCACTGCATCCCTATGATATATTACCCTAGCAAAATATTATTAATGTGGAAAACACCACAATAATTGGTTAGATGTCCTCACTTCAATAGTGTAATATAGGAATATGAGAATGTGTAGTTTTTTTAATGTTAGTTGCATTATATGATAGCATAGTTAATAGTACACGATGATAACTTAGAAAATGAATACATGGATATGATATTTTATTTCATAATACACAAAATAATTAAATTATACAATATGACATGTATATTGATTGGACATGCATAATATCATATAATATGATCAGTAGTATCATTTACATGCATAACAACATTTCATACAACGGGATACATATAAACTCACATTCATAGTATAATAAGCATAATAAGGCATGTATGATTATAATAAGAATATGCTATAAATAGTTGTATTTGCACAAAAAATTGTTTCTTACAACTTTTCAAATAAACATAATAGTGATGCTTATAAATTGTTTAACATGGAAATGTATAGACTCATACATTTAAATGATTGATGAGCGTGCATATTATTTAAATGTCTTGCATTGATGCAATTTTAGGTTTTGAAAACTAACTGAGCTCTTAGCTCATTATATCTAATTTCTATGTCTCGCTGAAGGGAGAGGAGTCAAAGGAGTGAGATAACTAATTAGATAGGTGATTTTCTTTTAATTTCTATTATTTATTATTTTTGTGACCATGATGAATATATTTTGTTCAAAGATATTAGAAATTTCATGATCTATGTATATGAATTATTTTGATGATGAAATGTGTATATAATTTGGAAATGATGGAAAGTTTCATATATAATGTTTCCACTAGATTTTCTATATATAAATGGATTTAGAAACTCTTCATGTTAATTAGATGACAAAAAGAAATTCCTACCTAAATAGATCTTGGGGTCGGTCACCCCAACCGGTTAATATTATAGGTTATATCAAATCGAGTTATATGGGGTTGAGTTGTGACAGAATATTCAAGAAAAACATTCTATTTTTGACATATACAACTTAGCACTTGAATTACTTCCATAATCTTTTGAGAAAAAAAAAACTCAAGTCAAGTTAATATCCTTTCTCTGAAACTTAACGTAAATTCAAAATGATATTCTTCATATCAAGTATGGAGTAAACCTTAGAGACGAATTGTTGGCCCACCTTAACTTTTTGTATATGTCTACAATCATAAGTACAATGGTCGAATCTTTTTACAATTATAGCATTTGATGTGAGACTTATCATACCTCTTACATGAATTGCCTCTTCTATGGCCTACTGAAGTTATATTAGTTGCATCAGTTTCTTTTCTTTTTTTTTTTTTTTTCATTTCTTCTTCTTTTGACCTTCTTTATAGACCGATAAGGAACCAAAAATTTTATCGCGTTCATTATTTTGAAATCTTTAATTTCTTTAATGATAAAAATAATAAAATCAAATTTCTCCATAATTTTTACTTCATCATTTAGTTTTGATAGGTTTATAATGGGCAACGACAACAACATCAAGCCTTTATCCCACTACGTGTGGTCAGCTACATGAATCCTTTTCTCTATTGTGTCATGTTAAAAGACAAATTCTCGTTTAAATCTAATAGAGAAAGATCATTTCAAATATTTTATAACCAAGTCTTTTTAGGGCTACATCTACCTTTCTTAACATAAATCAAATCTAATACCACTACTTTCATAATCGGGTCATCGGAAGGTTGCTGTTTTATGTGATCAAACCATCTAAGGCGACTCTCTCTAATATTATCTTACACTAGAGCTACTCCAACCTTTTCACATATATGCTCATTTTGTATCCTATCTTTAAGGGTAAAGCCACTCATCCACCTGAGCATCCTCATCTTTGCAACACTTAACTTAGTAGTATGCTTCTCTTTTAATGGCCAACATTCAGCACCATAAAGCATTATAGGCCTCACCACCATCTTATATAATTTTTCTTTAGGTTTGAGGGGGACTTTTCTATCACACAACAAGCTCGATTCATTCCTCCACTTCAACCATCCAACTTGAATTCTGCTAATAATATTTCAATCTATTTCACTATCACTCTGAACAATATATCCAAGATATCTAAAATGTGTACTCTTATTAATGACTTGATCGTTCAAAGTCACAATTCTCTCACTAGGTCTATTACTACTAAAATTACACTATATATTCAGTTTTAGATCTACTCAAGTGAAAACCTTTAGATCTAAGGTTAACCTCCATAATTCAAGTTTATCTTCAACTCACTCTCTTGTCTTATCAACAAGAAGAATATCATCATTAAAAAACATACACCAAGGTACATCCTCTTGCAAATGTGTAGTGAGAACATCCATGACTAAAGAAAAAAAGATTTGGGTTTAAGGCTGATCCTTGATGTAATCCAACTGAAATAGGAAAATACATGGTCAAATCACCTTGTGTTTGAACACAAGTAATAGCTCATGTATACATATGTTTAATGATTTGAATAAGGGTTTATAATGACCAATACTTTAAAAAAAAAATTTAATCTTTCTTTTCTCTTAGAAGCTTTTGTTTCTCACTTAGGGGCTGTTTGGTTGCCTGAATTAAGAGGGTAAAGTAAAACAAATACATGTGATTACTAAATTTCGCTGTTTGGCTAATTTTTAGCGGAACAAAAGGAAAACCTCCAAAGTATTAATCGTGTATTATAGGAGGCGGATCCCGCAGACTTCGAAAGCCGCTCAAAACGAGCGGGTTTGAAATTCTTCGCTGACGAACCAACCTCGTGCCATCCTGCGAAGAGCGAAGTCGAACAGCAACGAAGGAAATAAGGAGCGATCCCGTGCGGTATGTCGCTCTCGCTCTCGCGCGAATGAACGAAGTCGAACGACGACAAGGGAGCCGAGAAGCGACGGTGCAATCTATGCACCCCCTGCGAATCAACGAAAACGAACAACAATGACGAAAGGAGATGGCCGGCACCGCCAGGGCCTACATCCACCGGTTCTCCGCCGTCGCCTCCCTGATAAACTGGCCCACGCTCCTTATCTCCTCCATGTCATCTCTCTTCCCATGCCTCCACGCATCTCCCTCTGTGTCGCCGCCACCTCCGGCGAGTAAAGGCTCACTCATCGTCCTCGGCTTCTTACCCTTATCCCATCCGCTCCTTCCCCACGGCCTTTTCTTCCTTCTGGCCACGATCAGCACGTGCTGGAGTCCAACGATAGCCATGGACTTCACATACCCAATGCCCAAGCTCCCATGTAAGACGGTCTGCACCAAAAGCAGCGTGCTGGAGTCCACGATCAGCGCGGAACTCTTTGAAGACTCACCTGAGCTGCACGCGATCAAAACGTGGCGCGGTGAAGATGGAAGAGCGACCAAATGGGAAGGAATCCCCGTGGACCCCGCCCATTGGGGGAGCTTCTGTCGCCGACGGAAAGGGCCCAGAACAGAGATCTTAGCGGCATGACCACAGAGGAGGGCGAGGGGGCGGACATCGTCGTCGGAAAGGGCCCAGCGGACGATAGCGCCGTCGGAACCACCGGTGAAGAGTGATGGAGGGTTGTGGAGGAGGACAGTGACGGCAGTGATACGGTGAGAGGGCGCAGAAGGGGGCCATAGGCAGGCGACGGCCGGGCACTTCATCGGGCATTTTTTTAATTTTGTTTTTCTTTAATTGATCTATAGTTAAATTTTTAAATATCTCTTAATTATATCATGATTAATGTAAACCCAAATTAACTGATATATTAACTGATCTTCTGAAGCTCAAAAATTTTCTATCCGTCCCGGAAAAAAGTAAATTATTTTTTAAAAGTTACTTTTATCATAGTAATTTTATAATCATCTTTATTAAAGTTATAGCTGCCTCAAACAGAATAGAAAATTTTTTAGAGGTTTTGATGAAAATACTAACAGATGGTTGCATGAATATTCATGATTTCTATCAAATTATTTGAAAAATAATAACTTTTACTTTACTCTGGATCTTCCTAACCAAACAAGGGAAACAGTTCTCCTGTGTTTATTTTGCAGACAACCAAACAGTCTCAACGTATTCGAAATACAATACATTTACTTTACACTGCATTTACTTTACGCTGCATTTCTTTTTCAGACAACCAAACAGCCCCTAATAAGAGGTACTATTTATAAATACTTAGAACTTACCCACACATTATTCACCTACCAAAGTAATCTTAACCTTTTACTCTCATCTACTAAATCTACTACACGCGCATCTCACACTTATTAACTAATAGTCTAATAGATGAATTTTTGAACAATCTACTTTTCAAATAAATTTACTTTTTAACATATATGCCCAATGAAAACAATGCCTTTAAATTCTTGAGAAGTAAGCAATTGATGCACTTGATGAAGATTCAGGCTTGATGTCAACAGCACTTGATGCAAATTCAGGCTTCGTTTAGGATGGCTTTTTTAGTGTTTCTTAAAACAGCTTTTTAGCACAAAAAATTTAATTTTTGTACTAAAAAGTTACTTTAAAAAATAGTAAGAAAGCCATCTTAAATAAAGCCTCAATCAAACGTGGCATCACTTTTATTGTGACAAATGGTACCAAGTATATATTCTATATTGGTCTTCAAAATGTATTTATTTGATTTAAAAGATCAACTTAGGCTTCGTTTGGAGGAGGCTTTCTTAATGCTTTCTAATGCAGCTTTTTAGGCAAAAAATTTCTAGTTCAAAAAATTTTTGTACTAAAAAACTAACCTAGAAAGCAATAAAAAAATCATCCCAAACGAAACCTTAATATATCATGATATAAAGTCGCTTACAAAATTTTCTTGCAAATCGCATATCATGATTACCTTTGCGATATCTCCCATGGTGCAAAGAAATGTTCCTGGTACAGGATCAACTGAGACAAAGTTTCCAGTGAGGTCCATAATCTCAAGTCCATCAACAGACTCATCTTCAAGAACAACAGTAATGAAACTATTGTCTGTGTGGACTGCCCCACCAATAGAGCCAATGATTGTTTCTTTTGTGAAATTGTATCTGTTCATCCTTAAGTGAGAATGCCATTCCTGAAATGAATAGCTCATGATTCCCAAACATTCAACTATTTTGGATGCCAAATCAACCATCAGATCATGAACTTTAGAAGCATATGTACTGAGAATTTCCCTGTATGTTTGATCAAAAGAGGCATAGTATAATAAAAAAACTCATTAAGTTCAAAGTAGTTAATTCAGGCTTTATTTGGAACAGCTTTTTTACTGCTTCGTAAAGCAGCTTTTTAGTTAAAAATTTATAGTTTTTACTGAAAAGATGCTTTAAGAAGCATTAAGAAAGCAGTGCCAAACAAAGCCTTAGCTAAATATGAAATGGATGATACTTTTCACAAAATGATAAAAAAATAATGCTTAAAATAATTGTTGTTTGTGAATGAAAAAAGACAACAACATCAAGCATTTATCCCACTTAGGGGTGTAAATATGTCAAGTCGAGCTCGAGTTACCTTTAGCTTGAGCTTGATTAATTAATCGAGTTCGAGCTCAAGCTCGAACTTTAATCTACGAGTTCGAGTCGGCTCACGAGCAAGCTCGAACAGTCCGGAGGCGAATCCGTACACACCACATCACCCGGATGCACTGGGTCCCAGGTGACGTGGTGCATCCGGATTCGCCTCCGAACGAATCTACTTAATAATTTTCAGAAAGAGAGAGAGAGCCCACCGATCGTGCAGTGAGACATCTAAGAGAGAGCAAAAGTTATGGACGTCGTTCGGCGAGCTAGCATCATAGATGCCCAAACCCTCATACAACGGAGCGACAACATGGCCGCTTTTGATAATAACGTCAGTGTTGCATTGCTTCACCTCAGAGGGGAGCTTGAAGAGATATTCTGTAGAAGCCTTCATATCCGACATAAGCTTTTGAGGAACTACATGGTTGATCACTCGGAAAGAGCCATATGTTATAACAGCTGATATAAGCTTCTCTTTCTCTTCTTCAAACTTGGACAGGTCTATTACTGGCACCACAAATCCCTCTGTAGCCATTATTGCCGATCTCTTCACCTTCTACTTCTCTATTCTTTCCTTTGTGTTGCTCTTTGTTTTATAAATTGAAACATTGAATTTTTCGCCAATAACAAATGGCCGGCCTTAATTTCCTTATCTCTTTGTCAACATCATACTCTTTTTTTATTTTTACAATTGATATCATTGAAAGGGTTTCTATTTTTTTTGTTGGACTTATTCTTACATAACATCATTGAATACTTTTAGTTTTTATTATATTGTTAGTTAAAAACATCCCAAATTAAATTCAAAACTATTTTAACTCTAATTTCAGCAAACTTATAGATGTATTGAACGTGTAATTAAAAAGAATCCAAAATAAGTATTTAAATCATAGATGAAAGTTCCACAATATTTGTTGTGTCTTGAAATATTCGCGGCGGTAGAGAAATATAAAGTTTAACGTCTTAACGTTGTACGAAGATCCGGCACGCAATCAGAAAAGAGAGGGGGTGTAGCATTCACTAGAGACACCAAGATTTTTACGTGGAAAACCCTAAAAAAATGGGGGGGAAATCATGAGGCGTAACCCAGTTTGAATGAATCAACTACTATTGCAGTTGATTACAAATGAGGCCCTTCCTTGGGGGAACACCTTAGCTTGATATATATCTTATAGAGTATATTACATGATGGGAATACAAAGAATAATTGTTGATATGTTTGTTTGGTCTGAAGGACTGTAGTCGGTGGGCGACGTAAGTTAGAAGGATCGTAGTCGACGGGCGACGGAGGTCGGAAGGACTGTCGTTAGGTAGAAATCCAGCATCGGATAAATGTCCGACGAAAGTCCGACCACAGGTAGAAGTCCAGCGTCGGGTAGAAATTTGGCGACGAGCGGAGGTCCGGCGTCGGGTAGAAGTCCAACGTCAATTGGCGGCCGAGGAGAACTCCGCGTTAGAAGGTATTCAGGTAGAACTTCAGCGTCACTTGGAGTTCGGGTGAAACTCCAGCATCACTTGGAAGTCGGATGGAATTCCGACGTCACTTGGAGGTTCTACAGAATTCCGGCGTCACTTGAAGGTCGGGCGGAATTCCGGCGTCACTTGGAAGTCGGGCGGAACTCAGACGGTGGTCGAGGAGGAGTTTCTTCACTCATATTCTTCTCTTCTCCTCTTCTTCCTTCTTACTTCCTTGGGTCCTCCCTCTCTCAACAGAAATGATGGGCAATTTATAGTTTCTTTAGGATGGCGTGACCCGTAAATAAGAGGATCAAGGGCAAGTGTGGAGTGGTTGGATAGACGGCTGATATTGAATTCCTTGATCGTGGACCGTTCGTCAGACATTTGAAGGTCTTAATGATATCAAAATTTAACAATCTTGAGCTCGTTGGATTCATCTCGTCGAGCCGCTCGATTTGAATATGAGCATGTCATATTTGGAAACTTTTTGTTAATCCAAAATATGGATTGAACTTTCCAAATGTACTTCTGGTTCCTCGATTCGGACTCATTTGGGCTCGGATTGAGTTGAATTTGGTGTCGCTGGTTCGTATTTTCGAGACACTCAGTTTGACTGCAAGTTTTATGAAATCGGAGTTCAGATGATCTTAGATTTAATTTTCGAAGTTTTTAACTTGATTTTTGCCTCGAGATTCGTGTCCAATCAAGATAATTTTTTGATGACATATCAATATTAATTGAGAAGTGAAATGATCTTCAAATTTTATGTTATTATAATTAATTTATGATAACTCAATAAGTTTATTAAGGTATATAAATACTAGAAAGACAGACTATGACCGAGATAATCGACATAGGTTTTCTGATGGAGTGTTTTAAAATTTTAGCTAAAATTATTAAAATATCACTTACAAGAACTATAAATAGATATTTATTCTCTGTATGATGATCAACGTAAATTATCACTGCAAAAAACAACCATTATTCGTTGATCAAATATATATCATCATTCGATCAAGTAACCCGACCACCTAAGTTCATCCAACTTTTATTGCGCAATGTTTTTTTCATTGAAATTTTCAATAAAATTTTGATAAATAATATTTATGCTCTAAGTTGATGATTTTTAGATTTATATTGACATTTATATATTAGATTACAAACAAAATATAATAAACAATAAGAAAAAATGATATAACTAAATAATTTTAATTATTTAAATAAATTAAAATTAAATCAAATTGAATATATTTAAAAATAATAATAATAATAACACTCTTGATGTAAATAATCTATTGTAAATGTACTTATCATTAAGAAAAATTTTCAAATCCTTTTCTTCATCCGAATGTCCACAAGCTTACTATTTCTTTGTCTTTTAATGGCACGTTCTATCCTATCCAATGGCATCATTATCAGAGTCAATGATGTGGATAAATAAATTTAAAAAGTCGGCATTTTATTTTATTTTTTTAAGAATAAAGAGCGATGAATCATAAAAAATGATAAATTATTGAAAATAGAATGCTCTTAATCTCCAGGCTCAAGAAGAAACTTATTGGAAATAGAAAACTACCTCGAAGCACATTAATACTGAGGGTGATAATAACACCAAGTATTTTCATGCTCTTGTTAAAAGGAATAGGCCAGAAATTCAATCAATAAAATTAATTTTGCTGATGTTTCTTCTACTCATGATGCTAAGGAAATTGCTTTATCGGGTGTGGATCTCTTTAAGGGTTTGTTTAATAAAACTTTTAATGCCACTCCTTTTGACACACTCAGTATTATTGCCCATCTCATTAATCGGGATGACAATGAGGCTCTCACTGCATCTCCTACTTAGAGGAAGTTAGGAAAACGATTTTTGACTTGAATATTGATGTTGTGGCTGGTCTGGATGGCTTTACCACTAATTTTTTTTATAAAAAAAAATCCTGGGAAATTATTCACATTGATGTTTTTAATGCTATCTCTGATTTCTTTGCGGGTAATTCTATTCTGAAAATTTTCTCTTCCACCTCTATTGTACTTATACCTAAAATCAATGGTGCTTGTAATTGGAATAATTTTAGACCTATTAGTCTTTGTAATTTTTTTAGTAAGTTCATATCCAAGTTGCTTTTCAACAGACTTTCTCTTTTACTTCCTAAACTTATTGCTCCTAATCAGACTATTTTCATACAAGGTATATCCATTTCGGATAACATTTTATTGGCCTCAAGAGATTGTGCATGACTTGGATGTTAGGGTGCCTGGGGGTAACATTATTTTCAAACTTGACATTGTCAAAGCTTATGTAACATTAGTTGAGACTTTCTTTATCAAGTTTTGAGTTTATTTAGTTTTGACAATGGTTTTGTTAACCTTGTTAAACTTTCTATTAAAAATTATTTTTTCTTTGTTATTGTTAATATCAAAAGCAATGGCTTCTTCAAGTTTCTCATGGGTTGAGGCACCAATGGCCACTCAGAGATTGGATTGGTGGAGGCCTGGCTGATATCTCATGCTCTTTTTATTATTGCCATGGATTTTTTTTCTAGAGGTATTTCCAATATTTTTGAGAATTATCCGAGCAACTATTATAGAACTTTGGGCGGTTTTTCTATTTCTCATTTATGTTTTGCTGATGATGTTATCATTTTTTTTAATGCTTCTATTAATTACATGGTTAAAAGGCTTATGAGTTTCTTAAACAAATTTGAATCTTTTAGTGGGCTCTCTATTAATAAAAATAAGTGATGTTTTATTATCTCCAAGAAGGTTTCTCATGATAGGGTGACTGCTATTAGGAATTGCACTGGTTTTACCAAAGGCTCTTTGCCCATTAAGTACCTTGGGGTCCCCCTTATAATGGTAGGAAAATTAATTTTCTTTTTGATGATCTTATTTCTAATGTGCACAATAAGATTTTTTTGTAGAATTCTAGCTGCCTTAGCTTTGATGATAGACTTACTCTTATTAAAAGTGTTTTGTGTTCCTTATCTGCCTTTATTTTTTAAACTTTGCAAACTACCTGTGATGTGTGTAACAAGATTGAGAAACTTATTAATAAATTCTTTTGGCATGGTTCTAATTTGCATTGTAAAGTTATTTGGTCCTCTTGACACAATTGTTGTGGTGTGTTGAAAGAATGCGCTTTGGGTTGTAAGACCATATGGGATTTAGCCCATGTTTTCTCCTATAAATTATGGCTTAATTTTTTATCTAACCTGACTCTTTGGGCTTATGAATGTTAAAAATAGTAATGGTATACATCATATTATATGTACTTATAAGAAAGGTGATTCTAAGGTGGAATAGGTTGTATAAGATCAAGTGGAGTGTTGAACCACATGTTAAATGGGGTTTAGGCAAAGCCAACCTCTTCTTCTGGCAAGATCAGTGGCTTCATGGTCGGTACATTGATTCTTTCATCTTTTCTTCTTCTGTCGGATTCTAAAGTTCATGATTTTATTTTTGATAACATGTGGGATTATAATAAACTGGCTAATATTATTCCGAACACTATTTGTTTTAGAATTTTGAGTATTCCTATTAAAATTGATATTGATTACTTACTTCTTTTGTGACTTTTTTTTTATAATGGAATGTTCTCCTTAAAAGAAGCTTGGCATGACTTCAGAGAGAATCATGATGTTGATAAAATTTACTCCATGATTTGGCATAAGAGTATTCCTAAAACTATTTCGATCTTTGTTTAGAGAATCATGCATAATTTCATTCCTTTTGATGACAACTTGAGAAGAAGAGGCTTTACTATTACTTCCAAGTGCCAATGATGTTTTCATGAAAAGAATATGGACCATATCGTTATCTCTGGTACGGTTGCTATTAAAATTTGGCCTTTTTTTTTACGACATTTTCAAGTTAAAAAAGTTTATTGAGCATATCTCTAGTTGCACTTTACTTGATTATTGGTTCATTAACTCTAAAGGGCATATAGAACTGTTATTCCTTCTCTTATTTTATGATTTTTGTAGCTTGCTAGAAATAATTCTATTTTCAATAGCTATAAGATGGACTCCCATCAAATTATTACAAGTATTAAAGATAAGGTTGGTATGCTTTTTGCCGCTAACCTTTTGTCTTCCAAAAATTTTAAAAATCATTATTTTGTGGCTCATAGTTTTGGTATTTTCTTGCCTTATACAAGTACTTTAGTTGATCCTAAGTTTAGGATTTCAATCTCTCAATATTATTATATTTTCTATGGGATTAGAATTGAGTGGCATTAGGGTATTGTTCATGAGGGTTGCGGCCGGAGTATCTTCCTGAGCTCTGTTAATCCTCATTTAATTGCTGGCTTCATCGCCCTTTAGCTGGAGCCATTCATGCGTTATTTCTTCTATTAATTATGTGATCAATTGCTGTTGGTTTTGCTTTAGCGGGTCTACACTTTGTGGGTGGGTGGCTCTGAACTAGAATTATTTGGGGTTAACCGATGGTTTAGGTTTTTTTATTGTCTTATGGGCCACTTCTACTGTTGGAAGTATCTTTATATCCTTCTTGATAATTTTTTTGGATATTTTATCTTATTTATCATTATTCTTCTGTTATATTACTTCTGCTAATTGGATGGAACTCAAAAACAAACTTGTTTATAATCTAGATCATTCAACCTTTGGATCTTCTTTAAAAGATTGAGGATTACAAATCATAGACAAACTCTAATAGCTTCATGCATCCTTTTATTAGGCATTGTAAAATACCCTCATGCACTTTATTAGATTTTTTTTCAAAGTACTTTAGCCTAAATGATACCTTTAAATGAGATATATAGTATGATTAAGTCTTAGCCTTCTCTTTCTCTTTTTGTTTTGCTCTTTTTTTCCACTTTTATATGATGTCTTGGCCTTTCATGACCTCCATTTATAATTGTCATTTAGAAATTATATTTTTTTTTCTTTAAGAATATCAATGAATAATTATTTAAGAAATTAAAATAATTACATTTGAGTTTTAATCAGTTTTAAAATTCCTCATATATATTTTTCTTGCATATAATGTTTTCTAATTGTTTCTAACTAAAATATGAATTCCAACAACACTTACTATGTTTCAAAATGTATATTTTAGGAAGTATGTGAAAAAACTTGATAAAATATGGTTTCAAGATTAGTTAAAATTCATATAAAGGATTCCGGATTTTAGTTAAGACATGTTTAAAGAAGAAAATTTTGAGGCTAAATCCACTGCATAAGACAAAGATGAGTTTTTAATGGGTTGATTTTGGTGACAAAACACAATCCCCTCCTCTCTTCTCTTTGTGTGCATTGTGTTATAAGGGCAACAGCTGACATTTTCATTGACCCTTTAGACACGCTCGGTACCGAGCAGTACCGAGCATCAGTACCGCTCGGTACCAAATGGTACAGAACGGTTCTCCAGTCCGATATCCGTACAGAATAATCTCTCTGGTCAAGAAGACTCTTAACTAGTACCTTAACTTGTATCAGACTAGAAACTACATATTCCATTGGAAAAGCTAGTCGCAACATAAAAACTTTAATAACTCATTTCAAGACTATGAACGGAGTACTTTGGTACATGAAAGGAACATGTTACAAGATGTTCATTTATCATAAGAAAGCCCTTGAAGATATGTATTTATAACAAATTGCACATTCACACCCATTTTCACTGCACAGGCAAATGCATTACAAACAAATAATCATGTTTAAGTTACATAAATCTTTACGAATGCTTCGTTTGTGACAGTTTTTTATAGCTTTCTAAAATAACTTTTTAGTACAAAAAATTTTTTGAGTTGAAAATTTTTATCCTAGAAAGTTGTTTTAGAAAGCACTAAGAAAGTTGTCCTAAACAAAGTCTAAGGCTTCGTTTGGGACGGCTTTCTTGCTGCTTCGTAAAGCTGTTTTTTAGTACAAACATTTTAATTTTTATACTAGAAAGCTGCTTTCAGAAACAGCAAGAATGCCTTCCCAAACAAAGCCTAAATCACTCATGAAAGCAACTACTACGAAGTTGCAATGCATTCTTCGATTTCAAAATCAAATTTAAGTGGGGATATTAAAAAGCAAACTATTTGAAATTCAAATGTTAGGTTATACATCTGAGAAATGTGTGCATAGTTGGTTTTGTAGATGAAGAATGAAAGCTTGACATTATTTATAATCATATTGAAAAAAAAAAAATGGAAAATACTTAAATTACAATTTAGATTTTCTTATTCTTGAATTTATTATTATTATTATTATTATTATTATTAGAAGGTTGACTAAAAGCTTATGAGTGCGGCTAAAAATAGTTAATTTTTCGAGAAATATTTAATTAAAAGTTGCTAATAGTCCCAATTTATATAAAGTGTTGACTATAACTCAAAATGTATATTTTCTTCATATTGATTGCAATTAATGTTTATTTGATTGATTGTAGAGAGATTTATAGTTAGAATATGATGATTTCTTTCTTAATTAGCTTATATGTGAAACCATAATAATTACATCTGAGGTTTTACCAAAGTTCAAATATATGATGATTTTCTTCTGTTGCAAAGAATGCTTTCTAGTTAAATCTAATCAAATTATGAAATGAAATATAATATATTAATTTTTAAAAATAATTGTATTTCTTGTTTAGAATAATAAAATGAAACCTTGAATTTGCTCTCTCTTACTTTAAATTTCCTCATAAATCCTAGACTTGTTTAAATTCTTATAAATTTTATTTTGTATGGTCGAGATTTGGAGCAACTAATTGACGATTTCATAATATAAAACACAAAGGCTTCGTTTGAGACGGCTTTCTTACTGCTTCTTAAAGTAGCTTTCTAGCACAAATATTAGAATTTTTGTAATGAAAAGCTGCTTTAAGAAGCAGTAAGAAAACGGTCATAAACGAAACCAAAGTCATATGCAAGAAAGCAGCAACACGAACCACAATTGCAACAAATGATAACAAGATTGAACCTCAAGCTGAATTTGTTGATTTTGAGAGCATCCAAAGCTCTACCAAAGTTTTGATTACATTGAGCATAGAGCGCTCAAGCCATCAAATCCATCGAAAATGGACAAAGAGCAACACCATTGTGTTGTAAATGAAGCTTCAACAATGGCATTATTCACTACATAATAAAGGGTTTAATAATTAGTAGTAGTTTGAAATGTTCTATGTAAGAACTTTGTTCTCTGATTCCTTCATTATCCCCCCTTCAAACACTAAAGCCTATGGTCTAAACACATTAGATATCTTCTATGCTTTTTTAATGTATATTTATGTTCAGTGAATGCTTTGTCTTTTGTTCTGTGGAGATAAAGAGAGTTAATTAATTAAGCTTTTTTAGTTGTCCAGCTAATTCTTACAAATTTTTTCTATTCTTGTCAGTTATCATTGATACGTCATCACGAAATTATCTTGATCGGGCACGAATCTCGGCGCAAAAATCAAGTTGGAAACTTCAAAAATTAAATTCGGAAGCACCTGAACTCCAATTTCAGCGAACTTACAGTCAAACTGAGCGTCTCGGAAATACGAGCCCAACGATACCAAATTCAACTCAATCCGAGCCCAAATCAAGTGCCCGAAGTGCTGTTGGAAAGCTCATACCTCAATTTGAGTTACCAAACGGTCTTCGATTTTAACGAGCTTATACTCGAATCGAGCGGCTCAACGAGACGAATCCAACGAGCCCAAGATCGCCGAATTCCGACATCACTAAGGCCTTCAAATGTCTAACGAACGGTGCACGATCGAAGGATTCAACATCAACCGTCCATTCGATCACTCCCTATTCGCCCCTGATCTCACACCTATTTACAAGCCATGTCACTCCAGAAAAACTATAAATAGAGCCCTCATTCTTCACAAGAGGACTCAAGTGAGAAGAGAGAGAAGAAGAGAAGAGAAGAATGGGAAAGGGAGATCATCTCCTCCTCGACCACCGTCGGAGTTCTTTCCGCCGCCTGAATACGCCGAAACTCAGCCGAATTTTCAGGAGACGCCTGAATTCTGCAGGACTTTGTAATTTTGCTTCAAATTAGAAGAAACGGATTATAATCTGATCGTCTTGACTTGTGGGACGAATCAGCTTCTTCTAATTTTCAAAACACTAGTGGAACCGTGGTTTTTTCCCTCTTTCGGGTTTTTCACATAAAAATCATGGTGTTCATTTTCTTTTCTGTTTGTGTGTTGAATATTCGTGCAACGTTCAGACGTTTTTTTAGCCTGCAACAATCATAACTTTTTTTTTTTTTTGTAATAGTTCTACTTGTAAATGTCTAATAGTTTGCTTGTATTAATCTTATATCATACAAACATTAAAAAAAAAACATTCTAGACATTTCATAGAATTATACTTCTGCTTCCTATACTTTTTTTTCTATCATGATTATACTTTATGAATGTTCATTGAGTGGGTATTTACCTACATAACACTTAAAACTATTACATTTACACTAAAACTTTGCTATTTAGATTTATTAATGCTCCATTAATGAAAGTCAATAGACTTCAAAAAAACCTTTGATGAGAAGAAAATTTTTTATCAGGGTATTATCAATGACGAGGAGATGAGGAAGTTGCGAGTGGCGATAAGTTCAACAATGGCTGATGGTGAGTACGTGTGATGAGCATCACTAGTGAAAAGTGACGGAACCAATGGCATGGTGACATGATTCCAGTCCCCGATGGAGGATGGGATCAACATTGTAACAGCCCAAACTCTTAATCATTGAGATATTGTCCACTTTGACCTAAGAGCCTCACGAATTTGTCTTATTGGTATAAATTCTCGGTAGGTCATCCATCCCAGAATTGCTCCGGGAAGAGCACGCTTAATTGTGAAGTTTCTTAATGAAATTTTAACCACTACATCGAAAGGCGCCTCGATGTTTAAAAGTTTAGCTTCTTTTATTTATGGGGTTTTACAAACATCAAATAACAAGCAATGGGATTTCAATTAGGGGTGTCAATTTCGGGTAACGGGTCGGGTTCGGGTCGAACCCGAAACTGACCCACCACTATTCGGGTCAACCCGAACCCGACCCGTTTTTGAAAACGAGTCAGTTTTCCGGACAAACTGACACAACACGAATGACCGTTTTCAACAAAAAATTACTAGTTTTCGGGTCAAAACGGGTCTATCTCCTCTTTTTTGGGTCAAAAACGGGTCTATCTCCTCTTTTTTGAGTCAAAAATGAGTCAATCACGGATTGTCGGGTCAAAATCAAGTTTTCAGGTCAATTTCGAGTCAAATGGTGTTCGCAATTTTTGAAACGGGTCGAAATGTTGAACCCAAACCCGACCCATTTCAGGTTCGGGTTGACCCTAACCCGAAATTTTCAGGTCGGGTTCGAGTCGAGTTTTCGAGTTGTGTCAAATATTGACACCCCTAATTTCAATGATGAAGGGTGGTGTGATAGGAGTAGTAACGGGAGGTAGGTTGGTGACCAATAGAAATTTGAGTGTTATTTTTGTTTTTATTTAAAATTTATAGGTGCTATGTATGTAAATTGTAAAGTTTAGGTGTAAACATGTAAATGTAATAATTTTGAGTGTTGTGTTTGTAAATCCCCCTTAATAGTATAATAGTATAGTTGTATTATCTAATAATTTAGTTGTATTTGACTTATATCTTGTAGATACTATTATCAGTGATAATGTCAACACAACTACAACTACAACCCATTTACTAATGAGTTTACCTCCATCAGGGTAAGCTTACCCCCATGTAATCAAATGACCTCATAATTCCTAAAACTCTCATCTAATGAATTGTAGACTTCTAGTAGAAGATCCCATGATCATTCAAAGTCTTGTGAGTCCTTTAAACCTTTGGATGAGACTCTTGATCCCAATTTGATTCAAGTTGAACCGTATGGGCTCAAATAGGTCGAACTTACTTCGAATATTAAATCAGCCCAAACCAATATACATGGAAGTAATGGGAACGATTTAAAACATATATTATACCTAGTCAAGAAAATTGGTCCCATGGTTTGACCACATTAGGTTGACTCGCCTTATTGACTAAGATAAACTAAAGCCTTAAGTGATGCTAGCTCAACTCAACCAACTTTGACCCTTTTAAGGTGCCAATTAGTCAAATAGGTTAACATATGCCCAATTGGGACCTAAATGAAGACTAATCCCGACGACAAATTTGGGAAAATATTTAAAAAGTGAATTTAGGTAAGGAAATTAAGAACACAAATCCATAATAGTTCAACCTAATTGACTCACATAAATGGGTCAATTTACTTAATTGGGACCAAATAGGGTTAACCTAGTTAAATGCTATCCAATGATTTATTAAAAAAAAAAACCTAATGATTTGAGCTTAGGGCTTCGTTTGGGACGATTTTTGTACTGCTTCTTAAAAAATCATCCCAAACGAAGCCTATAAATGATGGTTAAAAACCCATTCAAGTGAATTACCAATTGGTTCTAATTGTGTTTAAACCACTAAACTCCATCTAACCCATAGTTAAAATTATGGGTTAAGGAGAATTAGCACCAGTACTCCAAGCCAATCAAGTTCTACCATATGATAGTTTAAAGTACATGATTAACTATGGTCCAATTATAGTGAATGTCTAAGTTGAGAGAACAATATGATACATGTGTGTGTGTCATGATAAATGATAATTATTTATCTCTTACATAAGGATGTTAAAATGGATTTTCGAGTAGGGTTCGAGTCTAATCCAAAACTGACCCGGCTTTAATTGGCCCAACCCAACCCAACTGTTAGCGCGACTCTGCGAACGTGGGGGAGCTGGGAGCAAGGAAGGTTGTTCGCGCGTGACGCACAGATGCGGTGCAGGTGAATAGCGAGACACACGGAGCTACACGCGAGTCGGTTCCCAGTTATTTTCGGGTTTGCAGTTTGACCCAAACTCGACCCAATTTTTCATACGGGCTAGGAATTAGAATCCTAACACTACCGGTTTGTTAAACAGGCCGACCCAAAATCGGATTTTCCAGGTCGGATTCGGGTCGTGTCAAAAATCGACACCCCTACTCCTACACACTAAGAATTGCATAGCACTAATATATATAATCATACCTATTAATCATAACTACTATTAATTTTCCAATAAAGTACCTATATTTTAAGTTTCTATTCTAATTTTAATTTCAAGGACTAGTTTCTTTGTCCACATACACCCATAATGTGAAAACCCTTGTTTATTTAACATCGCACCCAAGCGTTGTTCCAATAATCCTTACACACTTTTGATTGTATTCGAGTCATACATAGTTTCTCTTCAGAGAACATCATAATATTAACATAATATATTAAATAATTCATATCAAGATTGTTTAATAAACTTTACACTGACTGTCGACTACTAAATACAACTCCCACTTTTCTCATATAGAACTTAGGACTCGACAATGATAATATTGAGTAGGGCACATAACCAATATAGAAAAATAGAAAGGAAACTAGTTATAGATAAAAAAAACAAAAATACTTTTGTTCCAATTTCAAACCAAGAATTAAAAAGAAATATTATTATTTTTTTAAAATACAAGTTGAATTCCCAACCTGAAGATACTATCATGAAATTTAAGTAACAAAAAATCATTCAAACTAAATCAAATTTTGGCCCATATCAAATTTAAAATTAAATCAAAAAGCCCACTAAAGATCAAAGTTCAGCCTTTAATTTACTTTATGCTATTTTCAAGTAAATGCATTAAACAAAGAATTTATTCTAAATCCAAAAGCATTAAAGCCAAACCTATTTCTATCCTAATTAAATTTAACTCATCAAATTTGAATAAATCAAAATGAGACTGTTTGGGGCAGCTTCAGCTGTTCTAATAGTTGTCAAGCTATTATGAGGAAAGAAATCTCTTAAAAACTACAATGAATATTATAAATATTTTGTTTTCAAAGGTTGAACAACTTTCTTACAATTAATATACTCTAATCAATCTGATTATAAAAACTTTCTTTTTCATCACAAAAATTTCTTAAGAGAATAACAAGAAATTAATAACGAAATAGATCTACTAAAATACAAAATAACAAAAAATCTACCTCGAACCGATCTCGAGTTTATCCAACCTACAACTAGGCCTACTTTGAACCAGATCAAACAAAATGAGTTTGAACTAACCTTAAGGTTCCGTTTGGGACAGTTTTCTTATTGGTTTATAAACTAGTTTTTTAGTACAAAAATTTTTTGAAGCAGAGATTTTAGTACTATAAAATTGCTTTAAAAAAAAGCAAGAAAACTATCTCAAACGAAGCCTAAGTCGGGCTCCAATTAGCATTAGATTGGGATCCTTAAGGGACCTAAATTCATTTCAATGAAAGGTGAACAAAAAAATAGACATGCAGACATTGTCAAATAACAATTTATAGGCATTTCTGACAAAAATTGTCCTAATCCCCACAAATATGAACGTTAAAAGCCATTCCTAACATCAGAATTTGCCTCTTGTTACCAACCCAGAAAACACCCAAATTTGGCCTAAAAAGTGTAGCAAGAAATGAACAGTAACATATAATGCAATAACCACAATAATCAATCAGCTCTACTCATAAAAAATTCATAAAAGGAAAAAAGAACCGAGCTTAATTTGTGACAGTTTTTTTATGCTTCCTCAAGCAGCTTTCTAGTACAAAAATTAAAATTTTTATACTAAAAAATTGCTTTAAGAAGCAGCAAGAAAGCCGTCCCAAATGAAACTTCAATATAGAAACTTCACCTCTCTGATAGCTAAAGGCTCATACCAGTCAGGTCCAAAACCTGCAGCTTTCCTCGCTTCCACATTAAACGGTGGCTTAAGCGGCCCTCTGAAATATCTCCTCACAGTATCATGAAATGCCTCAATCACCACATTTTGCTTCCCACCGTTTACAGCTTGTAGTTTTGAATGTTCTTCAGGAGCCCCATTTTCAGGACTTAAGCAGACAGCTTATATTTGCATCTCGATTCCCATTTATTTTCCTTTGGCATAGATAGGTGAACCATTTTACACCAGCTGCACAGTGAGTAATTTCTTCTGGATATATAACAGTTTCTAATAAGTTCGCAGTGTCTTCATCCCCTCCATTGCGGAAACGAGAGATTGTAGTTGGAAGAACATCCAGTCCTCTTGCCTACCTTGAAAAAAAATATCACAAAATGACCAATAAGTAAAGCTTAAAGTGTTAGTTTTCTTTGTTTATTTATTTTAAGCAGATTAATATGAAGATGTCAATTAATTGCAGGAGCATACCCTGTATGCAACAGATGAAAACTTAGAAGCTTGATCAGAAAAGTAGAATCATAACCATAAGTGTCCTGCAAGAGTACTTGTTTCTAGTTCTAAATTTTCTATTTTCAAAATTAGGTGCTACGTACTTAAAAAAAGTATTGGATATTGATGTGAAACGTGACGCATGGAAACAAGAACTGCTTGGGGATTTTAATATAAGTTTGTTAAAGCTTTGCTAGTTATAGAATTAATACTTACCCAAGTTAGGTTTTCAGAATTATCAATTCGAAATTAAGTAAGGCATGCGGTTACAACTAGATTAACTGGACAATATCCAATTGACAACATAAAATTAGAGAGTAATGTTATGGGGAGAAACAATAATCCACAATTAACAAATAGAACTTTTCACCTTGGGTCTCTCACTCACTCTCTTGTTGGTAACACTTTTAATGGAGGAAGATTGAGAACAACCGAGCGATGCCACTAGGAGACAAATGGCGCACAAAGTGTAGTCCGTTGGAGTGGTAGCCGGTGGCGGGTAGTCCATGGGATGACTAGTGAGCATCCAATATCTTATCCTTTCTTCCTTGATCATCAAAGACGAAGCTGTGGTTGATGTCGGGGTCGGCCTTCCATGGATGTGGAGAACTCTCTTCTTGAGCCTTGAGGGGGGGAAAGGTGGCGGTTTAGTGAGGGGAGGGGCTTGGCCGTGAGCAAGGGGAAGAGGGGAAATGTTAGAAAACTGAATTAAATTCAGCTTCAAGGGGTTTTGGAGGGAGATTAATTTGAAATTTCAAATTAATCCATTAAGGGCTAGAGGCGTTAATTGAGGAGATAATTATGGGCTGATTTGGTGGGGCTTTGAATTTAAATTGGGAGAGAGAAAAGCCCATTAAGAGGCCGGCCACATGTAGAGGAGAGAGGGGCTTGAGTATTAATTACATGGGGACCACAAAGAATTAAACAAACATAATAAAAAATCTGAATTTAATTTCAGAATTGATTATCATAAGTAACTCCCAATTCAAATGAAAATAAGAGGGAATTTGAATTTCAAATTTGTGTAACTCCTCTTAATTAATTTCCCAAATTAATATGACTTAATTAGGAAAGTCATTAAGAGAGGGGAATTCAAAATTCAAATGGGGGAGCTAGAGGGGGTCGACGGCATGGGGGTCCAACCGTCCAAGGGGTGGCCGGCGGGGTGTTGGCCGGCGGTTGGCTGGTCGGTTGGAGGCCGACGGCTGGCCAGCAGGAGGGTGGCCGGCGGAAGATGGAGGCAGGGTGGCCGGCGGCTTGAGTTGCTTGGCGTGGGCGGCGGCAAGAGCAAGGGGAAAAGGAAGAGATGGAGATTTCAAGGCTTCGACGGCTACGGATTTACTAACCTCGCTTGTCTCCACGTTGATTTTCCACAAGATGAGATAATTCGAAAACTAGAACTCACTAAGAGATCTAGTTTTCTCCGGCGAACTCACTAAGAGATCGTGGGGAAATGAACTCACAAAGAGAACAAGAGCTAAATTTTCATTTCATCAAAAACTAAAAATTACATGAGAAAAGGGCCATATAAATAGGCCTCAAAATGACAAAGAAAGTAAAGTACTAAAATGCCCCTTGGGCTACAATAACCACCAAATACCCATAAGGGCAAAAACGGAAAACATGAAATAAAATAAATTACTACATTAAATGACTCAAAATAAAACTCATGATCGAAGCCGTTGATCTCCGGCGTCTCCTGATGGTACATGTGTCGAAATCGCTGACGATGTCCTCATCAGATATCCTCATAAAAATTTGGTTAGTACTGAAAGGATTCGTGGCACAGTGATCAGGGAAGAAGGTTGTTTCTCTAAGATCACCGGTTAGTACTACATTCTTTGTAATTTATCACTCATTATTTTCATTTTCAAAAAAATAATCAGGATGTCTTAAAAGCTGTTGAAAAATGAGTCAAATGCATGAATAATTACTCAAATAATTTTAAGACTTATCTCAAAGCAAATACAATAGCTCAAAAATTCATCCTAATTAATCAAATTTTGACTATGTTTTCATTTCTTATGTTTTTTAAACAAGATGAATTATTTCTTGAAATTGGGGAAATGTCTATAAGGATAAAATAACCCTAGGTTTTTATTTTTATTTAGATTAATTGGGTTGTGGATATTAATTATGCTAATTAGATATTAATAAGGCTACATAACATAGTACTAAGATAAAGGCCAAAGACAACACCGCAAAATCAGGTGTTGCAATAAGATTTGACTCATTTATCAAATAAAACTATTCATGTAAGCCCATTGAATACACATAATCTCTCTAAAATCATTAGAGAATAACTAAGAAGCTTAACTTAAAATCCCTTTGATGAATAGGTGGGTCATACCAAGCAAGAATGTAAAAATTTTTAAAAATTATTTGATTTCAGGACCACTCTACTTACATTATTTGACTAATCAGAATTTTAATCTTGTTGAAAGATTTAAATTTTATTTTATTTCTCTTATTTTCTTTCCCATTATGTTCTAACAAAACATCAATCCATATAATAATATTTTATTAATTCATAAATATTTTCATAGTTGTCATAGTTTGTAGAAAACTGATAAATAGAATTTTGCTTTATACTTTTAGATTCGTTGAATAAAACTTATTTTTCACTTGTCTAAGTTTTATAGTTGTTGGTTGTTCTACTCTATGGTGAAGCTTCTTAGTTTATCCCCTATGACTTAGGTGAGTTTAGTAATCTTTTCCCACCCTTAGTCATTATTTTCCCAATACAATTCTTACCTACTTTACATAATCTAAATTCTAGCTTCCCTCAACCACAAAATACATCTAACTTCTTTAAAACTCTCCCAAACATTTACTTAAATCTCTCATAACCTCTCAATGTCTAAACTCGCCAATATCCCTAAAATATCTTAGTTAAAAGCCCAATATAAAGAAACAAATTCCTACTACAAGCAAGCAAATTAAAATTATTACAAATTCTTAATCACTAATTCAAAACCTATAAAAACATTAACATTAGCTATCTAACATCCTAAACTTTTATTCTAGAGCTCTTCACCTTTTTTTCTAAGAAAAAATTGTTGTTTACCTTGATTATTGTTTTATATCTTTTATGTGTTTGTACGAACAATTCATATTTTTCTGTAACGTTTTAGGCAAAAATCCTATTTGAATTAACCTCTTAAATCCTCAATTTCTGAGTCCAACATTTTCTAAAGATTTAGCAAATCTGTCATGCCAAACAATCTTCAGGATTTAACACCCTGAGGATTTAATAAATCCGGATTTACAGGATTTAGTAAATCCTACCTGCTGCCAAACAGCCCTAAAAGTGCAGAACGGCATAAATTTTGTGTAGATAAGTGAGAGTTACTCCACCTCATGTACGCAGTGCTCAACAGCAAGACGGGCAGAGAGATCGTTGGAAGTCTGGATAGCGGAATCCCAGAGACCATCGTGAGCTGGAAAGGCACCGTAGTAGGAACCAAGTTCTTCGAGTCTCCTGGCCAACAATACGAAATGTCGGCCTTCGTCCTGGGCTACTTTGACGAAATCGGTGAAGAAATCCCTCGGCATCGATTCTTTCCTTCCGAATCGAACGATGATGTCCCATGAGAGATCGATTGCCCAGCTCTCCGTGTGAACGAGGCTGTGCAGCATGGCCAGGCGGCTCTGCAAGCTTCCCCCTTTCCCCAGCTTAGGCATTAGACTGGGAGCCACCAGCTTCACCTGCATGAGTGGAAGCAGCGTAAGTACGAGATGGGTTAAAGGTTAGGAGTCATAATTAAGGGTAAGGAGGAGGAGAGGAGGACACTGGAGAGACGGGCGGGGCGATTGGGAATGGGAAGATCGTCATCTTGACGGAAAGGGACGGAGATTTCTCCTTGCAGCCAGCGTTTGGCGGCGGCCTCGCCGAGCCTGGCCTTTTGTATAGGATCCGCCGTGTTTAGTACCTCGAGCGCCGCCTCAAGGAGAGTCTCGGTGATCATCATCTAACATATATGATTTGACCATCATTGCTAAACTATTAGAATCCATTCCCATCACATAACTATCATTATTCAATTATTATCATCTCACCATCATGGTCCAACCATCATCATCTAACCATCATTGTTCAACCATCATCGTCCAACCATCATCATTCAACCATCATCGTCCAATTATTATTGATTGACTAACATTGTATGTCTGATGTCATCAACCCTCCATTACTTCTCTCATATTCTATACTACAACTAAAGGAGATCAAGTGTTATCAATTTTATAGTCTCTTCTTCTTCAATTGTAGAGAATAGCGGACTTATGTAACCTCAAGTATATAATGGATTATTTCAACTAGAGTTGTCAAATTATTTTGTTTTTCTTTTTTAGATTTTATACTTAAAAACTCATATGTCTCTTATATTCTACTCGTTTATATGTGTCTATATGGATCTTTGTGCAAAATTAGGATGCAAAATTCCCTCTTTTTCACCATTAATTTTCTAGCAACAATATAAACATATTTAAATAAAAAAAATTAGCAAAGATAAATTTAATTTTATATGCCTCATAATAATGAAAATTAGAGAAATATAATTATTTATTTTCTTGAGGAAATATGCCCAAAAGCTCATTCAATGTCAAAATTTTTAATCTTATATAAATAAAATTATTATAAAAAAAAAACTCAAACTTTCTAGAAAGAAGATGCTCAACTCTTTGTCTTTCTAATGCCTTATCTCCAAAGATTATCATTTGAGTGTGATTGGTTAGAAGGAATGTTCCTTATTTTTGTATCAAGCTAGAAGTTCTAGGTTATTGGTGCTATTTAAGTTTGAAAATGTTATTCACACTATAAAGCCTAAATCCCAAAAAAAAAAAATATCAAGCTTCACATCACCTACTTTGAAGTTAATCAAACCTTGTTAGAATTTTATTTGAAATGGATTGTAACCTTGATTGAAGATTATTCAAACCTTCTTCGTATTGTCAAATAATGTTTAAAGAAGGTTCAAATAAGATTCAATCAAGATTAGAACCATGTTCGAAGAGGATTCAATCAAGATTGAAACCATGTTAAAATAAGATTTAAGCAAGGTTTAATCAAAGTTCAAATAATGCTTGATTAGGGCTCGATTAAGGTTTGAACATTGTGGGACCAATATTTAAACATAATTTTAATTATATTGATTTTTACCCCTCCTTATCTCTTCTTGATTTGATTCATGTAATGAATAGTCGACAAATTTTACACTGACTGTCGATTACCTAAAGCAACCCTCCACTTTTCTCATCCAGGTATTGGAACTTGGCAGCGGCAATGTTACGGCGTGATACTAATGTTTCTCAAAATCAATTTGGATTCATTCCGAGTAGATCTATTATCGAAGCTATACATTTATTGAGATGTTTAACGGAGAAGTATAGAGATAATAAGGAGGATCTACATATTATATTTATTGATTTAGAGAAATTTATGATAAAGTTCCATGAGAAGTGTTCTTGTTAGTTCTAGAAAAGAAAGATGATAATAATGCTTATACTCAAGTCATCAAGGATTTGTAAGTGAGAATTAGTGCTTGGTTTGACCGAGTATTTTTCTATTTCATTTAGATTACATCAATGATCAGCTTTAAGCCCATTTCCTTGTTTGCATTAGTAATGGATATTCTTATAAAACATTTATAATAGAATGAACCCTAGTGTATGCTTTTTACTAATGATAATCTTTTTGTTGATAAGAATAGAGAGCGAGTTGAAGGTAAACATGAATTATGGAGGTCAACCTTAGAGTCTAAAGGTTTTCATTTGGGTGGATATAAAATTGAATACATAGAGTGCAATTTTAGTAGTAATAGATCTAGTGGGGGGATAATGAATTTAGATGAAGTTATTACTAAGATTACATATTTTAGAAATATGAGGTTTATTGTTTAGAGTGATAATGAAATAGATGTGGATATTATTAATAGAATTGAAGTGGGATGGTTTTCATGGCACATAATGTTAGCCATTAAAAGAAAAGCATAAAATTATGATGAGTGGCTTTACTCTTTTAGAAAGAATATGAAATGAGTATATACATGAAAAGGTTAGAGTAGCTCTAGTAGCAGATAAGATTAGAGAGAGTAGCCTTAGATAATTTGGTTACATAAAATGTCAGTCTTCTAATGACTCGATTATAAGAGTAGATATATTAAATCTGGCCTATGTTAAGAAAGGTAGAGATAGTGTCACAATCCTGCCTGATAAGACCCACAAACAAGATAAGTCCTGTTATGTTAACTTGTGATAAACCAAACACAAGATCTCAATTTTGGGAAACTTTCATAATTTATTGTTTAGTATCAAATGAAAAACCAACAAAATACCACAGAGCTACTAATAACATCTAGTATACTAAAGATAAATCATCAACAAATTATCTTTTTATTTCATCATCAAAATATGTATATAATAATTACACTAGAATACATGACTATGGACTAAAAATATAAAGTAGAGTAGAATAAACAACTAGGAGTGATTGTACAAAAAGCAGATAAAGAAATACATATATAGACTCAAACATATCAGATCCTGACCCAGCTACTTAATAGGCTCTTTCACATTCGAGACCCTGAAAATAAAATGCAGATAAATTATGATCCAACACAGCTCAGCAAGTCGCACATACCGATCTAAATTTCTAAATAATTTATTTATTAAAAATGTAGATGAGTTTTAAAAGCAATTCATAATAATCATTGCGTTGAATAGAATTATATTTATAGTTATTAGAAAACTTAAATAATGTTTTAGAAAAGTAAATAAATAAATATTTATTATATCAAAGAAGAAAGTAAAATATTTTTCTCAATCCCTTATATCTCCCATCAAATAGAATTCAAATAATTTTGGCCCTTTAAAAAATAGGCCCTTATTACTCCCAATGCCCAGCATCAGAATAAAATGTGCTTATAGCACTAGAAGAGTATGCATATAGCACCAGAATGTGTCTTTGGTATCAAAATATGCATTTAGCACTAGAATAGAACTTCCTCCATATACAATAAATCTTCTCAAAATCACACTTTTCAATCAGATAAGCATATAATTCATTGCATTACAGTAAACAAAATGTAAATAAAATCATTTTAGAATTTATCAGAATATTTTAATGGAAGGTAATGGGATATACTACTGAATATAAATTTACTGTTTCAAGAAATAATCAAATTATCAGATATTACCTAGAATATTCCTTTCCAGCTTTAATTATACTATTAATAATTTTTTTTAGCGTGATGATTATCTTCTAATCAATTAAAATGGCATAATTCTCAAAATTCCTGGCATAAAATTTATAAAAAAAAACCTAAATATTTAAAATTAGTATCTTTATAACATACATAAAGTTATATGTTAAAAATTTTGCAGGTATAAAACTATCCTTGTTTTAGGACTATGAAAGTATAAATTAAATCAGAAGAATCCGGATTTTATTATATTTTCAAAAACTTATATATAAAAAATGCAACATAGCTCGAGCCAAACAACTTTCAAAAATTGGTTGTCCAATGAAAATGGACTAAAGTCATCCAAAGCTGACTCTCTTTCTCTAGAATTCATCCTCTCTATCTCACTAGTCAGCCGTCCCTAAGGAAACGAAATAAGAAATGCATAATGGAAATGGATATTTAAATTATTAAAAATTACTCTGGCACTGCAGTGCCCCCCGGCGCCAATCGTAGTACTCCCTTAGGAAGCCCATGATGCCGCCGTCAAGCCTGCAAAACATGAGAATGCTAAATCAATTATAAATTTTCTTGAGAGCACAATGCCTAGGTGCAGCCAACCTGAGTGTTGTGGCACTCTGGGAGGGATTTTAGATTTTGTAAACATGAAAATAGACCTATGAAATCCGATTCAGAACACATGCAAACTCTCACATTCACATGGAACATTCCTAGAGACTTGTAGAATGGTTTAGATACATGAACTTAACATATTACCTCTTTCAGAACAGGTCAAAAAGGGTAGAACTATAATTTTTTTTTTTTTTTTTTTGAGGGGGGGGGGGGGCAAAACTCTCTCCTCCTTAGAAAAATATCATCCTCGACATTTCAGCACTCAGATCATCAAAATAGATTATGTTATAACTAGTTCATCTCAAACTCCTCCTCCCAAATAGCTTCTCTTTTGATCTTGTTCTTCCACTAAACTTTAATCATTAGAATTTATTTGTTTCTTAACTTTCTAACATCATAGGCTAGAACCCTTTCTGATTGTTCCATGTAACTCAGGTTCTTATTTACCTCAATGTCTTCAGTAGATACACAATTCTCATATTCAGATATCCATTTTCTAAGAAGCTAAATGTGAAATATATATATTGTGGATTTCAGACATATGATCGAGCAATTGTAATCTCTAGGTAGATTTTCTAATTCTTTTAATTACTTAAAACGATTTAGGTAAATAAGAAGTGATCCTAGCATGGCTATAAGATTCCATTGGATGTAGAAGTGCCTATATGAGGAACTGTTAACCATTTAAAATCTCAAATTCAATTCAATATTCATAAAAAAGGTTTAACCTTAGATAAACTTAAGGTATATCTCTTATAAGCTTACCCTAATTGGTCTTAATGGCCATAATTATGGTATAAGCACTTAAATATCTTCTCATTTATTAGTTACTTATTGGTGCAATGTATACTGTCTCTTTACTATGTTTTAAGTTTAATTATAGGGTTTAGTGACATACTAGGCTTTTTACCTCATTATATGTAGTTTAAATAATTACAGATTATGACAAAGGATCAAGAGTGTGAGATTAATCAGTTGTAGGATTCTCTAGGTTTTTATGTTATTTTATTTAGTTATTCTTTTGTAGTCATGAGCATATAGATTGTAAGCTGTAATTATATAACTATATGGCTATTGTATATAATTTTTGGAGTATGAATACAGATGTATATTGACATTTTGATCAATAGAATGATTTTTGCTACTCATTTATATCACTAATAAAATAAATTAGATAGCTCTATTGGTTGTTGTTATAATTTATTAAAAAAAAACAAAGAAAGAATTCTTTCAATTTAGATTCTAAGGCATGACAATAAGCTTCCTAGGAGTATTAAAAATGCTTAATTATCTTTAATTAGTACCAGCTCTTAGTGAAAAAAGCACTACACTAATGGTTGAGCAAAACACCTTCAACGATAAAGCATAGACTTAATATTCAGTGTACTCCATAAATTCGTTCTCTAAGCCTATATTTTGATGTTGTTGTCTTCACCTAAATAGTTATCAACTAGACTTCTACTTTTGTTCAACTTCTCCTTATAAACCAAAGCTCAAATTGATAATCATAGCAAATTATTGAATTCCAAATATATAATTTTTATCTACAACATTAACATAATGAAATAATTCTCATTCTCTCCAATAATTAAACTTTCTTAAAAGAAATTAATGAATTAGGATCCCAGAGAACTACATGTTAAGATCATTGAAAAGCTTTTTGAAAGGGCATTTCATGACCCTTTAAAGAATATGAAACTTTCAAATTTTATAATTACTTTATCCACACGCCTAGCTCTATATATGACCCGAATTATATATTACATCTTCACATAAATAATTAGTTGGGGTATTTGTACATATGATAAATGGAATCAAATGAAATACTTCCATAAAAATTAATGAAAAAAGAATGCTCAAAACTCATTCTAACCCTATTATGAATCTTTGTTTTGATGTAACATGCAAACACTAATTCCAACTTAATTTGAACAAAGTTCTAACTTAGTTTAAACAACTTTGAATATGGTTCAACCAAAGTTTGACTCTTATTAGGGGCTCTCTTTCATGCAAATATTTAGTTCCAGCTTAGATCAAATAAGGCTAGAATAATATTCAAACCTAGTTCGAAGCTAATGGTTGAATACTATATACACTATGTTCGAATAAGATTTGAAGTTTGAACCTTATATTAAAAATTTAAACTTTATTTGATTCTAGTTATAACCTAGTTACACATCTAATAGCTTAGCCCAAGGTTTGAAAATGACATTCAAATGAGATTCAAATGAAATTATTTTGAGCATATAATGTGGGATTTACAACTAGTTTGAATTTTATTCAAAACTCATTTGAAGCTTATTTTTAATCATAAATTTGTCTTTTCATTTCTTTTCTGATATGACTTAGACTTTCTAGCGTTGGAAGTAATGATAAATATATTCTAATCCAAATAAGAAAAAGATTTTTTTTTTTTTGTTCATTTTGGTAAATTCATTCAAAAGAAGTGTTTTTTGGTATGTTTTTCAAATAAAATTATGAATGAAATATTTATCTATAATTTTATATTCCTGACTATTTATGCTCTATATGCTATCTTCTCTCCCGGCTCAACCGAACTTCTAGCTCGACGGCGCAACTTCGAGGTAATTCCTGAACCCTCGACTGCAAGATTTTTTTGTTCTTGTTTTTTCTTTTGCATCGGCCTGTGGAGAGTGAAAACCCTAGTCGTTTCTCGCTCGAGAAAGCGTAGGGGCATGTTTGATTGGGGTTTAAGCTAAGCTAAGACAAGCCAAAGTGATGGCTGGCTTAAACCTTAAGCAGGGTTAAACTGTGCTGAGAAATTTATTCGATGTATTCTCATAGAGATGCTAATCAAGAAGCATCTCGCCCGAAACAATGTTATGCTCTTCAGGCCATTTAGGAGATTTGATAGCGCTCTTAAGCTGACCAGTATAGATTGAGGCCTCTTTATCAACTTGCGATTGAACGTTGGAATTTCTGTATTGCAAAGCTTTTACTTTAAGAATTCCCTTCATATCTATTCCACAAGAAATAAACCACCTTTTAAAATCAGGATGTCGTGCCAATGCTACACTTTAGAATTTTTGAAAATAATGTAGGAGTTATATTAGTGGTTTTTTCACATTTCCTATAACGATGTTCATACTGGCTACAATGTCATGATAATAATTTCCCGTTATAGTTGTTCTTCGCTATGCCTAACAATGCTGTTAAGCTTATCCTGTGAAGTTGGAGAAATTATTCTGTGTGGACACTGGACCGTTAGGAGGCAAAGCAAAATGCGCCACCTCACCTGGTACATAGCGGTGCACAACATTGGTACACAATAAAAAAGTGATGTGGAGTATCTTGATTTGTCTCCGAACGTCGTTTGGTGTCCACACAGAATAATTTTTTGTGCAGTTGAATTGCTAGTGCTTGGCATAACTTTTGAAGTATTCATGTTTGACTTTCCATAATTTTAATGCTAAATTACTCTTGAAATAGTTTCTGTAGAAATGGCTATTGAATGACATTGATCCTAAAAATCGAAGTAATCTTAGAACCTGATATAATTACAATTTTTTTTATACAACTTTTGTTTACATTATTTCAGTCATTATTGTTTTCACAGAGGAAATAACCCGCAACGAAAATACAGATACAAGTTGTATATCTGTGTAGGAGCCCAACAACTAAAGTAGTGAAGAAGAATGAGGAATTTCTAGTTGAAAATTCTAGTTTTGGTAGCTTGAATGCATCTAGCAAAACAATTTAATTTTGTAGAAAAAAGTCCAAATAATCTCAACCCTCCAAAGTGAAAGTGCTAGCCAAGTTTGAGGCAATGCACCGTAATTATTTTTCCAATATGCAGATAGTTATGCTAATATCCCAATAATTTCATAGCTAAGCTGAATGCAATCCCCAACTAGCAACTAATGAACATAAAAGAAAATGATACTGGAAAAATTGGCTCTTTCTCATTCAAGGAAATGTTATTCTAATGTTTAAATTAGTGCATATGGATTTTGTACAGACTTGCGCTACAGCAGAATGGCCAAAGCATAAAATGACTAAAACTTGACATTAATAGCAAGAATTTAAGAAGGAAAAATAAAATTATGTCTCTTTTAATAACAATAGTGATGACAAAACTATACTAGGGCATACATTATAATTAAAAAAACAAAAACAAATACTATAATAAGTTGTACTTTAGTTCAAATTTTACAAGGGTAAAAGCCTACAAAAGTACAAAGGCCTGAAAGCCAAGGGGTTTACTCCTGATACGAATAGACACATCTCTTAATATTTGATGAGGAGATCAACAGCCATGAAAGTGCTAAACTCTTCAACAAATTTGAGAAGTTTCGGGGACTAAACGTTGGAATGGTTTTCGATGAGTGAGAACTGAGAAGTATAGGATTTTCTATCCAAAAGAGAAGAAGGGAAATATTGCAAGAAATTGCTGCGAGTAGGGAATATACCTGCTAGGATGAAATTGTGGGGACGAATGACAGCTGTTGGGTGGAAGATGCTAGGGAGATTTTGTAAATCCCAAACTTAACAACAAAATGGAGATGGGATTTACGATTCTGTAGGGTTTATTATGTCTGATTTGCTATTTGGCAGGATTTGTGATAAATCTCCTCAAAATCCTGCTTCAAACCAGTTGCCAAACAGCCCCTAAAATAGTTTTAATTTGAATTTTACTTAATTATGAAAATTTTGGTTAATTTATTTTAAAATATTAGTTGATAAAAATATAAGGTTATGAAAATTTAAGCTTAATTATTTTGAAAAAATAAGTTTAATTATGATTATATAATTAATGGTGATTATGCTTAGTTTAATACAATTTTAATTTAGTTCAATTTAAATTTATTTAATCATCACATAAGATAGGCTTGAACACTTAAGTTTATGTTCACCATCCACCAAATTTATCTCTTGGTCCGCTTTATGTATCCCAAGCTTAAAATTGTTTGCGTAATGGATTTCATTTTTGGCTGCTTGGTTTGGATGAAGGGCATAAGTTGGCTTATACATGATCTAAGCCTTTGACCCAACAACTGCTATATTTCAAGAGCAACTTGCAGATCTTATGCTTGGTTTCAGCTGCATCTTGAAAATGTTTGGGAAGGACTACATAAGCAAGTAGATAATATCGGATGAGAAGAATCATGGGACCTAACCTAAACATTCAATGTTTTTCATAAGAAAACATGGGAGTACAATTTTGTCATTGATTGAGCATTGAAAGAGATGTTAGTACAAATTTATCTGCCAAAGAGGCTAGTCTGGATGTTTTGCCACCTTCCTTTACTTCCATATTGTTTTGTCTGTATATTTGTGCCATAGCCTAAATAGCCAAATCTGCTATTTGATATAGCTCATTGTTGTAGATCCTAGCCCAATAAAACCAAGTAGCTATCTTCTGATTTTAATGTATGGAATACCACGTGGATCATGGCTCGCCATCTCTTTTTTTAATGTAATTAGAACAAAGATGACGAAATTCCTCTTTGCACTCTCCTACGTGTGCCATTTGGTTTTATTTGGATAAAATCCATTTGTTGCACTCTTGATGGTCACATTCTCTCAACAATTTGTATACATGAACTTTTTTTTTTCCGTGATGCTTTCTTCTAGAGAGGTAATTTGATAGGTACCACTTGAATATTTCAAGTGATTCCTATCGGATCTAAGCCAAATCACAAGTATCCCGCTGTTTTCTATGGGAAAACAGCCACCACACACCAAAAACAGCGGAAAAATCTGAGAGAACGCGTAGGAAATAATAGGAAAACAATAGCAAACGATTGTATTCCACTAGTCGATGCAAAAGACAAGAAAGATACAATTTTCCTTCGATTCGAGAGGAAGGAAAGACTCTCCCAATCTCTAGCCGTAGCCTAGAGCCCAAAAGAAATAAAACCTAGATCTCCAAATCACATTCAAAATCAAGATGAAAACCCTAATCCCCTCATAACCCCCTATTAATACAATCTAATTCAAAATAAGAACAAAAGGACTACTCTACCCTTCCTTCTCCCTCCAAAAACACTTAACCCATGTTTGAATTGCAAGTGGACCCCACTCCCTGGCTCTCTCTCTCTTCCGCCCGCCCCCTGGCCCGTCTCCTGTAAAACTGGACCGGCTGGGCCGGTCCAGGTTGAGCCGGTCCAAGCTGGACCGGCATAACATTACCCCCCTCCCAAAGTACCACCTTGTCCTCAAGGTGGAAGGCAGGAAACTGTACTGCAATCCTCTCCAATGGCTCCCATGTGGCCTCATAATCTGGGAGGCCGCTCCATCTAATTTTCACTTCCTTTTCCCCTTTTTCTTTGATGCGCACTCCTTCTACCGCTAGAGGCTCCAGTGTCACTTCCATGTCTTCACTCAAGGTGCTGGGCAGCTCTGGGCTTACTGCATGCTCCCCCACCACTTTCCTCAACTGTGATACATGAAAAACGGGGTGTATTCTGGCTGTTGGAGGAAGCCTCAATCTGTATGCCACCTCCCCGATTTTCTCCTCCACTTCGAAAGGGCCAAAATATCTCGCTGCTAGCTTCTCATTTCTCTTTTGGGCTAGAGTCCTTTGTCTGTATGGTCGGAGCTTCAAGTAGACCTTGTCTCCCACTCCAAACTGTATATCCCTCCTTTTATTGTCCGCCTGTTTCTTCATAATCTGTTGGGCTCTGAGAAGATGCCTCTTGAGCTCGTCCAACACTTGATCCCTTTCCTTCAAGTGCTGATCCACTGCAGATACTGGAGTGCTCCTATGGCTGTAGTGTACCAGGTGTGGGGGGTCTCTTCCATATAACACCTTAAAAGGTGTCATTTTGGTAGCCGAGTGAGAGGAGGTGTTGTACCAGTATTCTGCCCAGGCCAGCCATTTGGCCCACTGCTTCGGTGTCTCAGACACAAAGCATCTCAAGTATGTCTCCAAGCTTCTATTCACCACCTCCGTCTGCCCATCCGTCTGTGGATGATATGCTGTGCTCCTCTTCAATACTGTGCCCTGCATTCTGAATAACTCCCTCCAAAAATGGCTCAGGAACACCTTGTCCCTATCAGAAACAATAGACTCCGGTACCCCATGCAGGCGGACTATCTCTCTCACAAAAGCTGCTGCTACAGATACTGCTGTGTATGGGTGTCTCAAGGGAATGAAATGAGCATATTTGCTCAACCTGTCCACCACTACCAATATGACCGTGTACCCTTCTGATTTTGGAAGCCCATCAATGAAATCCATAGTAATCTCCTCCCAAACCTTCTCTGGTAGGGCCAGGGGTTGTAGTAATCCCCCTGGTGCCATCGTCATGTACTTGTTCCGCTGGCAGGTATCACACTTAGCCACCATCTCCTCTATGTCTTTTCTCATCCCCTTCCAATATAATTCAGCAGCAATCCTGCTATAAGTCTTCTGCACTCCTGAATGCCCTCCTATGGCGCTCCCATGAAACTCCTGTAGAAGATGGGGAATATGAATGGAAGACCTAGGAATCACACTCCTTCCCTGATAGTACAGTCTTTCCCCCACCACTGTGTAGCCTGGGTGGCTCTTTTCATCTGAAAGCACTTCTTCTTTGATTTTCCTTAGCTCCTCATTCTGGATGCTCTCCTCTTTGATGGCTTCCCAATCAATCAGAACAGGTACTGACACAGCAATCCCCTGGAGCTCCCCCATACAACGTGATAAGGCATCTGCTGCCTTATTCTCTAGTCCTGGCCTGTAGTGGATCTCAAAATCATATCCGAGCAGCTTGGACAACCACCTCTGATGCTCCTCTGTGACCATTCTCTGCTCTAGCAAGTATTTCAGGCTCCTCTGATCCGTCCTGACAATAAAATGTCTGCCCAATAAATAAGGTCTCCACTTTTGGATGGCCAGTACAATCGCCATCAGCTCTCTCTCGTAGACAGACTTCAGCCTAGCCCGGGATGACAGGACTTGACTGAAGTAAGCTATGGGTCTGTGCCTCTGCATCAACACTGCTCCCAATCCATAGCCTGAAGCATCTGTCTCCACCACAAACACCTGACTGAAGTCTGGCAGAGCAAGCACTGGCACCGTCGTCATGGCCTTCTTCAGCTTCTCAAAGGCCTCTGAAGCTGCTTCTCCCCATAAAAACCCGTCCTTCTTCAACTGCTCTGTCAGGGGCCATGCTATGGTGCTGTATCCTCTCACAAACCTTCTGTAATAGCCTGTCAGTCCCAAAAATCCTCTGAGTCCCTTCAAGGTCTTGGGTTGAGGCCAAGCCAGCATTGCCTCTATCTTGGATTGATCTGCAGCCACTCCCTCCTGGGATATCACGTGCCCCAGGTACTCCACCCGTGCCTGAGCGAAGTCACACTTCTTGAAGTTGGCCTTCAACTGATGCTCCTTCAGCACACCCAACACCACTCTCAGGTGCTCTAGGTGTTCCTCCTCAGTCCTGCTATAAATTAGGATGTCATCAAAAAATACCAACACAAACCTGCGTAGGTGTGGCTTGAAGATCCGATTCATCAAAGCTTGGAATGTTGCCGGAGCGTTGGTGAGGCCAAAAGGCATCACCAGAAACTCGTAGTGACCCTCATGAGTCCTGAAGGCCGTTTTCTGCACGTCTTCCTTCCTCATCCTGATCTGGTGATAGCCTGACTTCAGATCGACCTTGGTGAACAAGGCTGCTCCATGTAGCTCATCCATCAACTCATCAATCACAGGGATAGGAAACTTATCAGGCACAGTTTCCTTGTTGAGAGCTCTATAATCTACACAGAACCTCCAACTCCCATCCTTTTTCTTCACAAGCAGAACTGGACTAGAGAAAGGACTCACACTGGGCTGAATGATCCCTCCTTCTAGCATTTCTCCCACCAACCTTTCTATCTCATCTTTCTGCACCTGAGGATATCTGTAAGGTCTCACACTGATAGGAGATACTCCCTCTTTCAGGATAATCTGGTGCTCCTGCTCTCTGTCAGGTGGTAGTCCAACTGGAGGTTGGAACACATCCTCAAATTCCTGCAACAGGGGTTGAACCAAAGCGGGGATGGGTCTTTCCTCCCCCTCCTCCTGCTCCTCCAAGCTCTGCAACTCCACCAGGAATCCTCCTCCTTCCTCCTGTATGATTTTCACCATGGATCGGAGTGACACTCCAGTTCTGGACAATCCTGGTTCTCCTCTCAGCTTCACCTGCTTCCCCTCTACGCTCAGCTCCATCACCATGGTCCCCCAATTCACCTTGGTTTCACCCAAGGTCTGTAGCCATTTCATGCCCAAAATGACATCTGTGCTACCCAACTTCAGGGGTAGAAAATCCTCTACCACCCTGATCTCCTGTAGCCTCATCTCCACCCCTTTGCAGATCCCGGTGCTGGACTCAATCTTCCCTGTCCCCATCATCACCCCGTAGCTGCCTGTCTCAGTAGGCTCCATCCCTAGCTCCTCCGCCACCTGGGTGGATATGAAATTGTGGGTTGCCCCACTGTCAATCAGAACCACCACCTTTCTCCCCAGAATCTCCCCCTTCACCTTCATCGTATGGCTAGGAGTGAATCCCATCACAGAATTGAGGGAGACCTCGGCTACCTCCAACTGTGGATCAATCTGCTCCTCATCAGAATCATCACCCTCTTCAGGCGCCTCGTCTATATAGACGGTGAGAGCCCGAAGAGCGCGATCCTTGCATCTATGTCCTGGAACAAACTTCTCCTCACATCTGAAACAAAGGCCCTTGGCCCTCTTCTCCTGCATCTCCTCCTCAGTCAATTTTTTGAAGCTTCCAGCAGATCTGGTCACCCCGCTCTTCTCCTTTCCACTCTCTCTAGGTAGAATGGGACTTGGTCCTTTTGGAGCCAAGTACGTAGTAGTTGTCCTGGTGGGCCCTCCTGAGTGATTGTTCCTCCAAGTGCGGGCGTTGGTCTTCTGGTTCTCCACCAACTGAGCTAACTCCATCGCCTCCCTCAGATCTCTTGGTCTCATGACCTTCACTGCATCTCTGATCTCGGGTTTGAGGCCCTTCATAAAGTTCCCCCCCAACGTACTGTTTGATAGGCCCTCCATGTCTCCCACCAAGCTCTCAAATTTCTTCCTGTATTCCTCCACTGTTCCCTCTTGAGTGAGGGCATAGAATTGTTCTGATATCTCCCATGGGCTGCCCCCCCTGAATCTCTCTCTGATGGCCTCCTTGAAATCCCTCCAAGTTCTCACCGGATCCCACTTGTCCATGTACTTGAACCAGGCAAAAGCCGCCCCTTCCAAGCACATGCTAGCAGCCATCAATCTCTCCTCCTCCATAAGGCCATTCACTGCAAAATACCTTTCCACCTTGTGGATCCACTCATCCACATTTCCCTCTTCGAAGACAGGCATTTTCAGCTTCCTGGCCCTAGTGTCCACCCCGTACGCCCTGTTTCCCCCATGACCTCCTCTGTCCCAAGCAATGGGATCTTCCCACGTTCCCCTCTCTCCATAACGGGGCTCATCCTCCCTCCTTGGCCGACGGTAGCCATCTTCCCCTCGTACCTCGCCATGGTGGTTATAATTTCCCCACGGTCGGTCCAATGGGTCGGGCCTCCGTCGTCGCCAATCCTCTTCTCTTCCTTCACGGAAGTCTCTCCATCTATCCTGTTCTTCCCTCCTGATGGACTCCCTAGGTGGCATCCTTCCGTTGCTGTCAAGCAGCTCCACATCATCCTCCCTTTCTGGATTCACCTTCTCCTTACCCCTGCTCCCACTACCTTCTCCTCTTTCCTCCGTTGGCACTGCCCTTGCTTGCCCTTCCAACAACTTCTTCATCATCTCTTCCAGAGCCATGAATTTTCCCTCCACATTCTCACTAAATGTGGCCATCTTCTCCTCCAGATCCGCCTTAAGTTGACCCATCTCGGTCTCCAAGACTTCTACACGCTTAGATGCCATGGGAACCAACGAGATGTCTTCGGATCCAGGAAAATTCAGCAAAAATCTGCTGCGAAACCGTGGGAAAAACAGCCCCTTACCGCCCGGATCTTGCTCTGATACCAATTTGATAGGTACCACTTGAATATTTCAAGTGATTCCTATCGGATCTAAGCCAAATCACAAGTATCCCGCTGTTTTCTATGGGAAAACAGCCACCACACACCAAAAACAGCGGAAAAATCTGAGAGAACGCGTAGGAAATAATAGGAAAACAATAGCAAACGATTGTATTCCACTAGTCGATGCAAAAGACAAGAAAGATACAATTTTCCTTCGATTCGAGAGGAAGGAAAGACTCTCCCAATCTCTAGCCGTAGCCTAGAGCCCAAAAGAAATAAAACCTAGATCTCCAAATCACATTCAAAATCAAGATGAAAACCCTAATCCCCTCATAACCCCCTATTAATACAATCTAATTCAAAATAAGAACAAAAGGACTACTCTACCCTTCCTTCTCCCTCCAAAAACACTTAACCCATGTTTGAATTGCAAGTGGACCCCACTCCCTGGCTCTCTCTCTCTTCCGCCCGCCCCTGGCCCGTCTCCTGTAAAACTGGACCGGCTGGGCCGGTCCAGGTTGAGCCGGTCCAAGCTGGACCGGCATAACATAATTCTTGTGAAATTTCCATGTCTTCTACAATTGGTAGTACCTTCCTTGTTCTTCATCGTAGTTGAGCAAATATGATTCAAACAATCAAGGGATTCCAACATTTATTACAAATTAAATTTGCATGTAAGTAGGACCTTTAGCTAGAAAGGACTATATCTAATTAGCTTAAGCTTCTTGTATGCTTCTTTGATCTTCTCCTTCCCATGATGCACTTCTTTTATAATGTGCATGTTTCAACCTTTTCATTTATTGTGAGATTGCTAGTGTCCTTCAAGCTTTCTTCATTTCAAGCTCCTCCTTTATCCATTATTCAAAATTTCCAACCATGATTTCTAAATCAAATGGAATGTTGAGGAACAACCCAAGGCATCCTCAAATTGAGATTTCATAAATGTATTCCTTGATTAGAGAACTTTTTTTGGGAAATGCTTATATTATAGTGTGTATGCTTCCTAATGTATTTTCTCACCAGTTTTGTCAACCTTTTGTTTTTGGGTGGAAAGTAGTTCTCCTCTTTAATCTATTTTCCTTTGGTCTAGAGTGCTCTCTATTATTCAGCGAGGAAATTGATTCTGTTAATCTATGATAATGGATGATGGCATGCCATAGTGCTTCCACACATTTTGAAAGAATAACTTTGTTGTTGTTTCCCCAATGAAACTCTTTTTGCATGAGATTATGCAATCATTTGCTAAACCTGTTAACATGAGCAAATAGGTAATCTTAATTTCTTTAGTCTAGGTGATTTGACTAGGAAATTCATGGAGATGTTTGATAGGTGCCACTTGAATATTCCAAGCGATTCCTATCGGATCTTCACCGATTCACCAATATTTCACTGTTTTCAATAGAAAACAGCCACCAACAATGGAAAAGCTGAGAGAAGAGGGAGAAAACTTTGGAAAAACAATAGCAAATAATTGTATTTCCTTAGTAGATGATAAAAACCAAAGCAAGATACAATGTTCTTCAATTCGAGAGGAAGAACAACTCTCCAACAATCTCCGGCAACGCCAAGAGCTCAAGCAAGAAAACCTAGAACACAAAAACTCCTTTCAAAATCATGATGAAAACCTAATCCTCTCATAACTCCCTATTAATACAATCTAATACAAAATAAAAGCAAAAGGACTTCTCTACCCTTCCTTCTCCCTCCAAAAACACTTAAACCATGTTTGAATTTCAAGTGGACCCCACCCCAGCCCCCTTTTCTCCTTCCGCCTGGTCCCTGGGCCGTCTCCGCCTGGAGAAAACCCGGACCGGCTGGGCCGGTCCAGGTTGAGCCGGTCCATGCTGGACCGGCATAACATTACCCCCCTCCCAAAGTACCACCTTGTCCTCAAGGTGGAAGGCAGGAAACTGCACTGCAATCCTCTCCAATGGCTCCCATGTGGCCTCATAATCTGGGAGGCCGCTCCACCTAATCTTCACTTCCTTTTCCCCCTTTTCATTGATGCGCACTCCTTCGACCGCTAGAGGCTCCAGTGTCACTTCCATGTTTTCCCTCAATGTGCTGGGCAGCTCTGGGCTTACTGCATGCTCCCCCACCACTTTCCTCAACTGTGATACATGAAAAACGGGGTGTATTCTAGCTGTTGGAGGAAGCCTCAATCTGTATGTCACCTCCCCGATTTTCTCCTCCACTTCAAAAGGGCCAAAATATCTTGCTGCTAGCTTCTCATTTCTCTTTTGGGCTATAGTCCTCTGCCTGTATGGTCGGAGCTTCAAGTAGACCTTGTCTCCAACTCCAAATTGTATATCTCTCCTTTTACTGTCCGCCTGTTTCTTCATAATCTGTTGGGCTCTGAGAAGATGCCTCTTGAGGTCGTCCAACACTTGATCTCTTTCCTTCAGATGTTGATCCACTGCAGATACTGGAGTACTCCTATGGCCGTAGTGTACCAGGTGTGGGGGGTCTCTTCCATATAACACCTTAAAAGGTGTCATCTTGGTAGCCGAGTGAGAGGAGGTGTTCTACTAGTATTCTGCCCAGGCCAGCCATTTGGCCCACTGCTTCGGTGTCTCAGACACAAAGCATCTCAAGTATGTCTCCAAGCTTCTATTCACCACCTCCGTCTGCCCATCAGTATGTGGGTGATATGCTGTGCTCCTCTTCAATACTGTGCCCTGCATCCTAAATAACTCCCTCCAAAAATGGCTCAGGAACACCTTGTCCCTATCCAAAACAATAGACTCCGGTACCCCATGCAGGCGGACTATCTCTCTCACAAAAGCTGCTGCTACTGATATTGCAGTGTATGGGTGTCTGAAGGGAATGAAATGAGCATATTTGCTCAATCTGTCAACCACTACAAATATGACCGTGTACCCTTCTGATTTTGGAAGCCCATCAATAAAATCCATAGTAATCTCTTCCCAAACCTTCTCTGGTAGGGCCAGAGGCTATAGTAATCCCCCTGGTGCCATCGTCATGTACTTGCTCCGCTGGCAGGTGTCACACTTAGCCACCATCTCCTCTATGTCTTTCCTCATCCCTTTCCAGTACAATTCAGCAGCAATTCGGCTATAAGTTTTCTGCACTCCTGAATGCCCTCCTATGGCACTCCCATGAAACTCCTGTAGCAGTTGGGGAATATGAATGGAAGACCTAGGGATCACACTCCTTCCCTGATAGTACAGCCTTTCTCCCACCACTGAGTAGCCTGGGTGGCTGTTTTCATCTGATAGCACCTCTTCTTTGATTCTCCTTAGCTCCTCATTCTGGATGCTCTCCTCTTTGATGGCTCCCCAATCTATCAGAACAGGTACTGATACCGCCATCCCCTGGAACTCCTCCATACAGCGTGATAAGGCATCCGCTGCCTTATTCTCTAGCCCTGGCCGATAGTGGATCTCAAAATCATATCCCAACAGCTTGGATAACCACATCTGATGCTCCTCTGTGACCATCCTCTGCTCCAACAAGTACTTCAGGCTTCTCTGATCAGTTCTGACAATAAAGTGTCTGCCCAATAGATAAGGTCTCCACTTTTGGATGGCCAGTACAATAGCCATCAACTCTCTCTTATATACCGACTTCAGCCTAGCCCGGGACGACAGTATCTGACTGAAGTAAGCTATGGCTCTATGGTTCTGCATCAACACTGCTCCCAATCCATAGCCTGAAGCATCTGTCTCCAACACAAACACCTGATTGAAGTCTGACAGAGCAAGCATTGGCACCGTCGTCATGGTCTTCTTCAGCTTCTCAAAAGCCTCAGAAGCTGCTTCCCCCCATAAAAAATTATCCTTCTTCAGCAGCTCTGTCAGTGGTCCTGCTATGGTGCTGTATCCTCTCACGAACCTCCTGTAGTAGCCGGTCAGTCCCAAAAATCCTCTGAGCCCCTTCAAGGTCTTGGGTTGAGGCCAGGCCAGCATTGCCTCTATCTTGGACTGATCCGCAGCCACTCCCTCCTGGGATATCACGTGTCCCAGATACTCCACTTGTGCCTGAGCAAAGTCGCACTTCTTGAAATTGGCCTTCAGCTGATGCTCCCTCAGCACCCCCAACACCACTCTCAGGTGCTCCAGGTGTTCCTCCTCAGTCCTGCTATAGATGAGAATGTCATCAAAAAATACCAACACAAACCTGCGAAGGTGTGGCTTGAAAATTCGGTTCATCAATGCCTGGAATGTGGCTGGTGTATTGGTGAGGCCAAAAGGCATCACCAGAAACTCGTAGTGGCCCTCATGAGTCCTGAAGGCTATCTTCTGCACATCTTCCTTCCTCATCCTGATCTGATGATAGCCTGACTTTAGATCAATTTTGGTGAACAAAGCAGCTCCATGCAGCTCATCCATCAACTCGTCAATCACAGGGATGGGAAACTTATCAGGCACTGTCTCTTTGTTGAGAGCTCTGTAGTCAACACAGAACCTCCAACTCCCATCCTTCTTTTTCACCAGCAGAACTGGGCTAGAGAAAGGGCTCACACTGGGCTGAATGATCCCCCCTTCTAGCATTTCCCCCACCAATTTCTCAATCTCATCTTTTTGCACCTAAGGGTATCTGTAAGGTCTCACACTGATAGGGGAGACTCCCTCTTTCAGGATGATCTGATGCTCCCGCTCTCTGTCAGGTGGGAGCCCCACCGGAGGTTGGAACACATCCTCGAACTCCTGTAGAAAGGGCTGAACCAACGCAGGAATGGGTTTTTCTTCCCCCTCCTGTTGATCCTCCAAGCTCTGTAACTCCACCAGGAAACCTCCTCCTTCCTCATGGATAATTTTCACCATCGACCTGAGTGACACTCCAGCTCTGGACAAACCTGGTTCCCCCCTCAGCTTCACCCTCTTGCCTTCTACCATCAGTTCCATCACCATGGTTCCCCAGTTCACCTTGGTTTCACCCAAGGTCTGTAGCCATTTCATGCCCAAAATGACATCGGTGCTACCCAACCTCAGGGGTAGGAAATCCTCCACCACCCTGATCTCCTGTAGGCTCATCTCCACTCCCTTGCAGATCCCCGTGCTAGACTCAATCTTTCCTGTCCCCATCATCACCCCATAACTGCCTGTCTCAATAGGCTCCATCCCCAGCTCCTCCGCCACCTGGGTGGATATGAAATTGTGGGTTGCCCCACTATCGATCAGTACTACTACCTCCCTCCCATGGATCTTCCCCTTCACCTTCATGGTATGACTAGGAGTAAATCCCATCACAGAATTGAGGGATACCTCGGCCACCTCCAACTGGGGGTCACTCTGCTCCTCATCAGAGTCATCACCCTCCTCAGGCACCTCGTCTATATAGACGGTGAGAGCCCGAAGAGCGCGATCCTTGCATCTGTGCCCTGGAACAAACTTCTCCTCACATCTGAAACAAAGGCCTTTGGCCCTCTTCTCCTGCATCTCCTCCTCAGTCAATTTCTTGAAGCTTCCTGCAGTTCTAGTCACCCCGCTCTTCTCCTTTCCACTCTCTCTAGGGACACTAGTGCTTGGCCCTTTTGGAGCCAAGTAAGTGGTAGTTGTCCTGGTGGGACCTCCTGAGTGGTTGTTCCACCAACTTCGAGCGTTGGTCTTTTGGTTCTCCACCAGCTGAGCCAACTCCATTGCCTCCCTCAGATCTCTCGGTCTCATGACCTTCACAGCATCCCTAATTTCTGGCTTGAGCCCCTTCATAAAGTTCCCCCCCAACGTGCTGTTCGATAAGCCCTCCATGTTGCCCACCAGACTCTCGAATTTCTTTCTGTATTCCTCCACTGTCCCCTCCTGAGTGAGGGCATAAAACTGCTCGGAGATCTCCCATGGGCTGCCCCCCTGAACCTCTCTCTGATGGCCTCTTTGAAATCCCTCCACGTTCTCACCGGATCCAACTTATCCATGTACTTGAACCAGGCAAAAGCCGCCCCTTCCAAGCACATGCTAGCAGCCATCAATCTCTCCTCCTCCATAAGGCCATTCACTGCAAAGTACCTTTCCACCTTGTGGATCCACTCATCCACATTTCCCTCTTCGAAGACAGGCATTTTCAGCTTCCTGGCCCTCGTGTCAATCCCGTATGCTCTGTTCCCCCCATGGCCTCCTCTGTCCCAGGCAATGGGGTCTTCCCAAGTTCCTCTTTCTCCATATCGGGGCTCATCCTCCCTCCTCGGCCGTCGATAGCCATCTTCCCCTCGCGCTCCGCCATGGTGGTTATGGATCCCCCATGGCCGGTCCACTGGGTCGGGCCTCTGGCGACGCCAATCATCCTCTCTTTCTTCCCTGAAGTCTCTCCTTCTTTCCTGCTCTTCCCTCCTGATGGACTCCCGATGTAGCATTCTTCCGTTGCTACCAAGCAGTTCCACCTCATCTTCCCCTTCCGTATTTGCCTTCTCCTTACCCTTGCTCCCACTACCTTCTCCTCTTTCCTCCGCTGGCACAGCTCTTGCTTGCCCTTCCAACAACTTTTTCATCATCTCCTCCAATGCCATGAATTTCCCTTCCATATTCTCACTCAACGTCGCCATCTTCTCCTCCAGATCCGCCTTAAATTGACCCATTTCGGTCTCCAAGACTTCTACACGTTTAGATGCCATGGGAACCAAAAAATGGTCTCCGGATCCTTTCCGAAAGGCAAAAATCTGCAGCGAAACAGTGGAAAACAGCCCCCCACCGTCCGGATCTTGGCTCTGATACCAATTTGATAGGTACCACTTGAATATTCCAAGCGATTCCTATCGGATCTTCACCGATTCACCAATATTTCACTGTTTTCAATAGAAAACAGCCACCAACAATGGAAAAGCTGAGAGAAGAGGGAGAAAACTTTGGAAAAACAATAGCAAATAATTGTATTATGAGAGGATTAGGTTTTCATCTTGATTTTGAAAGGAGTTTTTGTGTTCTAGGTTTTCTATTAATACAATCTAATACAAAATAAAAGCAAAAGGACTTCTCTACCCTTCCTTCTCCCTCCAAAAACACTTAAACCATGTTTGAATTTCAAGTGGACCCCACCCCAGCTCCCTTTTCTCCTTCCGCCTGGTCCCTGGGCCGTCTCCGCCTGGAGAAAACCCGGACCGGCTGGGCCGGTCCAGGTTGAGCCGGTCCATGCTGGACTGGCATAACAATGTTCTCTCATGATTGGTTAATATCTTTAGGTGTTGTGTACTGACTTTTCAATTTAGTGGTTTAGAAGTGCTACTTAACGTGTAACCATTTACAAATCATTATTTCTAAGTGCATTTTAGCCAATAAATATACATTTTCATATTAAGGAGACTCTCTAAGATGTCCATCCACTATTTCGCTCTTGAGGTGTGAGCATCCCGTATGTACAAGAGCATGTTAGTAACCACAGTAATGCACAATAGATGAACGGCCATAATAGAGGACATCTTTCATGCTAGGTCACTAACTTATTTTGCTCCAACAATTTAAATTCTTCCTTGCACTTTGGATTACTCAGGTATAATCCTTTGTACTTTTGTACAAAAGTTAATTCAAGTTTTGCATCTATAATGTCCACTCTATTTGCATTGCTCGGTGTAATTTTGGCTAAGTTTGAAGTTACTAAGGTGGCTGATGATTGATGTGCATTAGTCCCTTTCTTTAGGAGATAGTGCCTCAAAATGCTTTATTAGTTCATGCAGGGAAAACAACTCCTCATAAGTTGGATAATTCTTATGGGCTTCCAACAACATCTTAGAGTGCTCAAAATGCTTTAAGGACTAGCATGGTTATTATGTGATCCTTTCAATAATTGGAAGATTTCATCCCATTTCGTCCCCATTCAAAATTTCAGCTAGCCTTAGTAAAGCATGTAAGAGGGGAACCCATATTGTGAAGTGATGATTGAGCTTCCTAATGTACAGAGAAGTTCCCGATGAAGTCTCTCACTCCGTTTACTATATATGGTCTAGGTCATACCTAGGTAATCTTGATTTTTCAAATTTCTATTTTTGTTTCCCTGTTACCTACAACAAAACTTAGATAAATAATTGAAGGCCACCTATTGTGCACTTTTTGATGTTTCGTAAGAGTTCGTAGTCTAATAAGGTCTTAAAGATTTGGTCTAGGTATTGTAGATGAGGCTCCCAGGTGTTACTATATATAAAGATGCCATTCCAATTTACAATAACTTGTCAAGATAATGCAGGTATTACATCAATAATTATTTTCGCATTGAAGTAAAATTTGAAGTGGATAATCTTTTAAGATGCTTGCTGGTGAAATTGTTTTGCAAAACCTATTCTACTTTGTTTGTGGCGGCTTTAAGATTTGCTATAGAACCAAGAAGAGGTTCTTATTTTGTGCCAAAAATGAAATCTATAGTATGGATTTTAGTTCAGTGAGAATATGGAGAATTAATTCCATAAAAGAAGCATAAGGTGAGGTTTTGTTTTGTTTGGTGTGGGTTACACCTTGTGGTTGCCATTTCTTGGCTCTTGTCTTGACACGCTTTCATGTAGGGGTGTAAGTGAGCTGAGTCGGCTCGTGAGCCTACTCTAGCTTGACTCGTTAATGAGCTCACAAGTTGAGTTTATCGAGCCACGAGTTCGAGCTCGAATATATAACGAGCTTGAGCGTGTGCTCAGGCTAGCTCAGCTCGAAAGCTCATTAAGCCGCTCGATTAACTTAAATATATATTTAAAATTTTATTTAAATTAACATTATATAATATATTTTTATATTTTTATATTAATTTTATATTAAATTAAAAATTCTAAAAAAAACTAAAAAATTTAAATTAAAACTAAAAAATCGAGCTCAACAATTGAGTCGAGCTTGAGTTTTTCAAACGAGCTCGAGCAATCAAGCAGAGCTTGAGCCTACAAATTTTTTAGTCGAGCTCAAGCTTAGTAAACAAGCTTGAGCTTAGTAAGAACTAAATAAGCTTTTTCAAGCAGATACTCGACTTGCTAGTTTACACCCCTACTTTCATGTGTTCGCGGGTAGTGTGACAAAGGGAAAAAGAGAGCACCTAAGAGAGAGGGAGAGGTTGGCCTGTTGGAGAACATCTTTTCTAGTGTTTTTTTTTTTTTTTTTCTTGAAAAGTAACCTAGAGTGCGTCCTCTTTATAGACTAAAGGAGCCCAATCCATATGCCTACAATCAGGGAACTACCACACTAAATAAAAGGATAAGGACAAATATAAGAAGAATATAAAACTAAGAGGATTAAATGATAACTTATGCTTTAACTCTTCTTGAGTCTATGATTTATCTGTGTCCTTATGCCAACTTTAGTTACACAAAAGTTGAGTTGATTGAAATCAACTTAAAATTCAAGAACATTTCTTGGGATTAATATTTGCATGTTGCGAGTTTCATTGCAAATGACGATGTTGGAACCTTTTGTACAACTGTTGCAATACATTATTTCCATGCAATGCTAACTAGACATTCAATCAGATTTTAGAGATGTTTTGATAGCTTATGCGAGATTTTTCTGTAAACAAATTAGGCTGACCAGTCTGCATGGGGTCAATCACAGAAAATGGGTTATATCAAGTTGATAGAACTGAAAAATCAGCAATTGTTAGTGAAGGAGAAAATTTTCTTGGAAGCAGTCCTTCCATGGTGGTTTTTCCACGACAAATAATTGACTTACCTCCGTTGAAGTTGGAAGTGGAAGACTCATCTGAAGATATGAACCCTCGTAACATGTGGCAGGTAATGTTCTCCTTCCTTCCTTTCATTTCTCTTTACAATTTATAGATTTTACCATTTTAATTCTTTGTTTTCTTTTGCTATCATTAAAGTGCTACTTGATTTACATGCCATATACCACTTAAAAAAACTTTGTTTTTTTTTTTAAATAGTTTTCCAATTTTCTAAAACGATAAACATATTTCATCTTTATAGTAATGTTGACCCCTGTCATTAACTGGCATCATTTATTAAACAAAATGTTTTATTTTGATCTAGCTATCCCTTGGTTATTAATTGTACATAAAATTGTTATATATTTCTCATCCCGGCCAAGAGACGGTATTCATGCATTGAAATCAAAGAGAAAGGGAAAATATTGAATTCCTAGCAAATGATCTATGTCCTAGCAAAAGTATCCACTCGCATGCATATTATATTTATGTTTCATAAAGAACTCATCAGTCATTCATCATATATATATATATATATATATATATATAAAATTGTTTTACTATTTACACATTGAAATTAGGAAAGGTAGGCACCACTCTTATGAAATTTCAATAATATATCATAACAGTATAGACTTTGTCGAGCTATTGACCCGATTAGTCAATGTCCATAAGAGTTTAATATAACGTTACATTTATCATACACGTAAGCATATATTATATAAATTTCTATTGCAGTAATAGTCTTTAATAAAGGTTATAAGATGATTAAACTTAGTTATATATCAACATGTGTCATGATTTACATAGGCAATAAATATTTCTCAATAATCAAAATGGCATACCTATACTTATTAGAAATTTATTTAGCAAGTAGCATAACAAAGCTAACAATCACAACTTATCAATATGATCACATGAAATACTACGAATAGATATAGCATATTAGCAATAATTAAAGCATACAAATATATAACAAGGGATATTCCCTAAATAAGGAAGGTTATTTTTATCCCTTGTCCAATAAAGAGTCACCTACTTAATGATACCACAAGCAATCTAATATATCAATCATGACGCTGGTCATTATTGCTTTAACATGTGGTGCTCCACTGACCCTATATTCAAATAAATTAAATTTTAGCATACATTTGAATATCAAAATGACAAATACACTTAATTAAAATATATCCTTATAATAAATGCTTTCAAATAATTCCTCTAATTTATGTTCCATTTTTAACCTATTGTAATCAATAGTTTTTTTAATATTTTTATTATGAACTGCTATTAACATTAAGCTTAAAAGATACTTGATATATTCTCAATCTCTTTCTAAATATTTAATTATAAATTATACTCAACAATTTAACATTAACTTCTTATAGTTAAATGCATACAATCATGAGACAACATTAGGTTGAATGTGCTAAATCCCTCATATTAAACCCTTATCATTATCAAATAAACCTTGAAAATTAATTTATGTTAATTTCTTCACAATGACTCCACAAAATCTCAAAAAAAGAATAAAAACAACTATAATCGCAATGACATAACAATAATTAGCAAGGCAAGTTTTGAGTTTGGGTTTATCTAAATCAATCCAATTATGATGATGATGTAAGAAGCAGATACCAAAACTTCCACCTCTTTCTTAGCATCACCTCCATTGAACACATTGAAGCCGCCAAATACATGGCCAAAAGTTCCTTTCTTGCTTCCAGGTAGTGCACCCTAGCGTCAACGATTATCATCATCTCAATTCCAGCTTGTCTGCCTACCAAAAATTGCACTTTATTGCTTTCTCTCTCAGTTTCTCGCTCTTGCCGCTTTTCGCAATATTTGGAGATGGCCTAAGGTCTTGGTCCAGTTCAAGTTCTTAAAGACAGATCTGGTTGGGTCGATTCAATTTGACAGACCTGGTCCAAAATTATAAATTACTGGTTGTTACAATCTGGCTGCACAATTAAAAGCTGAAAGAGATAAGGGAGAACACATTATGAAGAGGTCAATATGAGTCTGCATTTGCTAAACCAATATTTTATAGATTTATGAGTGTCTGGAATAAAATTTATAAGATATAAAGAGAACAATGGAACATGTTGGGTTCTGTGGAGGGTTTTATGGGTGTTGGGGTGGGAGGTGTGGGACTATTTTTCTCCCCAACATATGCGCTAAATTTTCTGAGACTAACCCAAGTTTTGGTTCTGTTCATATGCTTAGGTTTTCTCCTCCGTTTAGGTGCAAAAATAGCTTATATGAGGATATCCTGAGCTAAATTTATCTCAAGATTCAAAGCTTTTCTTTCTGAACTGGAAGTTATTCCTTTCTATTTTCAAATAAGAATCAAGGTAGATTTAAATAACATTTTTTTATGAGATAAATTGTATTTCAAAGTATAAAGAATTAACACAGTTAGTGCTATTCAATGAACCATACTCTTCCTGTTAGGATTTTTTGTTATTTTAGTTTAATTACTGCTCATTATAAGATTGTGGACTTGCTAGCAACTGCATAGATATTCATTGTGCTTGAAGCAAAATTGCTTTATCTTATAGATTCAATAAGCTTAACAGCCCACAGGAAGAAATGATTTTTCCAATCATTTTATCAAATATGTTCAGGTGTACGCACTTGGAGGGTTTATGCTTGCCAAGTGGATATGGGCTAGATGGAAGGAGAGGAGAGGAAATTCTCAAGAAGAGTAAGCGCTGATGAGGTAGAAGCTTAATTTTCTACAGATCGTTTGGTATTAGAGTATTAATACATTGTCCCTAATTACTGAGAGTCTATGTAGTAGTTGAGTACTTGTATAATGCACGTATGAGAACAGTTGTTTGCAGCTTAGAAGTCTTGCTTATAGTTCAAATATACTCCAATATTTTCTCCCGTTCTGTTACATCTTCCCTATGCACTGAGTTCATTTCAGGCATGAGAGAAAAATTATTACGTGCGGTCATTGGACACGGTCCGGAGGCGAATCAGGATGCGTCACGTCACCATTTTGTTGTGTACCGGGTGACGTGACACATCCTGATTCGTCTCTGAACAGTTTGGTGACCGCACAATAATTTCTCCAAGCATGATGGTTAATAATCTATCATTATTTTCTTGTTTTGATTATATAATGATACGGTTGGGAGAGTAGATGTATTAGATCTGACCTATGTTAAAAAATGTAGATATAGACCTAAAAAGACTTGGTTAGAAAGTATTAGAAATGACATTTTTTTAAAATTAGATTAAATGAGAATTTGATTCTTAGTATGACACAATTGAGAAAAAGAATTCATGTAGCCGATCCCATGTAGCGAAATAAAGGCTTCATGTTGTTGTTGTTGATCATGATTCTTGATAGGACTCCCGATTTGATTCTTGTTTGCTTTGAAATTTTCTCTTTTTTATGTATGCAGTTATTTGTATGGGTTCATTTTTCTTGGTTATATAATGTGTCTAATTTAATTTTTAACTCTTCAAATATGGTTTAGGGGTGTCAATTCGGGTTAAGGGTCGGGTTCGGGTCCAACTTGAGTTGACCCAAGCGTAAACGGTTTGACCCGAACCCGACCTAATTTTACAAAGGGGTCAGGATTTTTACCCAGACCCGAACCACATGGGTTACGGGTTGACTCGACCGAACCCGCAAAAACCGGAATAGGGTTTAGGTTGCGTCCAGCTCGAGTTCTCCAGCGTGAGTGCGGGGCTTGTGATTCCATCGAGCGCGAGTCGACGAGTGCACTAGTGCGGGGTGCGTCTAGCCCTAGCCGTCTAGATCGAGCGCGAGTGCTGTCCGTGGTCGTGAGTTTGGGGCTTGCGGTTTTGCTGCTGGTCTGGGCTAGGCCCGCTAGGGGCGTGCGCGGCAGCAGTGGCATTCCACGGGTTTTGTTGGAGTAGGGCTGACAGGTGACAGTGGGACAATTTGGGTCAAACCTAGGTTGCAAGGTTCACCGGAACCCGACCCAAACTATAAAATAGGTCCAAAAATAGGACCCAAACCCGACCCATTTCTTTATCGGGTCAACCTAAACCCAGATTTTTGGGGTCGGATTTTCAGGCCGTGTCAAATCTTGCCACCCCTAATATGGTCCAGAGTAATCCACTAGATATAAAATAGTTATGTTAGATTATTTTGGATTATATTAAAAGAGATTATTTTAGATCACATTTAAGTAGTGAAAGAACAACATTAGACAGATTAGATAGTGGACTAAAATGGCTGTCTTAAATAGTTTATGGGCCATTTGAAAAACTTTTAAATGAAATTAAAACAAAATAAATGAACTCAGAGAAAACCCAATTCGTATATCAAAGTTTAGGTAGTTATGTAATAGTGAAGTAGAATCTGTAATCATAAGTTTAGAAGGCACCAACCTGCCTGTGGTTGAACCAAGATCTAGTGGTTCTCATCATTGCTCTTTCAAAAGAAAAATTCTCTGCAGCAGTGAAGCATAGATCTGATAGTCCACAAACATAGTAGCCATTCCAGACAGGTAATGTAGCAATAGTAGAGTTTATTTGCTGGGATTGGAGCAAAGCTACAGGCTATGTGATTAAATAGACCGTTAAGGGAATAGCAGGTGTCAGATTTCCATCAGATAAGCCTTCATTAGAGAAAACCTCCACTCCATAGTACTTCAGTTAGTGTATATATTATATCAGCTGCCCAATGAAATGAAATAAACTCCAGAAAGTCTCACAATATATCCCAGAAAGCACAGAGGGATACTGGGAAGGGGTGACTAAAAGAAATTCTCCTCATAAATAAAAATTTACAATCTCTTAGTTAAAAATATGAGATAAACACTTAAACACAGGCTTATAATTGTTTGAGAGATTGTAGGAGAATAAGCAACATGTTATCCTTAAGAATGTTGATGATGAAGGCTTGAGACTTAAATATTTTTTTCTCTAAAGTCTTCCTTACAAGTACTTTTACATTATTCATGACAAAGTTTCTCTATGAGCATCTAAGAAACATTGAAGAAGCATGCACTACTCAATTCATATGGTATTGTATGATCTATAATCGCATACTATCTGTATAGTATTGTATGTTTTTTAAGCAATGGTTTCTACATCATGGGCGGACGTGAGCAAAGAAGCTAGTTCGGAAAACTAGAATTAGAATTGAAACTTCTAATATAGGTACTCTTACGAGCAAATTAATGGAATTTGACCCTACAGTGGAATAAAGGCTTGTTGTTATTGTTATCGTCGTCTTGTTGAAATATTCAATTCGACTATAAGTTTGGTGTATTAGAGTTCACTTGATCTTTATTTAATTTTAGAAGTTTTCAATTCAAATATTGCATCAAGATTGGTGCTTAACTGAGTGAGTCTTTTAACGACGTATCATTTGGCCTCCTGTTTTTAGGAATCGAAATCTATATCTTTTGATGTGGACCTCTTCCGACGATTATAAATCAAGTAAATTCTTTAGAATTATATATTCAACCTTCCCTGAGTTTGGCACTTGAAAATTTTTCTCTAAATTCTTCAGATTTGCTTGAAACTAATTGTAGAAGCTCCATTGGACCATCAAAGTTTCAAAATTGAATTCAAAATATTTAAAAAGAATTATGGGGCAAAAAAAAAGTCAAAATAAGCTTGTTCAACCTTGTCTAGGTTAGGTCAGCCGCAGCCGACCGCCAATGACAACATTGGTGCTTGAATATGAGGGCTTGAACAGGAGTGATTATTCCGTCAGTTTATCGAATGCATCCGAAGCCAATAACAACACGCCACGTCACCAAAGTGCTCGGTACCGTGCTCGGTACAGGCGCTCGGTACATGCTCGGTATACTCGGTATGCTCGGTATTTCTTACCGGACGCAATAAAAATTCCTTGAACAGGAGCTGCTGCCCTAAAAATAAAATATTTCAAAATATTTTTTCATTGCTGGATAATAAAAACCATCAAAATTTTGCAAAAATATATTCTGAAATTTGTAGAAATTATCAAGGCTTTGAAAATCGGACCGGTCAATGAACCTGAAGAAGAAGAGTTTAGCGGTTTGATGCGGTCGAACTGGATGATGTAATAAATATTTATTATATTTAAATATTATAATAATGACATAATTATTTATAAATATATACAAAAAATTGAATATCTATAAATTATATATAAATTTCACATTATAAAATTATATTTATAAAATCATTATTTTTTAAAGATTTTTTATTCTTCTTAATATCATTTAATTTCACATTTAGAGAAAAATTTTAGAATTTTAAAAATTATAAGTAATTATTTTTTATTATATATTTAAGAATTTGAAAACTATTATGATTATTTTTTATTTGAATATTTCATACAATTTTTTTTCTAATAAATTCTCATAGAAGTATCTATCATGCATACATTGTTGGAACTAGAAAATACAAGTTGTTTAGTCTCACATCACTTAGAAGTTTTATGTTTTGTTGTTTATATACCTTTTCTTGTATGCATTAGTTAAGAGCCCTCATGGGATGAAGGAACCATGTTGTTATAATACATTTGTATTTAATAATATATATAATATTAAAAAAAATTGGAATTATATATCATATTTTATATTAAATTAAATTATTTAAATATATTATAATTGAACCGGGCGGTTCTTAAGAACCCGGCCAGTTCAGGTTCAAACCAGCTTTCACCGCTTTGATGTTAGTTCGATTTCTTAAGAGGACCGAACCAGCCTTAGGACCGGTTCACGATTGAACCGTCAAACCAGTCGGTCCGGTTTTCAAAGCCATAGAAATTATAAAAAATAATAATGTAATTCATTCTCATCTCTTCAAATATAATTATCCCCATAGGGAAGGGAGATAGTTCAAATAAAAGGTGGAGCTCCAGTCATCTCTTAAAAAAATGTGATTATAGTCAATTCGATGAATTGAAATTAAGGTAGTCAATGTTCTCAACCCTGAATGGACCTTCGATCTTTTTTGACAAGTTTATCATCTCCATTGGACTAATTGGTTCAAATGTGAGAGATGAACTCAACTCTTACAGTGGAGCCTCATGTTTTGTTTGGGACGAGTTTCTTATTATTTCTTAAAATAATTTTTTAGTATAAAGTTTTTGTACTAAAAAATTATTTTAAGAAATAGTAAGAAAGCCGTTCCAAACGAAGCCTCAATTTTCTCTTAAAAAGGAGTTGTTTGTCCCATAGTCTTTTTTTTGAAAAGCGATGATTTTGTCTATTTGGACGAATTGGATCAATATCGAGAGAATTTTCTATCAATTTTTAGGCTCTGATTTTCTTCTAAAAAAAGTTTAATTTTTCTCAAAAATTTATGTGGCCTTGCAAGATATAATGATAATGTAGCATAGGATGATGACAAAGGATGTTTTCTTTAATTTTTGAATGATTTTCTTTCTTATTTCTACACCTATTCTCATTATTTTAGTCTAATTTTTTTTAATGAATGGTGATTTGTACATTTACATTTTTCACAAATCTTTTCATTGTAAAATTCCATCAATATAATTTTTTAAAAAGAGTTTTGATTTTTAGATGTCCTGATGTTGAAATTATAATAATGAATTTCTATGATCATAAAAATTTAATATTGTTGGCTATTCTTTTGAGTTTTTTCATATATTTTTGTATAATCTTTAAATTTTTTCAAGGATGTATTTCTAAGAAATTTTTAAATATTTATTGTTCAGTAATTTTTACAATGCATCGTCATCATAAAAATTCCATTAAAAATGAAATGAGTGAATTTTTTTGGTATTTTTTATGTTACTAGAAAGATTATTTAATGATCTATATAATCATATAATCTTCTATGAGTTTTGACTTCGATCTAACAAAGATATTTTTATATTTTTTTATGTAATATTAAAGATAAAATTTAATATTTTAACATGATATTTAAATTATTTCAGTTGTATTGCAGAAACTTCCAAGGAGAAGAGACCGCTCATTAGAACCTGATGTAGAAATTTAAATGTTCAAATGAATATTTCATGAAATATCTATAGATGGTGCTAAATAATGTGTAATCTTTATATTGGTCCATTAGTTTTATATTTTGCTTTAAAATATGGCTTCTTATTTAGCTAGCTTTTATTTGTATGCTTCTTCATATGTTCATAAATAAGTTTGATTGATATTTCACACGCACCTCTAACAACTTATTCGAATTCACTTTGTGCTCTGCTCCTTCCGGTGGCGATTTAGGGTTTTCGCTCTTGCGATCGCTCTACTCGTGTTCCTGGCGTTTGGTTTCGTTCTTCTGGCTGGTTTTTCATCTTTTTTTTTCATTTCTCTTATGTTCGGTTGTTACTTTATTTTGAGTTTCGTTTTCGTTTTTCCTTTGGGAGATTCCTTCCAACTGCTACCTTTACTGATGGTCGCACTCGATCCTTCAAGGATGTTGTCTCTGGATCTTCTTCTTCTGCTCCTAAGCTAAATTTTGTGCAGTCCTCTTTAAGGTTTGCCCGCGCTCTTTTGTTCGATGACTCGGTCGTATCTCAGCTGGCAGCCCCTTTTGCCCTGACTCTGGTTGGTAAGTTTGTTTTACGTCGGCCCAACCTGGATGTGATCCGGAAGTTTTTTGCGAGTTTGAAACTTTCTGGATCATTTCATGTCGTCTCCTGGATCCGAGACATGTTGCTATTCAATTAACGAATGATATGAATTATAGTCATATCTTTGCTCTTAGATCTTACTACATTCAAGGTGTAATTGTGTCTTCTCAATGGACGCCTAATTTTGACGTGCGTGAGGAATCGCCTATTGCGCCGATTTGGATTGTCTTCCCTAATTTAAGATTACTTTTTTTTTAATACTCAAGTTGTTGTTTGGTCTTGCATCTATTTGTGGAAAGCCTTTACAAACGGATCAACCACACTCTTCCATTTCTAGACCCTCTATTGCTCGTGTCTTGGTAGAACTTGATGTTTCCAAGAAACATCCGACCGAGGTATGGTTAGGTTCGGAGCTTAACGGCTACTTTCAAAAGGTAGAATTTGAAATTTTAACCCATATTTTGTTCTCATTGTAAAATGCATGACCATGCTTTTAACGATTGCTACAGGTTGCATCCTCACCTTCGTAAAGATAATGTTGGGTCCAAACCGTCTCAAAATAAGATTGATTTTCCTTCTGATAATGAAAATTTACTTCATGCTACTTCTAATGGTAAGGATATATTGGACATGGCTGAGAATAATGGTATTATTTCTAAGTCTAACGATGTGCCCTTAACTCTTGACGTGAATAATTCTCTAAACAATAAGATGACCCTTTACCGATTGTGAATCCTGCTCCTATAACACCTCCATCTTCCATAGATGATTCTCTTTCTAAGCAGGTTGACAGAAGTGTTAATGAGTTGTTGTACCTACTGTTGACATTATTGATTGGAACATCAAGGGTTGAATGATGAAGTTTCTTTAAATATTCTGAATCCTGTCTCTTCCACTTTAAATTAATCTCTAAATGCTATCTTACCTACTATGTTGATGATGGTCTTTGTTCTAAGCAAAAGCTGGTTCCGGTTCCTCTAATTTCCAGATATTCTTTCTGTTGGTCATGTTCATGACTACTCAAAAAGAATTAGTTGAAATTGAAAATGCTGAGCTTGGGTTGAATAACACAGACTTGGTTGAGGTTGAAGTGCTGGAGGAAGGAGAGCTTTCTCACAAAGGTAACGTAGAGGTGAGAATCCTGAATGTACTCAAAGGGCTTCTGAAGCTGCTTCTCCCAAAAACCCGTCCTTCTTCAACTGCTCTGTCGGGGCCATGCTATGGTGCTGTATCCTCTCACAACCTTGTAATAGCCTGTCAGTCCCAAAAATCCTCTGAGTCCCTTCAAGGTCTTGGGTTGAGGCATAGCCAGCATTGCCTCTATCTTGGATTGATCTGCTGCCACTCCCTCCTGGGATATCACGTGCCCCAGGTACTCCACCCGTGCCTGAGCGAAGTCACACTTCTTGAAGTTGGCCTTCAATGATGCTCCTTCAGCACACCCAACACCATCCTCAGGTGCTCTAGGGTTCCTCCTCAGTCCTGCTTATATTAGGATGTCATCAAAAAATTCCAACACAAACCTGCGTAGGTGTGGCTTGATGATCGATTCATCAAAGCTTGGAATGTTGCCGGAGCGTTGGTGAGGCCAAAGGCATTCACAGAAACGCGTAGAGACCCTCATGAGTCCTGAAGGCCGTTTTCTGCACGTCTTCCTTCCTCATCCTGATCTGGTGTAGCCTGACTTCAGATCGACCTTGTGAACAAGGCTGCTCCATGTTGCTCATCCAATCAAACTCACATCACGGGATGGAACTTATCAGGCACAGTTTCCTTGTTGAGAGCTCTATAATCTACACAGAACCTCCAACTCCCATCCTTTTTCTTCACAAGCAGAACTGGACTAGAGAAAGGACTCACACTGGGCTGAATGATCCCTCCTTCTAGCATTTCTCCCACCACCTTTCTATCTCATCTTCTGCACCTGAGGATATCTGTAAGGTCTCACACTGATAGGAGATTCTCCCTCTTCTGGATAATCTGGTGCTCCTGCTCTGTCAGGTGGTAGTCCAACTGGAGGTTGGAACCATCCTCAAATTCCTGCCAACAGGGGTTGAACCAAAGCGGGATGGGTCTTTCCTCCCCCTCTCTCCGCTCCTCCAAGCTCTGCAACTCACCAGGAATCCTCCTCCTTCCTCTGTATGATTTCACCATGGATCGGAGTGACACTCCATGTTCTGGACAATCCTGGTTTCCTCTCAGCTTCACTGCTTCCCCTCTACGCTCAGCTCCATCACCATGGTCCCCCATATTCACCTTGGTTTCACCCAGGTCTGTAGCCATTTCATGCCCAAAATGACCTGTGTGCTACCCAACTTCAGGGGTAGAAAATCCTCTTCCCCTGTCTCCTGTAGCCTCATCCCACCCCTTTGCAGATCCCGGTGCTGGACTCATTCTTCCCTGTCCCCATCTCACCCGTAGCTGCCTGTCTCAGTAGGCTCCATCCCTAGTCCTCCGCCCCTGGGTGGATATGAAATTGTGGGTTGCCCCACTGTCAATCAGAACCCCTTTCTCCCCAGAATCTCCCCCTCCCTTCATCGTATGGCTAGGAGGAATCCATCACAGAATTGAGGGAGACCTCGGCTACCTCCAACTGTGGATCATCTGCTCCTCATCAGAATCAGCCCCTCTCAGGCGCCTCGTCTATATAGACGGTGGAGCCGAAGAGCGCGATCCTTGCATCTTGTCCTGGAACAAACTTTTCTCACATCTGAAACAAGGCCCTTGGCCCTCTTCTCCTGCATCTCCTCTCAGTCAATTTTGAAGCTTCCAGCAGATCTGGTCACCCCGCTCTTCTCCTTTCCACTCTCTCTGGTTGAATGGGACTTGGTCCTTTTGGGCATTACGTAGTTGTTGTCCTGGTGGGCCCTCCTGGTGATTGTTCCTCCAAGTGCGGGCGTTGGTCTTCTGGTTCTCCACCAACTGAGCTAACTCACTCGCCTCCTCTGAGCTCTTGGTCTCATGACCTTCACTGCATCTCTGATCTCTGGGTTTGGGCCCCTTCATTAAGTTCCCCCCAACGTACTGTTTGTAGGCCCTCCATGTTCTCCACCAGACTCTCAATTTCTTCCTGTATTTCCTCCACTGGTCCCTCTTGTGGGAGGGCATAGAAATGTTCTGATATCTACTGGGCTGCCCCCCCCTGATACTCTCTCTGATGGCCTCCTGAGAATCCTCCAAGTTCTCACCGGATCCCACTTGTCCATGTACTTGAACCAGGCAAAAGCGCCCTTCCAGCACTGCTAGCAGCCATCAATCTCTCCCCTCCATTAGGCATTCACTGCAAAATACCTTTCCACCTTGTGGATCCACTCATCCACATTTCCCTCTTCGAAGACAGGCATTTTCAGCTTCTGGCCCTTGTGTCCACCCGTACGCCTGTTTCCCCCTGACCTCCTCTGGCCAAGCAATGGGATCTTCCCACGTTCCCTCTCTCCATAACGGGGCTCATCCTCCTCTTGCGCCGACGGTAGCCATCTTCCCTCGTACCTCGCCATGGTGGTTTTTTAATTCCCCACGGGCGGTCCAATGGGTCGGGCCTCCGTCGTCGCCAATCCTTCTCTTTCCTTCACGGAAGTCTCTCCATCTTTCCTGTTCTTCCCTCCTGAAGGACTCCCTAGGTGGCATCCTTCGTTGCTGTCAAGCAGCTCCACATCATCCTCCCCTTTCTGGATTCACCTTCTCCTTACCCCTGCTCCCACTACCTTCTCCTTTCTCCTCCGTGGCACTGCCTTGCTTGCCCTTCCAACAATTCTTCATCATCTCTTCCAGAGCCATGAATTTTCCCTCCACATTCTCACTAATTGGGCCATCTTCTCCTCCAGATACCGCCTTAAGTTGACCCATCTCGGTCTCAAGACTTCTACACGCTTAGATGCCATGGGAACCAACGAGTGTCTTCGGATCCAGGAAAAATCAGCAAAAAATCTGCTGCGAAACCGTGGGAAAAAACAGCCCCTTACCGCCCGGACTTGCTCTGATACCAATTTGATAGGTACCACTTGAATATTTCAAGGTGATTCCTATGGATCTAAGCCAAATCACAAGTATCCCGCTGTTTTCTATGGGAAAAACAGCCACACACACCAAAAAACAGCGGAAAAATCTGAGGAAACGCGTAGGAAATATAGGAAAACATAGCAAACGATGTTTCCTCTAGTCGATGCAAAAAGACAAGAAGATAACATTTCCTTCGATTCGAGAGGAAGGAAAGACTCTCCCAATTCCTAGCCGTAGCTAGTGAGCCAAAAGATATAAAACCTAGATCTCCAAATCCATTCAAAATCAAGATTGAAAACCTAAATCCCTCATATAACCCTAATTATACAATCTAATTCAAATAAGAACAAAAGGACTACTTACCCTCCTTCTCCCTCCAAAAACACTTAACCCATGTTTGAAATTGCAAGTGGACCCCACTCCCTGGCTCTCTCTCTCTTCCGCCCGCCCCCTGGCCCGTCTCCTGTAAAACTGGACCGGCTGGGCCGGTCCAGGTTGAGCCGGTCCAAGCTGGTCCGGCCTAACATAATCTTGTGAATTTCCATGTCTTCTACAATTGGTAGTACCTTCCTTGTTCTTCATCGTAGTTGAGCAATATGATTCAAACAATCATGGGATTCCAACATTTATTACAAAATTAAATTTGCATGTAAGTAGGACCTTTAGCTAGAAAGGACTATATCATAATTTAGCTTAAGCTTTTGTATGCTTCTTTGTATCTTCTCTTCCCATGATGCACTTCTTTATAATGTGCATGTTCAACCTTTTCATTTATTGTGAGATGCTAGTGCCTTCAAGCTTTCTTATTTCAAGCTCCTCCTTTATCCATATTCTAAAATTCAACCATGATTTCTAAATCAAATGGAATGTGAGGAACAACCCAAGGCTCCTCAAATTGAGATTTCATAAATGTATTCCTGATTACGAGAATTTTTTGGGAAATGTTTATATTATAGTGTGTATGCTTCCTAATGTATTTTCTCTACAGTTTTGTCAAACCTTTGTTGTTTGGGTGGAAAGTAGTTCTCCTCTTTAATCTTTTTCTTTGGTCTAGAGTGCTCTGCTTTATTCAGCGAGGAATTGATTCTGTTTATCTATGTAATGGATGTGGCATGCCATAGTGCTTCCACAATTTTGAAGAATAACTTTGTGTTGTTTCCCCAATGAAATCTTTTTGCTGAGATTTGCAATATTTGCTAAACCTGTTACATGAGCCAAATAGGTAATCTTAATTTCTTTAGTCTAGGTGATTTGACTAGGAATTCATGAGATGTTTGATAGGTGCCACTGAATATTCCAGCGGATTCCTATGGATCTTCACCGATTCACCAATATTTCACTGTTTTCAATAGAAAACAGCCACAACATGGAAAAGCTGAGAGAAGAGGGAGAATAACTTTGGAATAAACAATAGCATATATGTGTATTTCCTTAGTGATGATAAAATACAGCAAGATACAATGTTCCTTCAATTCGAGTGGAAGAACAATCTCCAACAATCATCCGGCCAGCCATGAGCCAAGCAAGAAAACCTAGAACACAAAAAATCTTCAAAATCATGATGAAAACCTAATCCTCTCATAACTCCCTATTAATACAATCTAATACAAAATAAAAGCAAAAGGACTTCTCTACCTTCCTTCTCCCTCCATAAAAACACTTAAACCATGTTTGGATTTCAAGTGGACCCCACCCCAGCCCTCTTTTCTCCTTCCGCTGGTCCCTTGGCCGTCTCCGCCTGGAGAAACCCGGACCGGCGGGCCGGTCCAGGTTGTGAGCGGTCCTGCTGGACCGGCATTACATACACCCCCCTCCCAAAGTACCACCTTGTCCCAAGGTGGAGGCAGGAAACTGCATGCATCCTCTCCAAGGCTCCCAGTGTGCCTCAATATCTGGGGAGGCCGCTCCACCTAATCTTCACTTCCTTTTCCCCCTTTTTCATGATGCGCATCTCTTCGACCGTAGAAGGCTCCAGTGTCACTTCCATGTTTTCCCTCAATGTGCTGGGCAGCTCTGGGCGTTACTGCAGCTCCCCCACCCACTTTCCTCAACTGTGATACATGAAAACGGGTGTATTTCTAGCTGTTGGAGGAAGCCTCAATCTGTAGTCACGTCCCCGATTTCTCTCTCCACTTCTAAAAGGGCCAAATATCTTGCTGCTAGCTTCTCATTTTCTTTGGGCTATAGACCTTGCCTGTATGTCGGAGCTTCAAGTAGGACCTTGTCTCCACTCAAATGTATATCTCTCCTTTTACTGTCCGCCTGTTTCTTCATAATCTGTTGGGCTATGAGAAGATGCCTCTTGAGGTCGTCCAACACTTGATCTCTTTCCTTCAGATGTTGATCCACTGCAGGATACTGGAGTACTCCTATGGCCGTAGTGACCAGTGTGGGGGGTCTCTTCCATATAACACCTTAAAAGGTGTCATCTTGGTAGCCGTGTGAGAGGAGGTGTTCTATAGTATTCTGCCCAGGCCAGCCTATTGGGCCACTGCTTCGGGTCTCAGACACAAAGCATCCAGTTTGTCTCCAAGCTTCTATTCACCACCTCCGTGCCCAAGTATGTGGGTGGATATGCTGTGCTCTCTTCATACTGTGCCCTGCTCCTAAATAACTCCTCCAAAAATGGCTCAGGAACACTTGTCCCTATCCAAAACAATTAGAATCGGTACCCCATGCTGGCGGATTCTCTCTCACAAAAGTGCTGCTACTGATATTGCTGTGTATGGGTGTCTGAAGGGAATGAAATGAGAGCATATTTGCTCATCTGTCACCACTACAATATATGACCGTGTACCTTCTGATTTTGGAAGCCCATCAATAAAATCCATAGTTATCTCTCCAAACCTTCTCTGGTAGGGCCAGAGGCTTATAGTAATCCCCCTGGTGCCATGCGTCATGTATTGCTCCGCTGGCAGGTGTCCACTTAGCCACCATTCTCCTCTATGTCTTTCCTATCCCTTTCCAGTTCAATTCAGCAGCAATTCGGCTATAGTGTTTCTGCACTCCTGATGCCCTCCTTTGGCACATCCCATGAAACTCCTGTAGCAGTGTGGGAATATGAATGGAAGACCTAGGATCACATCCTTCCCTGATAGTACAGCCTTTCTCCCACCAACTGAGTAGCCTGGGTGGCTGTTTTCATCTGATAGCACCTCTTCTTTGATTCTACCTTAGCTCTCATTCTGGATGCTCTCCTTTGATGGCTCCCACATCTATCAGAACAGGTACTGATACCCTCCCTGGAATCCTCTATACAGCGGATAGGCATCCGCTGCCTTATTCTCTAGCCCTGGCCGTTGTGGATTCTCAAATCATATCCCAACGCTGGATAACCACATCTGATGCTCCTCTGTGACCATCCTCTGCTCAACCAAGTACTTCAGGCTTCTCATGATCAGTTCTGACAATAAAGTGTCTGCCCAATAGTATAGGTCTCACTTTTGGTATGGCCAGTACCATAAGCCTATCAACTCTCTCTTATATACGACTTCAGCCTAGCCCGGGACGACAGTATCTGCTGAAGTAAGCTATGGCTCTATGGTTCGCATCAACACTGCTCCCAATCCATAGCCTGAAGCTCTGTCTCCAACACAAAACACCTGATTGAAGTCTGACAGAGCAGATTGGCAACCGTCGTCATGGGCTCTTCAGCTTCTCAAAAGCTCTGAAGCTGCTTCCCCCCATAAAAAATTATCTCTTCTGCAGCTCATGTCAGTGGTCCTGCTATGGTGCTGTATCCTCTCACGAACTCTGTAGTAGCGGTAGTCCAAAAATCCTCTGAGCCCCTTCGAGGTCTTGGGTTGTGGCCAGGCAGCATTGCCTCTATCTTGGCTGATCCGCAGACACTCCCTCCTGGGATATCACGTGTCCCAGATACTCCACTTGTGCCTGAGCAAAGTCGCACTTCTTGAAATTGGCCTTCAGCTGATGCTCCCTCAGCACCCCCACACCACTCTCAGGTGCTCAGGTGTTCCTCCTCAGTCCTGTATAGATGAGAATGTCTATCAAAAAATACCAACACAAACTGCGAAGGTGTGGCTTGAAATTCGGCGTCTATCATGCCTGGAATGTGGCTGGGGTGTATTGGTGAGGCCAAAAGGCATCACCAGAAACTCGTAGTGGCCCTCATGAGTCCTGAAGGCTATCTTCTGCTCTCTTCCTTCCTCATCCTGATCTGATGATAGCCTGACTTTAGATCAATTTTGGTGAACAAAGCTGCTCCATGCAGCCTCTTCTCATCACGTCAATCACAGGGATGGGAAACTTATCGGCACTGTCTCTTTGTTGTGAGCTCTGTAGTCAACACGAAACCTCCAACTCCCATCCTTCTTTTTCACCAGCAGAACTGGGCTAGAGAAAGGGCTCACACTGGGCTGAATGATCCCCCCTTCTAGCATTTCCCCCACCAATTTCTCAATCTCATCTTTTTGCACCTAAGGGTATTGTTAAGGTCTCACACTGTAGGGGAGACTCCCTCTTTCAGGATGATCTGATGATCCCGCTCTCTGTCAGGTGGGCAGCCCCACCGGGTTGGAACACATCCTCGATCTCTGTAGAAAGGGCTGACCAACGCAGGAATGGGTTTTTTTCCCCCTCCTGTTGATCTCCAAGCTCTGTTACTCCACCGGAAATCCTCCTTCCTCTTGGTAATTTTCACCATCGACTGAGTGGACACTCCAGCTACTGGACAAACTGGTTCCCCACTCTAGCTTCACCCTCTTGCCTTCTCCATCAGTTCCATCACCATGGTTCCCAGTTCACCTTGGTTTCACCCAAGGTTGTAGCCATTTCATGCCCAATGACAACGGTGCTACCCAACCTCCAGGGGTAGGAAATCCTCCCCACCTGATCTCCTGTAGGCTCATCTCCACTCCTTGCAGATCCCCGTGGAGACCATTCTTTCCTGTCCCCATCATCAACCCATAACGCCTGTCTCAATGGCTCACATCCCCAGTCCCTCCGCCACCTGGGTGGATATGAAATTGTGGGTTGCCCCACTATCGATCAGTACTACTACTCCCTCCCATGGATCTTCCCCTTCACCTTCATGGTATGACTAGGAGTAAATCCCATCACAGAATTGAGGGATACCTCGGCACTCTCCAACTGGGGGTCACTCTGCTCCTCATCAGAGTCATCACCCTCCTCAGGCCTCGTCTTATAGACGGTTGAGGCCGAATAGCGCGATCCTTGCATCTGTGCCCTGGACAAACTTCTCCTCACATCTGAAACAAAGCCTTTGGCCCTCTTCTTATGCATCTCCTCCTCGTCAATTTCTTGGCTTCCTGCAGTTCTAGTCACCCGCTCTTCTCCTTTCCCTCTCTAGGGACACTATGTGCTTGGCCCTTTTGGGCCAAGTAAGTGGTAGTTGTCCGGTGGGACCTCCTGAGTGGTTGTTCCCCACTTCGGCGTTGGTCTTTGGTTTCTGCCACAGCTGAGCCAACTCCATTGCCTCCTCAGATCTCTCGGTCTCTTGACCTTCACAGCATCCCTTTTCTGGCTTGAGCCCTTCATAAAGTTCCCCCAACGTGCTGTTCGATAAGCCTCCATGTTGCCCACCAGACTCTCGAATTTCTTTCTGTATTCCTCCACTGTCCCCTCCTGAGTGAGGGCATAAAACTGCTCGGAGATCTCCCATGGGCTGCCCCGAACCTCTCTCTCTGATGGCCTCTTTGAAATCCCTCCACGTTCTACCGGGATCCAACTTATCCATGTACTTGATACCAGGCAATAAGCGCCCCCTTCCATCGCACTGCTAGCAGCCATCAATCTCTCCTCTCCATTATAGGCCATTCACTGCAAAGTACCTTTCACCTTGGGTCCACTCATCCACATTTCCCTTCTTCGAAGACAGGCATTTTCAGCTTCCTGGCCCTCGTGTCATCCCGTATGCTCTGGTCCCCCCATGGCCTCCTCTGTCCCAGGCATGGGGTCTTCCCAAGTTCCTCTTTCTCATATCGGGGCTCATCCTCCCTCTCGGCCGTCGATGCCATCTTCCCTCGCGCTCCGCCATGGTGGTTATGGATCCCCCATGGGCCGGTCCACTGGGTCGGGCCGCTGGCGAGCCAATCATCCTCTCTTTTTCCCCTGAAGTCTCTCCTTCTTTCCTGCTCTTCTCCTGATGGACTCCCGTGTAGCATTTTTTCCGTTGCTACCAAGCAGTTCCACCTCATCTTCCCCTTCCGTATTTGCCTTCTCCTACCCTTGCTCCACTACCTTCTTCCTCTTCCTCCGCTGGCACAGCTCTTGCTTGCCCTCTCAACTACTTTTTCATTCATCTCCTCCATGCCATGATTTCCCTTCCATATTCTCACTCAACGTCGCATCTTCTCCTCCATGATCCGCCTATAATTGACCCATTTTCGGTCTCCAAGACTTCTACACGTTTAGATGCCAGGGAACCAAAAAATGGTCTCCGGATCCTTTCCGAAAGGCAAAAATCTGCAGCGAAACAAGTGGAAAACGCCCCCACCGTCCGGATCTGGCTCTGATACATTTGATAGGTCACTTGATTTCCAAGCGATTCCTATCGGATCTTCACCGTTCACCAATATTTCACTGTTTCAATAGAAAACAGCCACCAACATAGGAAAAGTGAGAGAAGAGGGAGAAAAACTTGGAAAAACAATTGCAAATAATTTGTATTATGAGGGATTAGGTTTTCATCTGATTTTGAAAGGAGTTTTTGTGTTCTAGGTTTTCTATTAATACAATCTAATACAAATAAAAGCAAAAGGACTTCTCTACCCTCTCCTTCTCCCTCCAAAAACTCATAAACCATGTTTTTGATTTCAAGTGGACCCCACCCCGCTCCTTTTCTCCTTCCGCCTGGTCCCTGGGCGTCTCCGCCTGGAGAGAAAACCCGGAACGGCGGGCGGTAGGTTGAGCGGGTCCTTGTGACTGGCATAACAATGTTCTCTCATGATTGGTTAATATCTTTAGGTGTTGATGTACTGGACTTTCAATTTAGTGGTTTAGAGGGCTATTAACGTGAACCATTTACCAAATCATTATTTCTAAGTGCTTTTTAGCCTATAAATATTTTCATTTCATATTAGGAGACTCTCTAAGATGTCCATCCACTATTCGCTCTTGAGGGGTGAGCATCCCGTATGTACAAGAGCATGGTTAGTATACCACACGTAATGCACAATAGATGAAAGGCCATAATAGAGGACATCTTTCATGCTAGGTCACTATACTTATTTTGCTCCAACAATTTAATTTTCCTTGCACTTGGATTACTCAGGTATAATCTCTTGTACTTTTGTACATAAAGTTTTAATTCAGGTTTTGCATCTATAATGTCCACTCTATTTGCATTGCTCGGTGTTAATTTTGGCATAGTTTGAAGTTACTAAGGTGCTGATGATTGATGTGCATTAGTCCTCTTTCTTTAGGGTAGTGCTCAAAATGCTTATTAGTTCATGCAGGGAAAACAATCCTCATAAGTTGGATAATCTTATGGGCTTCACAACATCTTAGAGTGCTCAAATGCTTTAGGGACTAGCATGGTTATTATGTGATCCTTTCAATAATGGGAGATTTCATCCCATTTCGTCCCTTCAAAATTTCAGCTAGCCTTAGTAAGCATGTAAGAGGGAACCCTATTGTGTAAGTGTTGATTGAGCTCCTAATGTACAGAGAAGTTCCCGATGAAGTTCTCACTTCCGTTTACTATATATGTTGGTCTATACCTAGGTAATCTTGATTTTCATTTTATTTTTGTTTCCCTGTTACCTAAAACAAAAACTTAGATAAATAATTTGAAGGCCCCATTGTGCACTTTTTGATGTTTCGTAAGAGTTTCGTAGTCTAATAAGGTCTTAAGATTTGGTCTAGGTATTGTTGATGAGGTCCCAGGTGTTACTATTTATATAAAGTGCCATTCCATTTTACAATAACTTGTCAAGATATTGCAGTATTACATCATAATTATTTTCGCATTGAAGTAAATTTGAAGTGGATAATCTTTTAGTGACTTGCTGGGGAATTGTTTTGCAAACCTATTCTACTTTGTTTGTGGCGGCTTTAAGATTTGCATATAGACTCAATGAAAGAGTTCTTATTTTGTGCCAAAAATGAAATCTATAGTATGGATTTAGTTCAGTGGAGATATGAGAGAATTAATTCCATAAAGAAGCATAGGTGAGGTTTGTTTTGTTTGGTGTGGGTTACACCTTGTGGTTGCCATTTCTTGGCTCTTGTCTTGACACGCTTTCATGTAGGGTGTAAGTGGCTGAGTCGGCTCGTGAGCCTACTCTAGCTTGACTCGTTAATGAGCTCACAGAGTGAGTTTATCGAGCCACGAGTTCGAGCTCGAATTTATAACGGCTTGAGCGTGTGCTCAGGCTCTAGCTCAGCTCGAAGCTCTTAAGCCGCTCGATAACTTAAATATATATTTAAAAATTTATTTAAATTAACTATTATATATATATTTTTATATTTTTTATATTAATTTTATATTAAATTAAAAATTCTAAATAAAAACTAAAAAAATTTAAAATTAAAACTAAAAAATCGAGCTCAACAATTGAGTCGAGCTTGAGTTTTTCAAACGAGTCAGAGCATCAACGAGCTTGAGCCTACAAATTTTTTAGTCGAGGCTCAAGCTTAGTAAACAAGCTTGAGCTTTAGTAAGAACTAATAAGCTTTTCAAGCAGATACTCGACTTGCTAGTTTACACCCCTACTTTCATGTGTTCGCGGGTGTGGTGACAAAGGGAAAAGAGAGCACCTAAGAGAGGGGAGAGGTTGGCCTGTTTGGAGAACATCTTTTCTTAGTGTTTTTTTTTTTTTTTTTCTTGTAAAGTTAACCTGTAGTGCGTCCCTCTTTATAGACTAAAGGAGCCCATATCCTATGACTACAATCAGGGAACTACCCCTAAATAAAGGATAAGGACAAATATAAGAGAATATAAAACTAAGGGATTAATGATAACTTATGCTTTAATCTTCTTGTGTCATGATTTATCTGTGTCTTATGCCACTTTAGTTACACATAGTGAGTTGATTGAATCTCAACTTAAATTCAAGAACATTTCTTGGATTATTTTGCTGTGCGAGTTCTTGCAAATGACGATGTTGGAACTTTTGTTACACTGGTGCAATACATTATTTCCATGCAATGCTAACTGCATTCAATCAGATTTTTGAGTTGTTTGATAGCTTATGCGAGATTTTCTGTAAACAAATTAGGCTGACCAGTTGCATGGGGTCAATCACAGAAATGGGTTATATCAAGTTGTAGAACTGAAAAATCAGCTATTGTTAGTGGGAGTATTTTCTTGGGAGCAGTGCCTCCTGGTGGTTTTCTCGACAATATTGACTTACCTCCGTGTAAGTTGGAAGTGGAAGACTCATCTGAGTTATGACCCTCGTAACATGTGGCAGGTAATGTTCTCCTTCCTTCCTTTCATTTCTCTTTACAATTTATAGATTTTACCATTTTAATTCTTTGTTTTCTTTTGCTATCATTAAAGTGCTACTTGATTTACAGCCTTATAACCTCTTAAATAAACTTTGTGTTTTTTTTTAAATAGTTTTCCATTTTCTAAACGAAAACATATTTCATCTTTATTAGTAATGTTGACCCCTGTCATTAACTGGCTTCATTTATTAACAAATTGTTTTTTTTGTTCTAGCTATCCCTTGGTTATTAATTGTTATATAAAATGTGTTTATTTCCATCCCGGCCAAGAGACGGTATTCATGCATTGAAATCAAAGAGAAAGGGAAAATATTGAATTCCTAGCAAATGATCTATGTCTGCAAAAGTATCCACTGCATGTTATTATATTTATGTTTCATAAAGAACTATCAGTCATTCATCATATATATATATATATATATATATATATAAAATTGTTTTACTATTTACACATTGAAATTAGGAAAGGTAGGCACCACTCTTATGAAATTTCAATAATATATCATAACAGTATAGCTTTGTCGAGTAATGGACCCGATAGTCAATGTCCATAAGAGTTTTATATTACGTTACATTTATCATACACGTAAGCATATATTATATAAATTTCTATTGCAGTATTGTCTTTAATAAAGGTTTAAGATGATTTAACTTAGTTATATATCAACATGTGTCTGATTTTAATAGGCAATAAATATCTTCCAATAATCAAATGGCATACCTATAATTATTAGAAATTTATTAGCAAGATGCATAACAAGCTAACAATCACAACTTATCATATATGATCACATGAAAATACTACGAATGAGATATTGCATATTAGCAATAATTAAAGCATACAAAATATAACAGGGTATTCCCTAAATAAGGAAGGTTATTTTTATCCCTTGTCCAATAAAGAGTCACCTACTTAATGATACCACAGCATCTAATATATCAATCATGACGCTGGTCATTATTGCTTTAACACATGTGGTGCTCCACTGACTATATTCAATAAATTAATTTTAGCATACATTTTGAATAATCAAAATGAACAATACACTTAATTAAAATATATCCTTATATATGCTTTCAATAATTCCTCTAATTTATGTTCCATTTTTAACCTATTGTAATCAATAGTTTTTTTATATATTTTATTTAGAACTGCTATTAACATTAGCTTATAAAGTGATACTAGTTTTCTCAATCTCTTTCTAAATATTTTATTATAAATTATTACTCAACTAATTTAACATTAACTTCTTATAGGTAAATGCATACAATCATGAGACAAAATTAGGTTGATGTGCTAAATCCCTCATAATTAAACCCTTATCATTTAAATAAACCTTGAAAATTTATTTATGTTAATTTCTCACAATGACTCACCAAAAATCTCAAAAAAAGAATAAAAACAAACTATAATCGCAATGAATAAAATAATTTAGCAAGGCAAGTTTGAGTTTGGGTTTATCTAAATCAATCCATTATGATGATGTATGTAAGAAGCAGTACCAAAACTTCCACCTCTTTCTTAGCATCACATCCATTGAACACATTGAAGCCGCCAAATACATGGCCAAAGTTCCTTTCTTGCTTCCGGTAGTGCACCCTAGCGTCAACGATTATCTCATCTCAATTCCGCTTGTCTGCCTACCAAAAATTGCACTTATTGCTTTCTCTCTCGTTTCTCGCTCTTGCCGCTTTTCGCAATATTTGTGAGATGGCCTAAGGTCTTGGTCCAGTTCAGTTCTTAAAGACGATCTGGTTGGGTCGATTCAATTTGACAGACCTGGTCCAAAATTATAATTACTGGTTGTTACAATCTGGCTGCACAATTAAAAGCTGAAAGAGATAAGGGAGCATTATAGAGAGGTCAATATGAGTCTGCATTTGCTAAACCAATATTTTATAGATTTATGAGTGTCTGGATAAAATTATAAGTATAAAAGAGAACAATGGAACATGTTGGGTTCTGTGGAGGGTTTTATGGGTGTTGGGGTGGAGGTGTGGGACTATTTTTCCCCACATATGCGCTAAATTTTCTGAGACTAACCCAGTTTTGGTTCTGTTCATATGCTTAGGTTTTCTCCTCGTTTAGGTGCAAAAATAGCTTTATATGAGGATATCCTGAGCTAAATTTATCTCAAGATTCAAAGCTTTTCTTTCTGAACTGGAAGTTATTCCTTTCTATTTTCAAATAAGAATCAAGGTAGATTTAAATAAATTTTTTTATGAGATAAATTGGATTTCAAAGTATAAAGAATTAACACAGTTAGTGCTATCAATGACCATAATCTTCCTGTTAGGTTTTTTGTTATTTAGTTTAATTACTGCTCATTATAAGATTGTGGACTTGCTAGCACTGCATAGATATCATTGTGCTTGAGCAAAATTTCTTTATCTTATAGATTCAATAAGTCTTAAACAGCCCACAGGAAGAATGATTTTTCCAATCATTTTATCAAATATGTTCGGTGTACGCACTTGGAGGGTTTATGCTGCCAAGTGGATATGGGCTAGATGGAAGGAGAGGAGAGGAAATTCTCAGAAGAGTAAGCGCTGATGAGGTAGAAGCTTAATTTTCTACAGATCGTTTGGTATTAGAGTATTAATACATGTCCCTAATTACTGAGAGTCTATGTAGAAGTTGAGTGACTTGTTAATGCACGTATGAGAACAGTTGTTGCAGCTTAGAGTCTGTTATAGTTCAAAATACTCCATATTTTCTCCCGTTCTGTTATCTTCCCTATGCACTGAGTTCATTCAGGCATGAGAGAAAAATTATTACGTGCGGTCATTGGAACGGTCGGAGGCGAATCAGGATGCGTCAAGTCACCATTTTGTTGTGTACCGGTGACGTGACACATCCTGATTCGTCTACTGTACAGTTTGGTGACCGCACAATAATTTCTCCAAGCATTGATGGTTAATAATCTATCATTATTTTTTTTGGTTTGATAATTATATGATACGGTTGGGAGAGTAGATGTATAGATCTGACCTATGTTAAAAATGTAGATATAGACCTAAAAAGACTTGGTTAGAAAGTATTAGAAATGACATTTTTTTTAATATTGATTAAATGAGAATTTGATTCTTAGTATGACACAATGAGAAAAGAATTCATGTAGCCGATCCCATGTAGCGAAAATTAAAGGCTTCATGTTGTTGTTGTTGATCTGATTCTTGATAGGACTCCCGATTTGATTCTTGTTTGCTTTAATTTTCTCTTTTTTATGTATCAGTTATTTGTATGGGTTCATTTTTCTTGGTTTTATAATGTGTCTAATTAATTTTTACTCTTCAATATGGTTTAGGGGTGTCAATTCGGGTTATAAGGGTCGGGTTCGGGTCCAACTTGAGTTGACCCAAGACGTAAAGGTTTGACCCGAAACCCGACCTAATTTTACAAAGGGGTCAGGATTTTACCCAGACCCGAACCACATGGGTTACGGGTTGACTCGACCGAACCCGCAAAAACCGGAATAGGGTTTAGGTTGCGTCCGCTCGAGTTCTCCCAGCGTGAGTGCGGGGGCTTGTGATTCCATCGAGCGCGTGTCGACGAGTGCACTAGTGCGGGTGCGTCTTGCCCTAGCCGTCTAGAGTCGAGCGCGTTGCTGTCCGTGGTCGTGAGTTTGGGGCTTGCGGTTTTGCTGCTGGTCTGGGCTAGGCCGCTAGGGGCGGTGCGCGGCAGCAGTGGCATTCCACGGGTTTTGTTGGAGTAGGGCTGACAGGTGACAGTGGGACAAATTTGGTCAAACCTAGGGTTGCAGGTCACCGGAACCCGCCCAAACTATAAATAGGTCCAAAAATGGCCAAACCACCCATTTCTTTTTGGGTCAACCTACCAGATTTTTGGGGTCGGATTTTCAGGCGTGTCAAAACTGCCACCCCTATTGGTCCATGAGTAATCCACTAGATTAAAATAGTTATGTTAGATTATTTTGGATTATATTTAAGAGATTATTTTAGATCACATTTAAGTAGTGAAGAACAACATTAGACAGATTAGATAGTGGACTAAAAAATGGCTGTCTTAAATAGTTTATGGGCCTATTTTGAAAACTTTTAAATGAAATTAAAACAAATAAAATGAACTCAGAGAAAAAACCAATTCGTATATCAAAGTTTAGGTAGTTATGTATATAGTGAAGTAGATCTGTAATCATTAGAATTTGGGCCCCAACCTGCCTGTGGTTGAACCAGATCTAGTGGTTCTCATCATTGCTCTTTCAAAAGAAAAATTCTCTGCAGCAGTGAAGCAAAGTCTGATAGTCCACAAAACATAGTAGCCATCTGACAGGTAATGTAGCAATAGTAGAGTTTATTTGCTGGGATTGGAGCAAGCTAAAGGCTATGTGATTAAATAGACCGTTAAAGGAAAGCAGGTGTCAGATTTCATCAGTATAAGCTTCATTAGAGAAAACCTCCACTCCATAGTACTTCAGTTAGTGTTTATATTATATCTCTCTGCCCTAGTGAATGAAATAAACTCCAGAAAGTCTCACATATATCCCAGAAAGCACAGAGGGATACTGGGAAGGGGTGACTAAAGAAATTTCCTCATAAAATAAAAATTTACAATCTCTAGTTGTAAAATATGAGTATAAACACTTATACACGGCTTATAATTGTTTGAGAGATTGTAGGTGAATAAGCAAACATGTTATCCTTAAGAATGTTGATGATGAAGGCTTGAGACTTATATATTTTTTTCTCTAAGTCTTCCTTACATGTACTTTTACATTATTCTGACAAAGTTTCTCTATGAGCATTAGATTTTGAGAATGCATGCACTACTCCATTCATATGGTATTGTATGATCTATAATCGCATACTTCTGTATAGTATTGTTTGTTTTTTAAGGCAATGGTTTCTACATCATGGGCGGACGTGAGCAAAGAAGCTTAATTCGGAAAACTAGAATTAGAATTGAAACTTCTTATATAGGTACTCTTACGAGCAAATATTGGAATTTTGACCTACAGTGGAATAAAGGCTTGTTGTTATTGTTATCGTGTCTTGTTGAAATATTCAATTCGACTATAAGTTTGGTGTTTTAGAGTTCACTTGATCTTTATTTAATTTTAGAAGTTTTCAATTCTATATTGCATCAAGATTGGTGCTTAACTGAGTGAGTCTTTTAAGACGTATCATTTGGCCTCCTGTTTTAGGAATCGAAATCTTTATCTTTTGATGTGGACACTCTTCCGCGATTATAAATCAGTAAATTCTTTAGATTTATATTCAACCTTCCCTGAGTTTGGCACTTGAAATTTTTTTCTAAATTCTTCAGATTTGCTTGAAAATAATTGTAGAAGCTCCATGGACATCAAAGTTTCAAAATTGATTCTAATATTTAAAAGATTATGGGGCAAAAAAAAAGTCAAATATAGCTTGTTCAACCTTGTCTAGGTTAGGTCAGCCGCAAGCCGCCGCCAATGAAAAACATTGGTGCTTGAATATGAGGGCTTGAACAGGAGTGATTATTCGTCAGGTTATCGAATGCATCCGAAGCCATAACAACACGGCCACGCACCAAGCTCGGTACCGTGCTCGGTACAGGCGCTCGGTACATGCTACGGTATAACTCGGTATGCTCGGTATTTCTTACCGGACGCAATAAAAATCCTTGAACAGGGCTGCTGCCCTAATAATAAATATTTCAAAATATTTTTTCATTGCTGGATAATAAAAACCATCAAAATTTGTGCAAAATATTATTGCTGAAATTGTAGAAATTATGCAAGCTTTGAAAATCGGTGACGGTCAATGAACCTGAAGAAGGAAGAGTTTGGCGGTTTGATGCGGTCGAACTGGATGATGTATTAATATTTATTATATTTAAATATTATATAATGCATAATTATTTATATATAATATACAAAAAATTGAAATCTATAAATTATATATAAATTTCACATTATTAATATTATATTTAATAATCATTATTTTTTTAAAGATTTTTTTTTCTTCTTAATATCATTTAATTTCACATTTAGAGAAAAATTTTTAGATTTTAAAAATTATAAGTAATTATTTTTTATTATATAGTTAAGAATTTGAAAACTATTATGATTATTTTTTATTTGAATATTTCTACAATTTTTTTCTAATAAATTCTCATAGAAGTATCTATCATGCATACATTGTTGGAACTAGAATATACAAGTTGTTTAGTTCACATCACTTAGAAGTTTTATGTTTTGTGTTTATATACCTTTTTTGTATGCTTAGTTAGAGCCCTCATGGGATGAAGGTGAACCATGGTTGTATATACACTTTGTAGTTAATAATATATATAATATTAAAAAAAAATTGGATTATTATATATATTTTATATTAATTAAATTATTTAATATATTATAATTGACGGGCGGTTCTTAGAACCCGGCCTAGTTCAGGTTCAACAAGCTTCTCGCTTTGTTGTTATTCGTTTCTTAGCATAGGACCGAACCAGCCTTAGGACCGTTCACGATTGAACGGTCAAACCAGTCGGTCCGGTTTTCAAAGCCATAGAAAAATTAAAAAATAATAATAATGTAATTCTTTCTCATTCTTCAAAATAATTATCCCCATAGGGATGGGTAGATAGTTCAAAAAAGGTGGAGCTCCAGTCTCTCTTAAAAAAATGTGGATTATAGTCAATTCGATGATTGAAATTTAAGGTAGTCAATGGTCTCAAACCCTGAATGGACCTTCGATCTTTTTGACAAGTTTATCATCTCCATTGGACTAATTGGTTCAAATGTGGAGATGAACCAACTCTTAAGTGGAGCCTCATGTTTTGTTTGGGACGAGTTTCTTATTATTTCTTAAAATAATTTTTTATATAAAGTTTTTGTACTAGAAAATTATTTTAAAGAAATAGAAAGAAGCGTTCCCAACGAAGCCTCAATTTATCTTCTTAAAAAAGGGTGTTTGTCCATAGTCTTTTTTTTGAAAAGCGATGGATTTTGTCTATTTGGCTTTCTTCTAGAGAGGTAATTTGATAGGTACCACTTGAATATTTCAAGTGATTCCTATCGGATCTAAGCCAAATCACAAGTATCCCGCTGTTTTCTATGGGGGAAAACAGCCACCACACACCAAAAACAGCGGAAAAAATCTGAGAGAACGCGTAGGAAATAATAGGAAAACAATAGCAAACGATTGTATTCCACTAGTCGATGCAAAAGACAAGAAAGATACAATTTTCCTTCGATTCGAGAGGAAGGAAAGACTCTCCCAATCTCTAGCCGTAGCCTAGAGCCCAAAAGAAATAAAAACCTAGATCTCCAAATCACATTCAAAATCAAGATGAAAACCCTAATCCCCTCATAACCCCCTATTAATACAATCTAATTCAAAATAAGAACAAAAGGACTACTCTACCTTTCCTTCTCCTCCAAAAACACTTAACCCATGTTTGAATTGCAAGTGGACCCCACTCCCTGGCTCTCTCTCTCTTCCGCCGCCCCCTGGCCCGTCTCCTGTAAAACTGGACCGGCTGGGCGGTCCAGGTTGAGCCGGTCCAAGCTGGACCGGCATAACATTACCCCCCTCCCAAAGTACCACCTTGTCCTCAAGGTGGAAGGCAGGAAACTGTACTGCAATCCTCTCCAATGGCTCCCATGTGGCCTCATAATCTGGGAGGCCGCTCCATCTAATTTTCACTTCCTTTTCCCCTTTTTCTTTGATGCGCACTCCTTCTACCGCTAGAGGCTCCAGTGTCACTTCCATGTCTTCACTCAAGGTGCTGGGCAGCTCTGGGCTTACTGCATGCTCCCCCACCACTTTCCTCAACTGTGATACATGAAAAACGGGGTGTATTCTGGCTGTTGGAGGAAGCCTCAATCTGTATGCCACCTCCCCGATTTTCTCCTCCACTTCGAAAGGGCCAAAATATCTCGCTGCTAGCTTCTCATTTCTCTTTTGGGCTAGAGTCCTTTGTCTGTATGGTCGGAGCTTCAAGTAGACCTTGTCTCCCACTCCAAACTGTATATCCCTCTTTTATTGTCCGCCTGTTTCTTCATAATCTGTTGGGCTCTGAGAAGATGCCTCTTGAGCTCGTCCAACACTTGATCCCTTTCCTTCAAGTGCTGATCCACTGCAGATACTGGAGTGCTCCTATGGCTGTAGTGTACCAGGTGTGGGGGGTCTCTTCCATATAACACCTTAAAAGGTGTCATTTTGGTAGCCGAGTGAGAGGAGGTGTTGTACCAGTATTCTGCCCAGGCCAGCCATTTGGCCCACTGCTTCGGTGTCTCAGACACAAAGCATCTCAAGTATGTCTCCAAGCTTCTATTCACCACCTCCGTCTGCCCATCCGTCTGTGGATGATATGCTGTGCTCCTCTTCAATACTGTGCCCTGCATTCTGAATAACTCCCTCCAAAAATGGCTCAGGAACACCTTGTCCCTATCAGAAACAATAGACTCCGGTACCCCATGCAGGCGGACTATCTCTCACTCACAAAAGCTGCTGCTACAGATACTGCTGTGTATGGGTGTCTCAAGGGAATGAAATGAGCATATTTGCTCAACCTGTCCACCACTACCAATATGACCGTGTACCCTTCTGATTTTGGAAGCCCATCAATGAAATCCATAGTAATCTCCTCCCAAACCTTCTCTGGTAGGGCCAGGGGTTGTAGTAATCCCCCTGGTGCCATCGTCATGTACTTGTTCCGCTGGCAGGTATCACACTTAGCCACCATCTCCTCTATGTCTTTTCTCATCCCCTTCCAATATAATTCAGCAGCAATCCTGCTATAAGTCTTCTGCACTCCTGAATGCCCTCCTATGGCGCTCCCATGAAACTCCTGTAGAAGATGGGGAATATGAATGGAAGACCTAGGAATCACACTCCTTCCCTGATAGTACAGTCTTTCCCCACCACTGTGTAGCCTGGGTGGCTCTTTTCATCTGAAAGCACTTCTTCTTTGATTTTCCTTAGCTCCTCATTCTGGATGCTCTCCTCTTTGATGGCTTCCCAATCAATCAGAACAGGTACTGACACAGCAATCCCCTGGAGCTCCCCCATACAACGTGATAAGGCATCTGCTGCCTTATTCTCTAGTCCTGGCCTGTAGTGGATCTCAAAATCATATCCGAGCAGCTTGGACAACCACCTCTGATGCTCCTCTGTGACCATTCTCTGCTCTAGCAAGTATTTCAGGCTCCTCTGATCCGTCCTGACAATAAAATGTCTGCCCAATAAATAAGGTCTCCACTTTTGGATGGCCAGTACAATCGCCATCAGCTCTCTCTCGTAGACAGACTTCAGCCTAGCCCGGGATGACAGGACTTGACTGAAGTAAGCTATGGGTCTGTGCCTCTGCATCAACACTGCTCCCAATCCATAGCCTGAAGCATCTGTCTCCACCACAAACACCTGACTGAAGTCTGGCAGAGCAAGCACTGGCACCGTCGTCATGGCCTTCTTCAGCTTCTCAAAGGCCTCTGAAGCTGCTTCTCCCATAAAAACCCGTCCTTCTTCAACTGCTCTGTCAGGGGCCATGCTATGGTGCTGTATCCTCTCACAAACCTTCTGTAATAGCCTGTCAGTCCCAAAAATCCTCTGAGTCCCTTCAAGGTCTTGGGTTGAGGCCAAGCCAGCATTGCCTCTATCTTGGATTGATCTGCAGCCACTCCCTCCTGGGATATCACGTGCCCCAGGTACTCCACCCGTGCCTGAGCGAAGTCACACTTCTTGAAGTTGGCCTTCAACTGATGCTCCTTCAGCACACCCAACACCACTCTCAGGTGCTCTAGGTGTTCCTCCTCAGTCCTGCTATAAATTAGGATGTCATCAAAAAATACCAACACAAACCTGCGTAGGTGTGGCTTGAAGATCCGATTCATCAAAGCTTGGAATGTTGCCGGAGCGTTGGTGAGGCCAAAAGGCATCACCAGAAACTCGTAGTGACCCTCATGAGTCCTGAAGGCCGTTTTCTGCACGTCTTCCTTCCTCATCCTGATCTGGTGATAGCCTGACTTCAGATCGACCTTGGTGAACAAGGCTGCTCCATGTAGCTCATCCATCAACTCATCAATCACAGGGATAGGAAACTTATCAGGCACAGTTTCCTTGTTGAGAGCTCTATAATCTACACAGAACCTCCAACTCCCATCCTTTTTCTTCACAAGCAGAACTGGACTAGAGAAAGGACTCACACTGGGCTGAATGATCCCTCCTTCTAGCATTTCTCCCACCAACCTTTCTATCTCATCTTTCTGCACCTGAGGATATCTGTAAGGTCTCACACTGATAGGAGATACTCCCTCTTTCAGGATAATCTGGTGCTCCTGCTCTCTGTCAGGTGGTAGTCCAACTGGAGGTTGGAACACATCCTCAAATTCCTGCAACAGGGGTTGAACCAAAGCGGGGATGGGTCTTTCCTCCCCCTCCTCCTGCTCCTCCAAGCTCTGCAACTCCACCAGGAATCCTCCTCCTTCCTCCTGTATGATTTTCACCATGGATCGGAGTGACACTCCAGTTCTGGACAATCCTGGTTCTTCCTCTCAGCTTCACCTGCTTCCCCTCTACGCTCAGCTCCATCACCATGGTCCCCCAATTCACCTTGGTTTCACCCAAGGTCTGTAGCCATTTCATGCCCAAAATGACATCTGTGCTACCCAACTTCAGGGGTAGAAAATCCTCTACCACCCTGATCTCCTGTAGCCTCATCTCCACCCCTTTGCAGATCCCGGTGCTGGACTCAATCTTCCCTGTCCCCATCATCACCCCGTAGCTGCCTGTCTCAGTAGGCTCCATCCCTAGCTCCTCCGCCACCTGGGTGGATATGAAATTGTGGGTTGCCCCACTGTCAATCAGAACCACCACCTTTCTCCCCAGAATCTCCCCCTTCACCTTCATCGTATGGCTAGGAGTGAATCCCATCACAGAATTGAGGGAGACCTCGGCTACCTCCAACTGTGGATCAATCTGCTCCTCATCAGAATCATCACCCTCTTCAGGCGCCTCGTCTATATAGACGGTGAGAGCCCGAAGAGCGCGATCCTTGCATCTATGTCCTGGAACAAACTTCTCCTCACATCTGAAACAAAGGCCCTTGGCCCTCTTCTCTGCATCTCCTCCTCAGTCAATTTTTTGAAGCTTCCAGCAGATCTGGTCACCCCGCTCTTCTCCTTTCCACTCTCTCTAGGTAGAATGGGACTTGGTCCTTTTGGAGCCAAGTACGTAGTAGTTGTCCTGGTGGGCCCTCCTGAGTGATTGTTCCTCCAAGTGCGGGCGTTGGTCTTCTGGTTCTCCACCAACTGAGCTAACTCCATCGCCTCCCTCAGATCTCTTGGTCTCATGACCTTCACTGCATCTCTGATCTCGGGTTTGAGGCCCTTCATAAAGTTCCCCCCCAACGTACTGTTTGATAGGCCCTCCATGTCTCCCACCAAGCTCTCAAATTTCTTCCTGTATTCCTCCACTGTTCCCTCTTGAGTGAGGGCATAGAATTGTTCTGATATCTCCCATGGGCTGCCCCCCCTGAATCTCTCTCTGATGGCCTCCTTGAAATCCCTCCAAGTTCTCACCGGATCCCACTTGTCCATGTACTTGAACCAGGCAAAAGCCGCCCCTTCCAAGCACATGCTAGCAGCCATCAATCTCTCCTCCTCCATAAGGCCATTCACTGCAAAATACCTTTCCACCTTGTGGATCCACTCATCCACATTTCCCTCTTCGAAGACAGGCATTTTCAGCTTCCTGGCCCTAGTGTCCACCCCGTACGCCCTGTTTCCCCCATGACCTCCTCTGTCCCAAGCAATGGGATCTTCCCACGTTCCCCTCTCTCCATAACGGGGCTCATCCTCCCTCCTTGGCCGACGGTAGCCATCTTCCCCTCGTACCTCGCCATGGTGGTTATAATTTCCCCACGGTCGGTCCAATGGGTCGGGCCTCCGTCGTCGCCAATCCTCTTCTCTTCCTTCACGGAAGTCTCTCCATCTATCCTGTTCTTCCCTCCTGATGGACTCCCTAGGTGGCATCCTTCCGTTGCTGTCAAGCAGCTCCACATCATCCTCCCTTTCTGGATTCACCTTCTCCTTACCCCTGCTCCCACTACCTTCTCCTCTTTCCTCCGTTGGCACTGCCCTTGCTTGCCCTTCCAACAACTTCTTCATCATCTCTTCCAGAGCCATGAATTTTCCCTCCACATTCTCACTAAATGTGGCCATCTTCTCCTCCAGATCCGCCTTAAGTTGACCCATCTCGGTCTCCAAGACTTCTACACGCTTAGATGCCATGGGAACCAACGAGATGTCTTCGGATCCAGGAAAATTCAGCAAAAATCTGCTGCGAAACCGTGGGAAAAACAGCCCCTTACCGCCCGGATCTTGCTCTGATACCAATTTGATAGGTACCACTTGAATATTTCAAGTGATTCCTATCGGATCTAAGCCAAATCACAAGTATCCCGCTGTTTTCTATGGGAAAACAGCCACCACACACCAAAAACAGCGGAAAAATCTGAGAGAAACGCGTAGGAAATAATAGGAAAACAATAGCAAACGATTGTATTCCACTAGTCGATGCAAAAGACAAGAAAGATACAATTTTCCTTCGATTCGAGAGGAAGGAAAGACTCTCCCAATCTCTAGCCGTAGCCTAGAGCCCAAAAGAAATAAAACCTAGATCTCCAAATCACATTCAAAATCAAGATGAAAACCCTAATCCCCTCATAACCCCCTATTAATACAATCTAATTCAAAATAAGAACAAAAGGACTACTCTACCCTTCCTTCTCCCTCCAAAAACACTTAACCCATGTTTGAATTGCAAGTGGACCCCACTCCCTGGCTCTCTCTCTCTTCCGCCCGCCCCCTGGCCCGTCTCCTGTAAAACTGGACCGGCTGGGCCGGTCCAGGTTGAGCCGGTCCAAGCTGGACCGGCATAACATAATTCTTGTGAAATTTCCATGTCTTCTACAATTGGTAGTACCTTCCTTGTTCTTCATCGTAGTTGAGCAAATATGATTCAAACAATCAGGGATTCCAACATTTATTACAAATTAAATTTGCATGTAAGTAGGACCTTTAGCTAGAAAGGACTATATCTAATTAGCTTAAGCTTCTTGTATGCTTCTTTGATCTTCTCCTTCCCATGATGCACTTCTTTTATAATGTGCATGTTTCAACCTTTTCATTTATTGTGAGATTGCTAGTGTCCTTCAAGCTTTCTTCATTTCAAGCTCCTCCTTTATCCATTATTCAAAATTTCCAACCATGATTTCTAAATCAAATGGAATGTTGAGGAACAACCCAAGGCATCCTCAAATTGAGATTTCATAAATGTATTCCTTGATTAGAGAACTTTTTTTGGGAAATGCTTATATTATAGTGTGTATGCTTCCTAATGTATTTTCTCACCAGTTTTGTCAACCTTTTGTTTTTGGGTGGAAAGTAGTTCTCCTCTTTAATCTTTTTCTTTGGTCTAGAGTGCTCTCTATTATTCAGCGAGGAATTGATTCTGTTAATCTATGATAATGGATGATGGCATGCCATAGTGCTTCCACACATTTTGAAAGAATAACTTTGTTTTTTTTTCTCCCAATGAAACTCTTTTTGCATGAGATTATGCAATCATTTGCTAAACCTGTTAACATGAGCAAATAGGTAATCTTAATTTCTTTAGTCTAGGTGATTTGACTAGGAAATTCATGGAGATGTTTGATAGGTGCCACTTGAATATTCCAAGCGATTCCTATCGGATCTTCACCGATTCACCAATATTTCACTGTTTTCAATAGAAAACAGCCACCAACAATGGAAAAGCTGAGAGAAGAGGGAGAAAACTTTGGAAAAACAATAGCAAATAATTGTATTTCCTTAGTAGATGATAAAAACCAAAGCAAGATACAATGTTCTTCAATTCGAGAGGAAGAACAACTCTCCAACAATCTCCGGCAACGCCAAGAGCTCAAGCAAGAAAACCTAGAACACAAAAACTCTTTCAAAATCATGATGAAAACCTAATCCTCTCATAACTCCCTATTAATACAATCTAATACAAAATAAAAGCAAAAGGACTTCTCTACCCTTCCTTCTCCCTCCAAAAACACTTAAACCATGTTTGAATTTCAAGTGGACCCCACCCCAGCCCCCTTTTCTCCTTCCGCCTGGTCCCTGGGCCGTCTCCGCCTGGAGAAAACCCGGACCGGCTGGGCCGGTCCAGGTTGAGCCGGTCCATGCTGGACCGGCATAACATTACCCCCCTCCCAAAGTACCACCTTGTCCTCAAGGTGGAAGGCAGGAAACTGCACTGCAATCCTCTCCAATGGCTCCCATGTGGCCTCATAATCTGGGAGGCCGCTCCACCTAATCTTCACTTCCTTTTCCCCCTTTTCATTGATGCGCACTCCTTCGACCGCTAGAGGCTCCAGTGTCACTTCCATGTTTTCCCTCAATGTGCTGGGCAGCTCTGGGCTTACTGCATGCTCCCCCACCACTTTCCTCAACTGTGATACATGAAAAACGGGGTGTATTCTAGCTGTTGGAGGAAGCCTCAATCTGTATGTCACCTCCCCGATTTTCTCCTCCACTTCAAAAGGGCCAAAATATCTTGCTGCTAGCTTCTCATTTCTCTTTTGGGCTATAGTCCTCTGCCTGTATGGTCGGAGCTTCAAGTAGACCTTGTCTCCAACTCCAAATTGTATATCTCTCCTTTTACTGTCCGCCTGTTTCTTCATAATCTGTTGGGCTCTGAGAAGATGCCTCTTGAGGTCGTCCAACACTTGATCTCTTTCCTTCAGATGTTGATCCACTGCAGATACTGGAGTACTCCTATGGCCGTAGTGTACCAGGTGTGGGGGGTCTCTTCCATATAACACCTTAAAAGGTGTCATCTTGGTAGCCGAGTGAGAGGAGGTGTTCTACTAGTATTCTGCCCAGGCCAGCCATTTGGCCCACTGCTTCGGTGTCTCAGACACAAAGCATCTCAAGTATGTCTCCAAGCTTCTATTCACCACCTCCGTCTGCCCATCAGTATGTGGGTGATATGCTGTGCTCCTCTTCAATACTGTGCCCTGCATCCTAAATAACTCCCTCCAAAAATGGCTCAGGAACACCTTGTCCCTATCCAAAACAATAGACTCCGGTACCCCCATGCAGGCGGACTATCTCTCTCACAAAAGCTGCTGCTACTGATATTGCAGTGTATGGGTGTCTGAAGGGAATGAAATGAGCATATTTGCTCAATCTGTCAACCACTACAAATATGACCGTGTACCCTTCTGATTTTGGAAGCCCATCAATAAAATCCATAGTAATCTCTTCCCAAACCTTCTCTGGTAGGGCCAGAGGCTATAGTAATCCCCCTGGTGCCATCGTCATGTACTTGCTCCGCTGGCAGGTGTCACACTTAGCCACCATCTCCTCTATGTCTTTCCTCATCCCTTTCCAGTACAATTCAGCAGCAATTCGGCTATAAGTTTTCTGCACTCCTGAATGCCCTCCTATGGCACTCCCATGAAACTCCTGTAGCAGTGGGGAATATGAATGGAAGACCTAGGGATCACACTCCTTCCCTGATAGTACAGCCTTTCTCCCACCACTGAGTAGCCTGGGTGGCTGTTTTCATCTGATAGCACCTCTTCTTTGATTCTCCTTAGCTCCTCATTCTGGATGCTCTCCTCTTTGATGGCTCCCCAATCTATCAGAACAGGTACTGATACCGCCATCCCCTGGAACTCCTCCATACAGCGTGATAAGGCATCCGCTGCCTTATTCTCTAGCCCTGGCCGATAGTGGATCTCAAAATCATATCCCAACAGCTTGGATAACCACATCTGATGCTCCTCTGTGACCATCCTCTGCTCCAACAAGTACTTCAGGCTTCTCTGATCAGTTCTGACAATAAAGTGTCTGCCCAATAGATAAGGTCTCCACTTTTGGATGGCCAGTACAATAGCCATCAACTCTCTCTTATATACCGACTTCAGCCTAGCCCGGGACGACAGTATCTGACTGAAGTAAGCTATGGCTCTATGGTTCTGCATCAACACTGCTCCCAATCCATAGCCTGAAGCATCTGTCTCCAACACAAACACCTGATTGAAGTCTGACAGAGCAAGCATTGGCACCGTCGTCATGGTCTTCTTCAGCTTCTCAAAAGCCTCAGAAGCTGCTTCCCCCCATAAAAAATTATCCTTCTTCAGCAGCTCTGTCAGTGGTCCTGCTATGGTGCTGTATCCTCTCACGAACCTCCTGTAGTAGCCGGTCAGTCCCAAAAATCCTCTGAGCCCCTTCAAGGTCTTGGGTTGAGGCCAGGCCAGCATTGCCTCTATCTTGGACTGATCCGCAGCCACTCCCTCCTGGGATATCACGTGTCCCAGATACTCCACTTGTGCCTGAGCAAAGTCGCACTTCTTGAAATTGGCCTTCAGCTGATGCTCCCTCAGCACCCCCAACACCACTCTCAGGTGCTCCAGGTGTTCCTCCTCAGTCCTGCTATAGATGAGAATGTCATCAAAAAATACCAACACAAACCTGCGAAGGTGTGGCTTGAAAATTCGGTTCATCAATGCCTGGAATGTGGCTGGTGTATTGGTGAGGCCAAAAGGCATCACCAGAAACTCGTAGTGGCCCTCATGAGTCCTGAAGGCTATCTTCTGCACATCTTCCTTCCTCATCCTGATCTGATGATAGCCTGACTTTAGATCAATTTTGGTGAACAAAGCAGCTCCATGCAGCTCATCCATCAACTCGTCAATCACAGGGATGGGAAACTTATCAGGCACTGTCTCTTTGTTGAGAGCTCTGTAGTCAACACAGAACCTCCAACTCCCATCCTTCTTTTTCACCAGCAGAACTGGGCTAGAGAAAGGGCTCACACTGGGCTGAATGATCCCCCCTTCTAGCATTTCCCCCACCAATTTCTCAATCTCATCTTTTTGCACCTAAGGGTATCTGTAAGGTCTCACACTGATAGGGGAGACTCCCTCTTTCAGGATGATCTGATGCTCCCGCTCTCTGTCAGGTGGGAGCCCCACCGGAGGTTGGAACACATCCTCGAACTCCTGTAGAAAGGGCTGAACCAACGCAGGAATGGGTTTTTCTTCCCCCTCCTGTTGATCCTCCAAGCTCTGTAACTCCACCAGGAAACCTCCTCCTTCCTCATGGATAATTTTCACCATCGACCTGAGTGACACTCCAGCTCTGGACAAACCTGGTTCCCCCCTCAGCTTCACCCTCTTGCCTTCTACCATCAGTTCCATCACCATGGTTCCCCAGTTCACCTTGGTTTCACCCAAGGTCTGTAGCCATTTCATGCCCAAAATGACATCGGTGCTACCCAACCTCAGGGGTAGGAAATCCTCCACCACCCTGATCTCCTGTAGGCTCATCTCCACTCCCTTGCAGATCCCCGTGCTAGACTCAATCTTTCCTGTCCCCATCATCACCCCATAACTGCCTGTCTCAATAGGCTCCATCCCCAGCTCCTCCGCCACCTGGGTGGATATGAAATTGTGGGTTGCCCCACTATCGATCAGTACTACTACCTCCCTCCCATGGATCTTCCCTTCACCTTCATGGTATGACTAGGAGTAAATCCCATCACAGAATTGAGGGATACCTCGGCCACCTCCAACTGGGGGTCACTCTGCTCCTCATCAGAGTCATCACCCTCCTCAGGCACCTCGTCTATATAGACGGTGAGAGCCCGAAGAGCGCGATCCTTGCATCTGTGCCCTGGAACAAACTTCTCCTCACATCTGAAACAAAGGCCTTTGGCCCTCTTCTCCTGCATCTCCTCCTCAGTCAATTTCTTGAAGCTTCCTGCAGTTCTAGTCACCCCGCTCTTCTCCTTTCCACTCTCTCTAGGGACACTAGTGCTTGGCCCTTTTGGAGCCAAGTAAGTGGTAGTTGTCCTGGTGGGACCTCCTGAGTGGTTGTTCCACCAACTTCGAGCGTTGGTCTTTGGTTCTCCACCAGCTGAGCCAACTCCATTGCCTCCCTCAGATCTCTCGGTCTCATGACCTTCACAGCATCCCTAATTTCTGGCTTGAGCCCCTTCATAAAGTTCCCCCCCAACGTGCTGTTCGATAAGCCCTCCATGTTGCCCACCAGACTCTCGAATTTCTTTCTGTATTCCTCCACTGTCCCCTCCTGAGTGAGGGCATAAAACTGCTCGGAGATCTCCCATGGGCTGCCCCCCTGAACCTCTCTCTGATGGCCTCTTTGAAATCCCTCCACGTTCTCACCGGATCCAACTTATCCATGTACTTGAACCAGGCAAAAGCCGCCCCTTCCAAGCACATGCTAGCAGCCATCAATCTCTCCTCCTCCATAAGGCCATTCACTGCAAAGTACCTTTCCACCTTGTGGATCCACTCATCCACATTTCCCTCTTCGAAGACAGGCATTTTCAGCTTCCTGGCCCTCGTGTCAATCCCGTATGCTCTGTTCCCCCCATGGCCTCCTCTGTCCCAGGCAATGGGGTCTTCCCAAGTTCCTCTTTCTCCATATCGGGGCTCATCCTCCCTCCTCGGCCGTCGATAGCCATCTTCCCCTCGCGCTCCGCCATGGTGGTTATGGATCCCCCATGGCCGGTCCACTGGGTCGGGCCTCTGGCGACGCCAATCATCCTCTCTTTCTTCCCTGAAGTCTCTCCTTCTTTCCTGCTCTTCCCTCCTGATGGACTCCCGATGTAGCATTCTTCCGTTGCTACCAAGCAGTTCCACCTCATCTTCCCCTTCCGTATTTGCCTTCTCCTTACCCTTGCTCCCACTACCTTCTCCTCTTTCCTCCGCTGGCACAGCTCTTGCTTGCCCTTCCAACAACTTTTTCATCATCTCCTCCAATGCCATGAATTTCCCTTCCATATTCTCACTCAACGTCGCCATCTTCTCCTCCAGATCCGCCTTAAATTGACCCATTTCGGTCTCCAAGACTTCTACACGTTTAGATGCCATGGGAACCAAAAAATGGTCTCCGGATCCTTTCCGAAAGGCAAAAATCTGCAGCGAAACAGTGGAAAACAGCCCCCCACCGTCCGGATCTTGGCTCTGATACCAATTTGATAGGTACCACTTGAATATTCCAAGCGATTCCTATCGGATCTTCACCGATTCACCAATATTTCACTGTTTTCAATAGAAAACAGCCACCAACAATGGAAAAGCTGAGAGAAGAGGGAGAAAACTTTGGAAAAACAATAGCAAATAATTGTATTATGAGAGGATTAGGTTTTCATCTTGATTTTGAAAGGAGTTTTTGTGTTCTAGGTTTTCTATTAATACAATCTAATACAAAATAAAAGCAAAAGGACTTCTCTACCCTTCCTTCTCCCTCCAAAAACACTTAAACCATGTTTGAATTTCAAGTGGACCCCACCCCAGCTCCCTTTTCTCCTTCCGCCTGGTCCCTGGGCCGTCTCCGCCTGGAGAAAACCCGGACCGGCTGGGCCGGTCCAGGTTGAGCCGGTCCATGCTGGACTGGCATAACAATGTTCTCTCATGATTGGTTAATATCTTTAGGTGTTGTGTACTGACTTTTCAATTTAGTGGTTTAGAAGTGCTACTTAACGTGTAACCATTTACAAATCATTATTTCTAAGTGCATTTTCAGCCAATAAATATACATTTTCATATTAAGGAGACTCTCTAAGATGTCCATCCACTATTTCGCTCTTGAGGTGTGAGCATCCCGTATGTACAAGAGCATGTTAGTAACCACAGTAATGCACAATAGATGAACGGCCATAATAGAGGACATCTTTCATGCTAGGTCACTAACTTATTTTGCTCCAACAATTTAAATTCTTCCTTGCACTTTGGATTACTCAGGTATAATCCTTTGTACTTTTGTACAAAAGTTAATTCAAGTTTTGCATCTATAATGTCCACTCTATTTGCATTGCTCGGTGTAATTTTGGCTAAGTTTGAAGTTACTAAGGTGGCTGATGATTGATGTGCATTAGTCCCTTTCTTTAGGAGATAGTGCCTCAAAATGCTTTATTAGTTCATGCAGGGAAAACAACTCCTCATAAGTTGGATAATTCTTATGGGCTTCCAACAACATCTTAGAGTGCTCAAAATGCTTTAAGGACTAGCATGGTTATTATGTGATCCTTTCAATAATTGGAAGATTTCATCCCATTTCGTCCCCATTCAAAATTTCAGCTAGCCTTAGTAAAGCATGTAAGAGGGGAACCCATATTGTGAAGTGATGATTGAGCTTCCTAATGTACAGAGAAGTTCCCGATGAAGTCTCTCACTCCGTTTACTATATATGGTCTAGGTCATACCTAGGTAATCTTGATTTTTCAAATTTCTATTTTTGTTTCCCTGTTACCTACAACAAAACTTAGATAAATAATTGAAGGCCACCTATTGTGCACTTTTTGATGTTTCGTAAGAGTTCGTAGTCTAATAAGGTCTTAAAGATTTGGTCTAGGTATTGTAGATGAGGCTCCCAGGTGTTACTATATATAAAGATGCCATTCCAATTTACAATAACTTGTCAAGATAATGCAGGTATTACATCAATAATTATTTTCGCATTGAAGTAAAATTTGAAGTGGATAATCTTTTAAGATGCTTGCTGGTGAAATTGTTTTGCAAAACCTATTCTACTTTGTTTGTGGCGGCTTTAAGATTTGCTATAGAACCAAGAAGAGGTTCTTATTTTGTGCCAAAAATGAAATCTATAGTATGGATTTTAGTTCAGTGAGAATATGGAGAATTAATTCCATAAAAGAAGCATAAGGTGAGGTTTTGTTTTGTTTGGTGTGGGTTACACCTTGTGGTTGCCATTTCTTGGCTCTTGTCTTGACACGCTTTCATGTAGGGGTGTAAGTGAGCTGAGTCGGCTCGTGAGCCTACTCTAGCTTGACTCGTTAATGAGCTCACAAGTTGAGTTTATCGAGCCACGAGTTCGAGCTCGAATATATAACGAGCTTGAGCGTGTGCTCAGGCTAGCTCAGCTCGAAAGCTCATTAAGCCGCTCGATTAACTTAAATATATATTTAAAATTTTATTTAAATTAACATTATATAATATATTTTTATATTTTTATATTAATTTTATATTAAATTAAAAATTCTAAAAAAAACTAAAAAATTTAAATTAAAACTAAAAAATCGAGCTCAACAATTGAGTCGAGCTTGAGTTTTTCAAACGAGCTCGAGCAATCAAGCAGAGCTTGAGCCTACAAATTTTTTAGTCGAGCTCAAGCTTAGTAAACAAGCTTGAGCTTAGTAAGAACTAAATAAGCTTTTTCAAGCAGATACTCGACTTGCTAGTTTACACCCCTACTTTCATGTGTTCGCGGGTAGTGTGACAAAGGGAAAAAGAGAGCACCTAAGAGAGAGGGAGAGGTTGGCCTGTTGGAGAACATCTTTTCTAGTGTTTTTTTTTTTTTTTTTCTTGAAAAGTAACCTAGAGTGCGTCCTCTTTATAGACTAAAGGAGCCCAATCCATATGCCTACAATCAGGGAACTACCACACTAAATAAAAGGATAAGGACAAATATAAGAAGAATATAAAACTAAGAGGATTAAATGATAACTTATGCTTTAACTCTTCTTGAGTCTATGATTTATCTGTGTCCTTATGCCAACTTTAGTTACACAAAAGTTGAGTTGATTGAAATCAACTTAAAATTCAAGAACATTTCTTGGGATTAATATTTGCATGTTGCGAGTTCATTGCAAATGACGATGTTGGAACCTTTTGTACAACTGTTGCAATACATTATTTCCATGCAATGCTAACTAGACATTCAATCAGATTTTAGAGATGTTTTGATAGCTTATGCGAGATTTTTCTGTAAACAAATTAGGCTGACCAGTCTGCATGGGGTCAATCACAGAAAATGGGTTATATCAAGTTGATAGAACTGAAAAATCAGCAATTGTTAGTGAAGGAGAAAATTTTCTTGGAAGCAGTCCTTCCATGGTGGTTTTTCCACGACAAATAATTGACTTACCTCCGTTGAAGTTGGAAGTGGAAGACTCATCTGAAGATATGAACCCTCGTAACATGTGGCAGGTAATGTTCTCCTTCCTTCCTTTCATTTCTCTTTACAATTTATAGATTTTACCATTTTAATTCTTTGTTTTCTTTTGCTATCATTAAAGTGCTACTTGATTTACATGCCATATACCACTTAAAAAAACTTTGTTTTTTTTTTTAAATAGTTTTCCAATTTTCTAAAACGATAAACATATTTCATCTTTATAGTAATGTTGACCCCTGTCATTAACTGGCATCATTTATTAAACAAAATGTTTTATTTTGATCTAGCTATCCCTTGGTTATTAATTGTACATAAAATTGTTATATATTTCTCATCCCGGCCAAGAGACGGTATTCATGCATTGAAATCAAAGAGAAAGGGAAAATATTGAATTCCTAGCAAATGATCTATGTCCTAGCAAAAGTATCCACTCGCATGCATATTATATTTATGTTTCATAAAGAACTCATCAGTCATTCATCATATATATATATATATATATATATATATAAAATTGTTTTACTATTTACACATTGAAATTAGGAAAGGTAGGCACCACTCTTATGAAATTTCAATAATATATCATAACAGTATAGACTTTGTCGAGCTATTGACCCGATTAGTCAATGTCCATAAGAGTTTAATATAACGTTACATTTATCATACACGTAAGCATATATTATATAAATTTCTATTGCAGTAATAGTCTTTAATAAAGGTTATAAGATGATTAAACTTAGTTATATATCAACATGTGTCATGATTTACATAGGCAATAAATATTTCTCAATAATCAAAATGGCATACCTATACTTATTAGAAATTTATTTAGCAAGTAGCATAACAAAGCTAACAATCACAACTTATCAATATGATCACATGAAATACTACGAATAGATATAGCATATTAGCAATAATTAAAGCATACAAATATATAACAAGGGATATTCCCTAAATAAGGAAGGTTATTTTTATCCCTTGTCCAATAAAGAGTCACCTACTTAATGATACCACAAGCAATCTAATATATCAATCATGACGCTGGTCATTATTGCTTTAACATGTGGTGCTCCACTGACCCTATATTCAAATAAATTAAATTTTAGCATACATTTGAATATCAAAATGACAAATACACTTAATTAAAATATATCCTTATAATAAATGCTTTCAAATAATTCCTCTAATTTATGTTCCATTTTTAACCTATTGTAATCAATAGTTTTTTTAATATTTTTATTATGAACTGCTATTAACATTAAGCTTAAAAGATACTTGATATATTCTCAATCTCTTTCTAAATATTTAATTATAAATTATACTCAACAATTTAACATTAACTTCTTATAGTTAAATGCATACAATCATGAGACAACATTAGGTTGAATGTGCTAAATCCCTCATATTAAACCCTTATCATTATCAAATAAACCTTGAAAATTAATTTATGTTAATTTCTTCACAATGACTCCACAAAATCTCAAAAAAAGAATAAAAACAACTATAATCGCAATGACATAACAATAATTAGCAAGGCAAGTTTTGAGTTTGGGTTTATCTAAATCAATCCAATTATGATGATGATGTAAGAAGCAGATACCAAAACTTCCACCTCTTTCTTAGCATCACCTCCATTGAACACATTGAAGCCGCCAAATACATGGCCAAAAGTTCCTTTCTTGCTTCCAGGTAGTGCACCCTAGCGTCAACGATTATCATCATCTCAATTCCAGCTTGTCTGCCTACCAAAAATTGCACTTTATTGCTTTCTCTCTCAGTTTCTCGCTCTTGCCGCTTTTCGCAATATTTGGAGATGGCCTAAGGTCTTGGTCCAGTTCAAGTTCTTAAAGACAGATCTGGTTGGGTCGATTCAATTTGACAGACCTGGTCCAAAATTATAAATTACTGGTTGTTACAATCTGGCTGCACAATTAAAAGCTGAAAGAGATAAGGGAGAACACATTATGAAGAGGTCAATATGAGTCTGCATTTGCTAAACCAATATTTTATAGATTTATGAGTGTCTGGAATAAAATTTATAAGATATAAAGAGAACAATGGAACATGTTGGGTTCTGTGGAGGGTTTTATGGGTGTTGGGGTGGGAGGTGTGGGACTATTTTTCTCCCCAACATATGCGCTAAATTTTCTGAGACTAACCCAAGTTTTGGTTCTGTTCATATGCTTAGGTTTTCTCCTCCGTTTAGGTGCAAAAATAGCTTATATGAGGATATCCTGAGCTAAATTTATCTCAAGATTCAAAGCTTTTCTTTCTGAACTGGAAGTTATTCCTTTCTATTTTCAAATAAGAATCAAGGTAGATTTAAATAACATTTTTTTATGAGATAAATTGTATTTCAAAGTATAAAGAATTAACACAGTTAGTGCTATTCAATGAACCATACTCTTCCTGTTAGGATTTTTTGTTATTTTAGTTTAATTACTGCTCATTATAAGATTGTGGACTTGCTAGCAACTGCATAGATATTCATTGTGCTTGAAGCAAAATTTCTTTATCTTATAGATTCAATAAGCTTAACAGCCCACAGGAAGAAATGATTATTCCAATCATTTTATCAAATATGTTCAGGTGTACGCACTTGGAGGGTTTATGCTTGCCAAGTGGATATGGGCTAGATGGAAGGAGAGGAGAGGAAATTCTCAAGAAGAGTAAGCGCTGATGAGGTAGAAGCTTAATTTTCTACAGATCGTTTGGTATTAGAGCTATTAATACATTGTCCCTAATTACTGAGAGTCTATGTAGTAGTTGAGTACTTGTATAATGCATGTATGAGAATAGTTGTTTGCAGCTAAGAAGTCTTGCTTATAGTTCAAATATACTCCAATATTTTCTCCGTTCTGTTACATCTTCCCTATGCACTGAGTTCATTTCAGGCATGAGAGAAAAATTATTACGTGCGGTCATTGGACACCGTCCGGAGGCGAATCAGGATGCGTCACGTCACCATTTTGTTGTGTACCGGGTGACGTGGCACATCCTGATTCGTCTCTGAACAGTTTGGTGACCGCACAATAATTTCTCCAAGCATGATGGTTAATAATCTATCATTATTTTTTTTTGGTTTGATTATATAATGATACGGTTGGGAGAGTAGATGTATTAGATCTGACCTATGTTAAAAAATGTAGATATAGACCTAAAAAGACTTGGTTAGAAAGTATTAGAAATGACATTTTTTTAAAATTAGATTAAATGAGAATTTGATTCTTAGTATGACACAATTGAGAAAAAGAATTCATGTAGCCGATCCCATGTAGCGAAATAAAGGCTTCATGTTGTTGTTGTTGATCATGATTCTTGATAGGACTCCCGATTTGATTCTTGTTTGCTTTGAAATTTTCTCTTTTTTATGTATGCAGTTATTTGTATGGGTTCATTTTTCTTGGTTATATAATGTGTCTAATTTAATTTTTAACTCTTCAAATATGGTTTAGGGGTGTCAATTCGGGTTAACGGGTCGGGTTCGGGTCCAACTTGAGTTGACCCAAGCGTAAACGGTTTGACCCGAACCCGACCTAATTTTACAAAGGGGTCAGGATTTTACCCAGACCCGAACCACATGGGTTACGGGTTGACTCGACCGAACCCGCAAAAACCGGAATAGGGTTTAGGTTGCGTCCAGCTCGAGTTCTCCAGCGTGAGTGCGGGGCTTGTGATTCCATCGAGCGCGAGTCGACGAGTGCACTAGTGCGGGGTGCGTCTAGCCCTAGCCGTCTAGATCGAGCGCGAGTGCTGTCCGTGGTCGTGAGTTTGGGGCTTGCGGTTTTGCTGCTGGTCTGGGCTAGGCCCGCTAGGGGCGTGCGCGGCAGCAGTGGCATTCCACGGGTTTTGTTGGAGTAGGGCTGACAGGTGACAGTGGGACAATTTGGGTCAAACCTAGGTTGCAAGGTTCACCGGAACCCGACCCAAACTATAAATAGGTCCAAAAATAGGACCCAAACCCGACCCATTTCTTTATCGGGTCAACCTAAACCCAGATTTTTGGGGTCGGATTTTCAGGCCGTGTCAAATCTTGCCACCCCTAATATGGTCCAGAGTAATCCACTAGATATAAAATAGTTATGTTAGATTATTTTGGATTATATTAAAAGAGATTATTTTAGATCACATTTAAGTAGTGAAAGAACAACATTAGACAGATTAGATAGTGGACTAAAATGGCTGTCTTAAATAGTTTATGGGCCATTTTGAAAAACTTTTAAATGAAATTAAAACAAAATAAATGAACTCAGAGAAAACCCAATTCGTATATCAAAGTTTAGGTAGTTATGTAATAGTGAAGTAGAATCTGTAATCATAAGTTTAGAAGGCACCAACCTGCCTGTGGTTGAACCAAGATCTAGTGGTTCTCATCATTGCTCTTTCAAAAGAAAAATTCTCTGCAGCAGTGAAGCATAGATCTGATAGTCCACAAACATAGTAGCCATTCCAGACAGGTAATGTAGCAATAGTAGAGTTTATTTGCTGGGATTGGAGCAAAGCTACAGGCTATGTGATTAAATAGACCGTTAAGGGAATAGCAGGTGTCAGATTTCCATCAGATAAGCCTTCATTAGAGAAAACCTCCACTCCATAGTACTTCAGTTAGTGTATATATTATATCAGCTGCCCAATGAAATGAAATAAACTCCAGAAAGTCTCACAATATATCCCAGAAAGCACAGAGGGATACTGGGAAGGGGTGACTAAAAGAAATTCTCCTCATAAATAAAAATTTACAATCTCTTAGTTAAAAATATGAGATAAACACTTAAACACAGGCTTATAATTGTTTGAGAGATTGTAGGAGAATAAGCAACATGTTATCCTTAAGAATGTTGATGATGAAGGCTTGAGACTTAAATATTTTTTTCTCTAAAGTCTTCCTTACAAGTACTTTTACATTATTCATGACAAAGTTTCTCTATGAGCATCTAAGAAACATTGAAGAAGCATGCACTACTCAATTCATATGGTATTGTATGATCTATAATCGCATACTATCTGTATAGTATTGTATGTTTTTTAAGCAATGGTTTCTACATCATGGGCGGACGTGAGCAAAGAAGCTAGTTCGGAAAACTAGAATTAGAATTGAAACTTCTAATATAGGTACTCTTACGAGCAAATTAATGGAATTTGACCCTACAGTGGAATAAAGGCTTGTTGTTATTGTTATCGTCGTCTTGTTGAAATATTCAATTCGACTATAAGTTTGGTGTATTAGAGTTCACTTGATCTTTATTTAATTTTAGAAGTTTTCAATTCAAATATTGCATCAAGATTGGTGCTTAACTGAGTGAGTCTTTTAACGACGTATCATTTGGCCTCCTGTTTTTAGGAATCGAAATCTATATCTTTTGATGTGGACCTCTTCCGACGATTATAAATCAAGTAAATTCTTTAGAATTATATATTCAACCTTCCCTGAGTTTGGCACTTGAAAATTTTTCTCTAAATTCTTCAGATTTGCTTGAAACTAATTGTAGAAGCTCCATTGGACCATCAAAGTTTCAAAATTGAATTCAAAATATTTAAAAAGAATTATGGGGCAAAAAAAAAGTCAAAATAAGCTTGTTCAACCTTGTCTAGGTTAGGTCAGCCGCAGCCGACCGCCAATGACAACATTGGTGCTTGAATATGAGGGCTTGAACAGGAGTGATTATTCCGTCAGGTTATCGAATGCATCCGGAAGCCAATAACAACACGCCACGTCACCAAAGTGCTCGGTACCGTGCTCGGTACAGGCGCTCGGTACATGCTCGGTATACTCGGTATGCTCGGTATTTCTTACCGGACGCAATAAAAATTCCTTGAACAGGAGCTGCTGCCCTAAAAATAAAATATTTCAAAATATTTTTTCATTGCTGGATAATAAAAACCATCAAAATTTTGCAAAAATATATTCTGAAATTTGTAGAAATTATCAAGGCTTTGAAAATCGGACCGGTCAATGAACCTGAAGAAGAAGAGTTTAGCGGTTTGATGCGGTCGAACTGGATGATGTAATAAATATTTATTATATTTAAATATTATAATAATGACATAATTATTTATAAATATATACAAAAAAATTGAATATCTATAAATTATATATAAATTTCACATTATAAAATTATATTTATAAAATCATTATTTTTTAAAGATTTTTTATTCTTCTTAATATCATTTAATTTCACATTTAGAGAAAAATTTTAGAATTTTAAAAATTATAAGTAATTATTTTTTATTATATATTTAAGAATTTTGAAAACTATTATGATTATTTTTTATTTGAATATTTCATACAATTTTTTTTCTAATAAATTCTCATAGAAGTATCTATCATGCATACATTGTTGGAACTAGAAAATACAAGTTGTTTAGTCTCACATCACTTAGAAGTTTTATGTTTTGTTGTTTATATACCTTTTCTTGTATGCATTAGTTAAGAGCCCTCATGGGATGAAGGAACCATGTTGTTATAATACATTTGTATTTAATAATATATATAATATTAAAAAAAATTGGAATTATATATCATATTTTATATTAAATTAAATTATTTAAATATATTATAATTGAACCGGGCGGTTCTTAAGAACCCGGCCAGTTCAGGTTCAAACCAGCTTTCACCGCTTTGATGTTAGTTCGATTTCTTAAGAGGACCGAACCAGCCTTAGGACCGGTTCACGATTGAACCGGTCAAACCAGTCGGTCCGGTTTTCAAAGCCATAGAAATTATAAAAAATAATAATGTAATTCATTCTCATCTCTTCAAATATAATTATCCCCATAGGGAAGGGAGATAGTTCAAATAAAAGGTGGAGCTCCAGTCATCTCTTAAAAAAATGTGATTATAGTCAATTCGATGAATTGAAATTAAGGTAGTCAATGTTCTCAACCCTGAATGGACCTTCGATCTTTTTTGACAAGTTTATCATCTCCATTGGACTAATTGGTTCAAATGTGAGAGATGAACTCAACTCTTACAGTGGAGCCTCATGTTTTGTTTGGGACGAGTTTCTTATTATTTCTTAAAATAATTTTTTTAGTATAAAGTTTTTGTACTAAAAAATTATTTTAAGAAATAGTAAGAAAGCCGTTCCAAACGAAGCCTCAATTTTCTCTTAAAAAGGAGTTGTTTGTCCCATAGTCTTTTTTTTGAAAAGCGATTGATTTTGTCTATTTGGACGAATTGGATCAATATCGAGAGAATTTTCTATCAATTTTTAGGCTCTGATTTTCTTCTAAAAAAAGTTTAATTTTTCTCAAAAATTTATGTGGCCTTGCAAGATATAATGATAATGTAGCATAGGATGATGACAAAGGATGTTTTCTTTAATTTTTGAATGATTTTCTTTCTTATTTCTACACCTATTCTCATTATTTTAGTCTAATTTTTTTATTGAATGGTGATTTGTACATTTACATTTTTCACAAATCTTTTCATTGTAAAATTCCATCAATATAATTTTTAAAAGAGTTTTGATTTTTAGATGTCCTGATGTTGAAATTATAATAATGAATTTCTATGATCATAAAAATTTTAATATTGTTGGCTATTCTTTTGAGTTTTTTCATATATTTTGTATAATCTTTAAATTTTTTCAAGGATGTATTTCTAAGAAATTTTTAAATATTTATTGTTCAGTAATTTTTACAATGCATCGTCATCATAAAAATTCCATTAAAAATGAAATGAGTGAATTTTTTTGGTATTTTTTATGTTACTAGAAAGATTATTTAATGATCTAACAAAGATATTTTTATATTTTTTTATGTAATATTAAAGATAAAATTTAATATTTTAACATGATATTTAAATTATTTCAGTTGTATTGCAGAAACTTCCAAGGAGAAGAGACCGCTCATTAGAACCTGATGTAGAAATTTAAATGTTCAAATGAATATTTCATGAAATATCTATAGATGGTGCTAAATAATGTGTAATCTTTATATTGGTCCATTAGTTTTATATTTTGCTTTAAAATATGGCTTCTTATTTAGCTAGCTTTTATTTGTATGCTTCTTCATATATTCATAAATAAGTTTGATTGATATTTCACACGCACCTCTAACAACTTATTCGAATTCACTTTGTGCTCTGCTCCTTCCGGTGGCGATTTAGGGTTTTCGCTCTTGCGATCGCTCTACTCGTGTTCCTGGCGTTTGGTTTCGTTCTTCTGGCTGGTTTTTCATCTTTTTTTTTTCATTTCTCTTATGTTCGGTTGTTACTTTATTTTGAGTTTCGTTTTCGTTTTTCCTTTGGGAGATTCCTTCCAACTGCTACCTTTACTGATGGTCGCACTCGATCCTTCAAGGATGTTGTCTCTGGATCTTCTTCTTCTGCTCCTAAGCTAAATTTTGTGCAGTCCTCTTTTAAGGGTTGCCCGCGCTCTTTTGTTCGATGACTCGGTCGTATCTCAGCTGGCAGCCCCTTTTGCCCTGACTCTGGTTGGTAAGTTTGTTTTACGTCGGCCCAACCTGGATGTGATCCGGAAGTTTTTTGCGAGTTTGAAACTTTCTGGATCATTTCATGTCGGTCTCCTGGATCCGAGACATGTTGCTATTCAATTAACGAATGATATGAATTATAGTCATATCTTTGCTCTTAGATCTTACTACATTCAAGGGTGTCAATTGTGTCTTCTCAAATGGACGCCTAATTTTGACGTGCGTGAGGAATCGCCTATTGCGCCGATTTGGATTGTCTTCCCTAATTTAAGATTACTTTTTTTTTAATACTCAAGTGTTGTTTGGTCTTGCATCTATTTGTGGAAAGCCTTTACAAACGGATCAAGCCACAGCTTCCATTTCTAGACCCTCTATTGCTCGTGTCTTGGTAGAACTTGATGTTTCCAAGAAACATCCGACCGAGGTATGGTTAGGTTCGGAGCTTAACGGCTACTTTCAAAAGGTAGAATTTGAAATTTTACCCATATTTTGTTCTCATTGTAAAATGCATGACCATGCTTTTAACGATTGCTACAGGTTGCATCCTCACCTTCGTAAAGTTAATGTTGGGTCCAAACCGTCTCAAAATAAGATTGATGTTCCTTCTGATAATGAAAATTTACTTCATGCTACTTCTAATGGTAAGGATATATTGGACATGGCTGAGAATAATGGTATTATTTCTAAGTCTAACGATGTGCCCTTAACTCTTGACGTGAATAATTCTCTAAACAATAAGATTGACCCTTTACCGATTGTGAATCCTGCTCCTATAACACCTCCATCTTCCATAGATGATTCTCTTTCTAAGCAGGTTGACAGAAGTGTTAATGAGGTTGTTGTACCTACTGTTGACATTAGATTGGAACATCAAGGGTTGAATGATGAAGTTTCTTTAAATATTCTGAATCCTGTCTCTTCCACTTTAAATTATTCTCTAAATGCTATCTTACCTACTAATGTTGATGATGGTCTTTGTTCTAAGCAAAAGCTGGTTCCGGCTTCCTCTAATTTCCAGATTCTTTCTGTTGGTCATGTTCATGACTACTCAAAAAGAATTAGTTGAAATTGAAAATGCTGAGCTTGGTTTGAATAACACAGACTTGGTTGAGGTTGAAGTGCTGGAGGAAGGAGAGCTTTCTCACAAAGGTAACGGTAGAGGTGAGAATCCTGAATGTAAGTCTCCTACTTTTTCTACAATGCGTTATCATAACCTTACTGATACTGAAGATCTAGAATTTTCTGCTAAATGCTTTGCTAGAGATGATCTTGACATTAGCTTTATTAAAGGACGAGGTAAACGTGGTAAGAAGAGTAAGAATCCTATGGTCTAATCGGGTAGGAATACCAATCTTGTTTTAAAAACTGGTAGAAATACCCATACTCAAACTAGTCGATAATTTTTTGGTTTATTATGTTTAAATCTCTCATTTGGAATGTAAGGCACATTAGGTGTGCCTCTTCTAGGGTGCGTGTTAAGAACCTTTGTCGCATTCATGATATTTCCATTTTAGTGTTACTTGAACCTCTTATTTGTAATATCAGTTTTTGCTTCAGGTTCGTCTGGACGAAGTTGGATCGTCCGGGACGATCGGTACAGGTTGTGTAGAAAAATCATGTTTGGCTGTATGGTTCGTCTGGACGAAATCGGGATCGTCTGGACGAAAATAAGTCAGTGAACCCTTCGCCAGGGACGATATGTAATTTTTCGTCTGGACGGAATTCTTCTCTTCATGGATCGTCTGGTACGAAGCTCGATCGTCCAGGACGATCAGTCTGGATATATATAGAAATGAGATATTTTGAAGAGGGAGAAAAAGCTGAGGAGAGAGAAAAACGAAGGAAAAAGTGGAAAAGCGGATTTTCGGGCGACGCCGAGCTGTTTTCGTCCGAGGAGACTGTTTTGGAAATTGCTGTGCACGAGGTAAGGCACAATCCGACTTTCTAAATTTTCAGAACCGTCGTGTTTGGCGGTATTTTCTGTCCGGATTTTGTTTCCGTTAGCGATTTTCGTCCGTATCTTTTGAACGGTTCAGTTTTTACCGCGTAACTTTTTGTATATCGTTGCCGTGCCGGGTGTGCACGTTTTGACTATATTTTGAAGATTTTTGTCCGGATATTTTGATTCGACTGTGTTTTTAGTCGACTGGATTTTTCTGTGAACTTGGAAATTCTCTGTGCGGTAGAATAAATGTTCTGAAATGTTGATATCTATATTCTGTGCGAATTTGGTGAATTTTGATTTTCAGGAAAATTGTGTAAATTCTGTACACTGCCGTTGTGCTGCCCGATTTTTGAGTAATTCCTGATTTGTCCGGATTTTCTCTGAATTGATATGCTATCTGTATATGCTATGGAAAGGGAGTTATAAGGGGCCTGGATCCTATGAGATTCAGTTAGTGAAACGGGAAATCTGAAATGAGCTCAATCTAAAATTTTGATATTTGTTCTGTTCCGGATCCGAGGAAAAATCTGTTTAGGTGCTATAAGCACTATTTATATATTCTGGTGCTGGAAGCACATCTGATCTGTTCTGGTGCTATAAGCACATTTGTTCTGGTGCCGGGGGCACACTTAGCTATTAATTACTCAGCTATTATTCTGGTGCCGGGGGCACACTTAGCTATTAATTACTCAGCTATTATTCTGGTGCCGGGGGCACACTTAGCTATTAATTAAATATCTGATATCTGATATATGCTGAGTTTATTCTGTTCTGATATGATCTGTACGAATCTGATTCTGTTGATCTGATATGTCTGATCTGTTCTGTTTCTGATTTGATACGACTTCTGTTTCCGTACAGTTCTGTTGATTTGATATTTGTCCGATTCCGTTCTGATTTCTGTACGGATTTGTCTGCTGTATTGGTTTTGAGTTTCTGAGGATTTTGATTGGAGTTTTGTTGCTTTGCTGAGCTGTTGAGCTCACCCTTGCTTTCTGGTGGTTTGCAGGTTCTAGGAAGGGCAAGGAAGTCCAGGATTAGATTTCAGAGTCTGATCAGATTAGGTACTTTTGTACTTTTGATTCATGTACAGTCATGGCTTTTCTGTTCTGTCTTTCTTTCTGTTGAAGGCCATGTACTGTTCTGTAGATGATTATTTTGAGGAAATGAATTCAGATAGATGTTTTGTTCCGCTGCATTTGATGTTTTTAGTAGCTCTGTGTTTGTTTGTCTGTTTGAATTAATTCTTTGGAAGATTCAGTTCCGAACCAAATTCCAAAGCTAGATCCTGGTTAGCTATTCTCCGTCGCGATCCGGCGCGGGCGGGATCCGTCTCGTCTCGGGTCGGGTCGTGACATTATTAATGCCTCTAAGTTACTTTCTACTGCTAGATTTCTTGGTTTCAAGCATTCTATGGCTAACTGTGCTAATAAAATTTGGGTTTCTGGAAAGATCCGATTCATATTGATGTTATTGGTAATTTTACTCAAGTGCTTCATTGCCATAATGATGTTTTAAATGTTAAGTGTTGTGGTTCTTTCGTTTATGCGGCTTCTTCCCGTGGATTAAGGAAAGTTTTGTGGGATCAATTAACGGATTTTCATAATTTGCATCATTATCCTTGGATGGTTGGGGTGATTTTAATACTATCTCTAATCCTGCCGAGCGTGTCTGGGGTTCCTCTCCTAATTCTTATTCTATGAAAGATTTTAATAATATGATTATCGACTGTAATCTCATTGACATTGGTTTTTCGGGTAATCAATTTACTTGGCATAGAGGTCACCTTTGGCAAAGACTGGATTGTATTTTATTCAATGATAATTGGATAATTTCTTTTAGCTATATTTCTGTTGATCACTTTAGTCATACTCTTTCTGATCATTCTCCTTTACTTCTTGCTTTGAATATTAGACAGGTTAATGTTGTTTCCCAATTTCATTTTTAAAATATGTGGCTTCAACATGGTTCCTTTTTTGGTGTTGTTCAGGAGAACTGGAAGATGGTCAATAATTGTGAAAGTATTTGTCAAAACCTACCTTCGGAAGCCAATTTTGCTTCTCTTAGAGAGGTTAAATCTCATCTTTGTAATCTCCAGGCTCAAGAAGAAACGTATTGGAAACAAAAGGCTTCTGCTAAGTATTTGGTGGAAGGTGATAAGAATACTAAGTACTTTCATGCTTTAGTTAACCGAAAACGTGCTTCTAACTCTATATTGAAAATTTCTCGTGAGGATGGTTATGTCACTGAAAATGGCGAGAAATTTGACATGTTGGCTGTTCATCATTTTAAAAATAGGCTTAACAGGATTTTTAATCCTACTAATTTGCTGAATCCTAGCATTATCCCTTCTATTGTCTCTGAGAATGATAATGACATGCTTGCTTGTTCTCCTTCGATTGAGGAATTAAAAGATATTATTTTTAATATGAACGGTAATTCTGTGACGGGTCCTAATGGTTTTACTACTAATTTTTTTCAAAATTCATGGGATATTATTAAGGATGATCTTTATGAGACTGTTTTGGATTTTTTTACTGGTAATCCTATGCCTAAGTTTTTTTCTTCTACTTCGATTGTGCTCATCCCTAAGAAAGTTAATGCTAATACTTGAGATGACTACAGACCTATTAGTCTTTGCACTTTTTTTCAATAAATTGCTTTCAAAAATTTTTATGTCTCGTTTATCTAATGTTCTGCCTAAGATTATTTCTCAGTATCAAATAGGTTTTGTTAAAGGTCGTTCTATCTATGATAACATTTTGATTTTTCAAGAATTCTGTCATGATTTGGATATTAAGGTTAGGGGGGGGGGGTGTAACGCCATTTCCAAGTTGGACATCTCCAAAGCTTATGATAACATTAGTTGCCAATTTATTTATAATATTCTGCATTCTTTTGGGTTTAAAGTTGAGTTTATTAAGCTTATTAAAAATTGTATTGAGGGAGCCTATTTTTCATTGCTTATCAATGGCAAGAGTCTTGTTTTTTTTAATTCTTCTCATGGTTTAAGGCAAGGTTACCCCTTGTCCCGTCTCTCTTCATTATCGATGTTGATTATCTTTCTAGGTATATTGCTAACATGTTTAATTTACACCCCAACATGTTTTTTAGAACTAAGGGGGGTCTCCCTATTTCTCACCTCTGTTTTGCTGATGATTTTATCATTTTCATGAATGCCTCTCGTAATAATATTAGAAAACTTATGGATTTGTTTCATGTTTTTTACAATGTTAGTGGTTTGTCCTTGAATAATCATAAAAGTTGTTTCATTGTTTCTAAGAATATGAAGAGGAATCATATCTCCATTATTAAGGATTTAACTGGTTTTGTGCATGGACAGCTTCCAATCAAGTATTTGGGTATTCCTCTTTTTAAAGGTAGGAAATACTCCTTCCTGTTTAATTATTTAATCTCGTCGGTTCATCATAAGCTCATGTCCTGGGAGTCTAATTTTTTGAGCTTTGGGGGTAGGCTTACTCTCATAAAAAATGTGCTTTGTTCTCTTCCTGTTTATTCTTTTCAAACTTTGCTCCCCACTATAAAGGGGTTTGTAACCGTATTGACACTATCCTTAATAAGTTTTTTTGGAAAGGTTCTTCTAGTTACAATAAAATTTCGTGGGCCTCGTGGGATAAGTGTTGTGGTGTTTTAAAAGAGGGGAGCCTTGGTTGTAAAACTATGGCTGAACTGACCCATGCGTTCTCTTATAAGTTATGGTTCAATTTTTGTGCTAACTCATCCTTATGGGCTAAGTTTTTATACTCTAAATATTGTGCTGGGAAGCACCCCTCTACTGGCTTTGTTAATATTGGAGATTCTAAAATTTGGCAAAGGATGTGTAAGATTAAGTGGGATGTGGAGCCACATCTCTCTTGGGGTCTTGGTAATGGTAATGTGTTTTTTTTTGGCAAGACCAATGATTGAATTCTATTTCTATTTACTCTCTTATTAATTCTTCTTCCAATGATTCTGTTAAGGTTAATTATTTTTTTAATGATAGTTCTTGGGATTATTATAAGCTGGCTGAGGTGGTTACTGAGTGCATTATTCAGAAAATCCTCAATATTCCTATTAACATTGATACTAAAGATGTTCTTTTAAGCCAATTAGCTAATGATGGCTTATTTAGATTAAAAGATGTCTGACATGATTTTAGAATTAAAAAAGATGTTAATTTCATTTATTCGAGGATTTAGCATAAAAGCATTCCCTCTACGGTTTCGACCTTTGTTTGGAGAATTTTAAATAGATATATTCCCACGGATGACATTTTGATTAAAAGAGGCTTTATTATTCCTTCCAAATGTCATGCATCATGTTTTTATTTATGGTCCTATTGCGGTTAAAACCTGGTGCCACTTTGATGACATCTTTAAATTAAATACTTTTAAGGGGAATATGTTTATTCATAGTATTCTTAAGGCTTGGTTTGTTAATTACAAAGGTCATATTCGGAATGTCACTTCTGCCCTTATTTTCTGGTATCTTTGGTTGGAAAGAAACAATTCTGTTTTTAAAGGTATTAAGATGGATTCTGCCAGGGTTATTCACAATGTGCAAGATAAATTACAAAGTTTGGTCTTCGTTAAATTAATTAATATGAAAAGCTTTATCCACTGTTATCATGTGATTGATGATCTTGGTTTTCAGCTGCATTTGGCTTCCTCCGTTGCCTCTACGCGTCTGGTTTTTTGGGTTGAGCCGAGAGTGGCTTTTTCAAGCTGAATGTTGGGGCTGATATGGTTAATAATACTTGGGGTGGTGGTGGCTTAATTAGAGATGATGAGGGCAAATTAGTTCTTGGTTTTGCCGGGGCTTCTCATGGCAATCCTAGGTTGGCTATTTTGAACTCTATTCTTTATGGGTTAAATAGTTGCTTATCTCTTCATATTTCCAACATTATCATTGAGGTGGAGTGTATCTTTTATATTCAATGCTTATTAAATGATGTGGATATCCCTTGTGATCATGAGGCTTTTTATATTATTCGTGTTATTAAGCAATTAATGGTTCATTTCCAGATTGATTATTCTCAGGTGCATAGTGATGGTAATGCCTGTGCTAGGTGGCTAGCTCGGTTTGGTGCAGGTTTTGATGGTTTTAAGGATTTTGTGGAGGCCAACTCTCATTCGCCTCTTAGAGGTTTCTTAAATCTGGACATAATTTCTTTCCCGTATGTTAGGTCTTAATTGTTTTTCTTCTTTTTTTGGTTTGTCTTTCTGGTGGTGCTGCTTTGTTGAGCTGGTTCAGATTGTTGTGTTGGTCTTTTCTTTCTCCCCCCTGTCTGTTTTCTTACTATTTGGTTTGTGGCCACCGTGGTTCTGATTGGAGATTTGGTTTTGTTTATTTGTTGGCTGGCTTATTTGAGGTTTTATTTTTCTGCTCTTTGCTTGGTTTGCAGCTTCTTTCTTCTTCTTTTGCTAGGTGGGGTGCTGGTGGTTCCCATCAACCTGTTGCCTTCCTCAGGACTTATGGGTTTTTTAATGTTGTCTTGAGGGTGGTTTTGTTATGTTGCGTTTTTGGGTTATATGTAACCGGGTGGAATTTTACTAACTTCTGGAGGTTGTTGGTCAATGTCTGCTGCTTGGATTTTGGTAGTGGTGGGGCTGTTTTGAGCTTATGTAACTCAGATTGTATTTTCATTTGCCTTATGTTGGTTACTTGGTGTGCCAGTTATTTGTTTAGCTGGCATAATTGAGTTTCTCTGCTGATGTTGTTCGGTTCTGCTGGGAATATTAGGGGTGATGCTATGGGGTATTCTCTGAATGTTTTTCATTATGTTTCTATTTTGTGGAGTGGTGGCCCTTGCTTAGATGATGCTTGGAAGTGTATCCTTCGGGGTGGTATTTGGATGTTGTTATGGCTTTTTTTTTGGTCCTTTCTTTGATATTCTAATGGTTTTTTATTTTCTTGTAGGAAGCAACTATACCTATTTTAAGGGTGGTATTTTTTCCTCTTTCATTACTTTCCTTTGTTATTCTAATTTTGTAGTTTGTTTTCTTTTGATGATTTGCAGGATCAATTTTGTGTGGTTGGATTGCTGCATTCATTCTGGGATCTAGGAGCTGTTGCTGATTGCTGATATGGATTGCCTCCCCTTTTTTTGGGTGTTCTGCCTTGATCACCGTAGAATGTACCTAGGATTTCTTGTACTTGGGCTTAGTAGGGACTTTGAGCTTTTAGGTTTTTTGGTTTCTTGGATTGTAGCTCTTTTGAGCGGTAGTAAAGCTCGAGGTCCCTTTAAGGACCTTGTAATTTTGATTTTATATTAACGCGTAGGCCTTGCTATGGGTTTCCCCTTAAAAAAAAGAAGTTTGATTGATATTTAAAATCAAGTTATTATAACTAATTATTATAATTAATGAGCTTCATTTGGGATAGCTTTTTCCTCCTTTATAAGAGTCTTTGTAGGAATTTTTTTAGTTGAAATCATAAAATATAATATTTTATGATGAAAAGAAATTATTAATATCTAGAATAAGATACATTGAAGTTTAGAGATAAAGTTAATTGAAAAAAAAAATAATTTTTTAATTATCTCTAAGGGATAGAGAATATATCTTGATGGGATATATATTTTTTGAAAAATCCCAATAAGACAAGGAATCGATGATGTGAGGAGCTCAATTTCTTTGGGTTGCTTATTTCTCTAATTCCCCTAAGTGCTAAAATTTTGATCTTTAAATGGGAGATAGAGCAATAGCTATAAAACTAGATAGTAGAGATTGATTGAATATGCATTATAAATTGAGCATATATTACCATCATGAGCTAGACCGAAAACATTTATTGTAAAGATGGTTAACTTGAGGATAACATTAGAGTTCAACATGAGTTAATCTAAAACTTTTCAAAATGATTAGGGATAAAATATTCATAGAACTAAGTATATCTACCAAAATCATTAGTGTTTATAATAGATGTCCTCATTCTAGGTGAGATGAATAGAGAATTGTGATGAGAATAAACTATTCCTACAAAATCATAGTCATTAAATGTAATTTAGTTATTCTTAGGCATACTTTCATATGCAATATGCTTATTGTTAATGATATTTTCTTGTTGATAATTGAGAGGGAGTTCAAAGAGTACTTGAATTATGAAGGTCAACCTTAGAGTCTAAAAGTTTTCATTTGAGTAGATATAAATTGAATACATGGAGGGTAATTTTAGTAGTAATAGATCTAATGGTAGGATTATAATATTAGATGATCAAGTCATTAAAAAGAATGCACATTTTAGATATCTCGGGTCTAATATTCAAAGCGATGCTGAAAATATATGGAGATATTATTAGCAGAATTTAAGTATGTTGGTTGAAGTGGAGGAATGCATTGGGTATGTTGTGTGATACAAAAGTACCCCTCAAACTTAAGGGAGAATGTTATAAGATGGTGGAGAAACTTGCAATGCTTTATGACACATAATGTTGGCCATTAAAAGAAAAACACAAAATTAATTAACACTTTTCTTTTGAACAATCTTAAATGATGATAATGATCTTATTGAGACTAGTATCCTCCTTCTTATATGTTATAGAGATTGGTTAAACTTTCATTTTGCAACTTTTTATATGTTATATAGATTAAGATTATAAATATTTTAAGTATTTATTTGAAATTTTTTGTCACGTGATTTTAAAAAATAACAATTTTTACCTGCTTATAATTTTATTTTGACATTTAAAAATAATGCTTTTGTTCAATAAAAGCTTTATAATGTTGTTATATAGAATCCATGGTAATTTGTTTAATTTCTGGAAATGTAAATTTTTGCTCAGTAGGGTTTTCTGTTGCCTATCATTAAGTCATTTTGATTTTTTTTTTAATTAAGCTCAAATAAACTTTATTTGCTATAATGCATTGAAAATAAATTTGGACATGTATTTGAGATTACTGTTATAGTACTTTAATAATAATGTGTGTGTAAAAGATAAGTAAAGACCGATTGACCCGTTGGTTGGAGATTGATTGACATGTACATAATGGGAGACCAACAGGCTTTACTTTAAATATTATGATTGAGTGTTATCCTCTATTGATTCACATGATATTGATTCAGAGTTATAAGGAGTTATTATTATGCCGATGAACAAAGAGTGGCGATTTTGTTTACTGGTCTAATGGTTATTAACTACTAATTACTGATTATTGAGAAACATCATAATAACCAGAACTTCTTACTTGTTTAGTGTGAATACTAAAATATATATTATTAATGTATTATTTTTATTACTACGCGAATTTATTATTATAACACTGATTTACTATTACTGTATTATTTTATTTCTCTTACCACTGGACTATTATTGTTACTGATATAAACACTAATACTATTTAATATCGCTAATTCACTATACTTATAATAAGCATGTGACATATTAAGCACGAAAGATACTAATTTGATACTAATATAAAATATCGTGATAATATGTGTACACTAATACATTGATATAATTTTGATAATATTTATTGATGTTTTGGTTTTATCATTTTATATGATTTCTTTACTGATTGATAGTATTGATACGGCAATTGATTTAGTGATTCGACACCCGTACTGATTTATTGGTTTCTTTACCATATTGTTATACTATTTTATAGGCTTTAATGCTACTCCATGTTGGCTTTAATATTTCTACATTAATTTAATGCTCATATGAATGATGTTGTTATGATTTGATGGCTAAACATGTATATTACTCATTTATCATGCTTTGAGTTCAGTTATAGGATTTGGTTGCTTGTTGGGCTTGTGAGTTCATTATATATGGTTAAATGATTTCAGGTCAGGATAGGGGAGCATGAGTGAGAGATTGATCAGGATCCTAAGTTCAGGTTCTTATTATTTAACTATTCTTTTGTACTCATGACAGAGTAGTTATGATATGATTATATAAATCTCAAGTAGTAGATACAATTTTTGAGAGATGAATATCGATGTATATGTTTTACATTCTATAATTATTTTTATTATTTATTAAAAAATAAAAGAATATTTCTTCTAATTTAGATTCTAAAGCATTACGTTATGTGTTAAATAAGTGATATTGATTCAAGTCTACCAAGCTAGCTGAAGCCTGAAGATTACTAGTCAATCAAGTGGCACATGAATGATGGGATGAACTAATAGTGTCCAATATGTCAGGATATATTTATAATGAAAGAGGAATTGTAGAATGTTGAGTAGGAGGTATGATATGGGTGTCATCAAATTGATTAAGTCTAGCGTGATCATATGGTGTGGGAATTTTATCATATTGTGAATATGCTCTTTATTGGTTAACCTCCTCTAATAGATGAAGAATTTGAACTTAATTCTCCTATATCATGCATATACGATCCTCCAAAGTAATGTTTGGGTGGCATGCATCAACTAGAATATAATGTCTCTAATTGTAGGATTATTTATCAGTCATTGGATGAGTGTTTGTAAAATGTTAGCAATTTGTTCTGCATGTAGTGATAAATTACTGCATGCTAGAAAACTCATAATAATAGAGAGAGAGTTTTATATCTTAACATTAATTGAAGATTCTGTAGACACACAGATAAAATGAGTTCAATATAGAGGCACCGGGTTTTTATATTAAAATTTTGGAAAGGGAGAAACCATGAAATTATACCATATGAGATGATCCGTTGTTTGAATAGATATTACAAAGATGGTCTCTTCTCATCATTTGAAGAATATGGGATTATAAATGTCTTTTTATGAATGTGGTGATAGATGAGAATATTTGAAAAGTGGTTTAGTATGATAATGGCGGTCAAATGATGTTAGTCAAACATTGCTGCATTGGAGGTTAGATGTTAATGGATGGCAATGGTAGTCAGATGATGGTAGATGAGATATATTGGTTAGGTGATGATAATTTGGTGACAAAATCAAATGATGGCAATTGGGAAATGATAGATGAATGATAATAATTAAATAATGAAACAAGTTTAATAATAGTCAAACTATGATGGTCAGGTGCTGATGAATATGCGATGGCGGGTAATGACAGTCATATGAAATAGATTATATATTCAAAATTGAGTTCTTTAACAATGTAAGAATCAAAAGATATTGATCTCATTGGATTCATCTTGTCAAGCCACTCCATTTAACTATATGCATACAATATTGAAATTTGGAGACCATTTGATCGAATTAATGTTCACATGTTTTCAAATATAATTCAAATGCTTAATTTGGGATCATTTGGATTCAGATTGAATTAGATTTGTTGTCGATGGGTTCATCTTATCAAAACACTCAATTGAGTTATAAATTTATTGAAATCAAAGTTTAGATAACCTTAAATTTAATTATGAAAATTTTTAATTCAAATATTACCATCAGATTCATATTAAATAAATTTTTTAGAGATGTATCATATATATTCTAATTAATTTATAATATACTAATAATCAATGGGCATACAATTACATTATATGTATTATTTTAAAAATAAAAAAGCTTATTATCACATATCATTCCATAAAAGGAACTTGATTTAATATGCCAATAATTTATTTTCTTGGAAAGCATGTTCAATTATCCTCAATGCAATGCAGCCCTTTATATATTGAAGCCCATCACAAACAAAATTAGTTCGAACTAGTTCAAATTCTAACATTTGTTTAAATATCATTTGGACCTTGTTCAAATATGATTCAAACCAAATTTCAAATTTGCACACTAGGCATGAACTTTAATGCATTTTTGTATTGGGTAAAGGCAACCATATGCATGATGGAGAAGGAGAGTTCTCAACGGGAGCTCGCTGGGGCAAACTTCGATGGCATTGGAAGTGTATGAGGATAAGAGAAGTTTTTGGCAAGAGATTATCGGGGCCAGTGACGAGAGTGACAACATGTATAGGAGAATACAATTCACTGAGAGCGTTAACAAGAGAATATCATATGAAGGAGAAATGGATTGTGTGAAGACAACTCGTTGAGGGCATCGACGAGAGTGGCGACATTTTAATGAGAATAAGATTTAATGATGGATGCTTGTTGAGGGTATCAACGAGAGTGATGATGTGCGTAGAAGAACATGATTTCACGATATAACTAGCTTAGGGTATTAGTATGAGTGACACGGTGTAAAAGATAAGTGATGTTCAAATAAGATTAGAATTACATTCGAACAAATATTTGAACATTTATTTGAATTTAAACCAATTCGAAATACTTTCATTCTTTATGAGCTACAATCAATGATCAATATAAATTTTTATATACATTCCTCTAATAAAAACAAATACTTAATAGATTTCTTCTATTTTACAAATTATAAGATACATCGTGAGTGCTACTTCACTGTTGGGAAGTGTACTTGGTGTTACTTAACGGAGTCATGAGCCGTCGTAACGGTTCCGTAGCCTACAGGTTACCGGAAACACCCACCGTTATGCATTTAATTGAACTTGCGCAGACGACATTGCCCCTCGTGTCTAACGTCGTCTGCCTCCCGTCCCGTCTCGCGTTGCTTCCGCCTGCACTGATCCGGAAGACCTAACCCTAACCCTAACGCCGCCGCTACACCGATGGCCTCCTGCGACGATGACTTCGCTCTCCTCGGGGAGGAAGCGCAGTCCCACCATCATCATCCCCAGCAGCAGCAACAAGCTTCAGCAACCGTGGCAGCTGGCGCTGTTTCCTTCTCAAGCCATCGCTACATCCCCAAGGCGTCGGTGCCACTTCACTCCCGCTCTATTCACCTCAACACCATCAACTCGAAGAAAGTGCCCATAGGCTCCGTCGGCCAGGACGATGATCATGAGGGCTACGGCGAGGCCTTTGCCCAGACGGATGTGAACCCGCACAGCCATTGCTTCGCCGACGACGATCCGGGATCAAATCCGTTCGATTCGGCACAGCCTCCCGAGGATGACGATGCCGAAGGGGATAATAACCCTAGCAACAAGTCCCACGCGGCGGCGTCTACCTCCCACCTTCACCACCAGCAACAGCAGCAGCACCACCATGCTTCCCGTGCTGAATCAAAGCGCAGGGACCGGGACGAACTCAGCGATGGCGAATCCCCATACGGTTACAACATGGGAAACAAGCGGTCTTCTAGGTCAGCTTTGGCAGCGCCGACTTCTTCCGGAGACTATCGAAAGGACCGCGAGGAGTGGAGCGATTCGGCCATTGGCTGCCTTCTGGATGCGTACACCGAGAAGTACATACAGCTTAACCGTGGAAACTTGAGGGGAAGGGACTGGGAGGACGTCGCCACTACTGTGAGCGAGAGATGCGACAAGCAGAAGTCGGGCAAAACCGTGGAGCAGTGCAAAAACAAGGTTGATAACCTTAAGAAGCGTTATAAGGTGGAATGCCAGCGACTTAGCAGTGGCAACCTTGCTGTTAGCCATTGGCCATGGTTCAAGAAGATGGAGCAGGTTGTCGGTTCCTCCTCTTCTTCTAAGATTGTTCCAGATGAAGATAAGGCCGCCGCACTGGTTGATACCACTCCTGCTCAGAGGCAGATGAAGAGGTCCCTTTGTTTTACACCTATAACTTTCCCTGCATTGATTTTATTCTAGATGTTGTCTTTGGGCTGTTTAGCTGTAAAATTTAGCAAAATTTATCGAGGATTTTGGTCAAATCTTACCAAATGATTTTTTCTTCAATCCAATTTTCTTTCTGTTTTAGACTAAACTTAAGATTTATAAAATTTCGAAGAATGGGGATTTAAAAGATTTACATCACTCCTTTTTATTATGTCTTTCATTTTTCGTTATTTAAATTTTAAATTTTGAATACATCTGTTAAATAATTTAGGCCGACGAGAAAGAAAATGAAAATGTTAGAATGACAAAACAAAAGGACAATGGTAGGATAAGAATTGGAATCAAAACTGGAGATAGAGCCTCCAACTCAAGAGAATCTGACATTTTGAATTGAGAAGTTTCAAATAAATTAAACTAAGAAAGACAAAGAGGAACCAAAACATAGGGGAAAAGAAGATTCAAAATGGAGATATGCCCCTCCAAAATGATATAAAGGGGTTTTGGCTTGGGAGAGGACAAGAAATAAGTAACTCTATCTTTGATAGTAGGGAAGGCAAAGCATGCACAACTTAAGGATCTAGCTCCAATATTCATTATTACTAAAGCATCCCGAGGTGGGGATAACCTAGGGGTGTAAACGAGTATAGCCGAGCTCAAGTTATTTTGAGTCTGAGCTTGATTAATTAATCAAATTTGAGCTTTACCTTGAGGATAATATTACGAGTTTGAGTTGACTTATGAGCTAGTTCATTAAAAGAGAAAAAAATTATTCTTATTCAAATAATTACTATAATAACATTATATAAAAGAATAATTATTTAAATGAGAAATAATATGAAGTCACTTGAAATAAGGAAGAGAAATATAACATTTAAATATTTTTATCAACGTTATACTAAACTTATAAAATTTTTATATAATTTAAGTGTATTTTATGTTTATTTTTTATTTAATGAACTAGCTTATGTGCTGACAAGTCAAGTAGGGATTAGTTTAAGCTTGACTTGTTAGCTCATAAGTCATTTATCAAGTTAAGTCTGATTCGACTTAGGAGTCAGCTTGATTCAATTGTACCCCTGGTATAACACATGAAGAAAAAGGGTTTCCCCTTCTCCTTTAAAGGTGTCTTTTCTCGCCACTAGTCACTCTCTTCCAATGGCTTTAGAAAGCTTCTTTTTTTTAAGCTAATAAAATTGGGAAGAACAAATCTTGCTAAATTAATTGCCGGATTATCTACATTAAACAATAAATAATTATTTGAATAACTTTCAACTTTTAGATCTTCAAAGATTTTAAATGAACTGAGTCCTTGGTTTATGTTGAAGAATAGATATAAAAAAAAAGGATTTTTAAAGCCGCTGTAGGACCATAGGTGCATTGCCCACCAAGTGCACATTGCCTTGCCTAAAGAAAGGAGCATATTCATGGAAGTAAATAGCAGCATTTGGAGATTCAACAAGGAAAAGGATAATCGCGTGACCCACTTGTCAAAAGAAGATAGAGACTAGAGTCTAGCAAAAAAAAAATCAAGAATAAGAAAATATATCGATTCGGATGCCCAAAGCATCATTTATTGGCCATAAGAGCTACATCACTTGTGCATATGTCCATAATTAGGATGAACATTAACCAACACTAATACCTAAAGAGGCTAATAGTGAAATCAGGCATCACTGAGCTATCCATGGGAGGTATGTCATGCATATCCATGTGAAGGAATACTCTTATCACATTTAAGAGAGATCATGAAACGTCTATTTGGCCTATAATGAATTCTTCACTTCAAATCGATGACCATTAGCAAACACAAAAGTTTTGGAAAAGACATGTTCATGCAAATTCATTAATTAATTTCACCTACTTTGTTTTAAATCATTTGTTCTCGTTCAAATGAAATTGGGTTCAAAATATGGGTAAATTAATGTACAACAAATTAATCTCTATTTGAGGAAATATGTAAGCCTTATAGTCAACTGAGTCAATTAAGTTGCATAAGCATGAGAAAAATGGATTCCAATCACGTAAGACAGGATAAAGAATTTCGCTAGGTTTGGAGTACCCTGATAGTTCATTTTTCCCAAATTGTGCACAACATAATTGACCTAATGTTTAGGAAACACCTTGTAGTGATAACATGATCAATTCCAAAAGCCCAATAATCTCTCCAATTAGTTTGGAGGAAGCTATACTCAAATTGAAATAAAGATCAAGAAGCTAACCCTGAAAGCCAAATAAGATAGAATTGGAAGAAGCCATTTGGAACACCCTCAAGATAGATTAAAACTCCAAAAACGTCCAAAGGACGCCTCCCGCGTGCACGGTAAGATCTTGCTAGCAAAGGTAGAAGCATCACCAGCTACAAATCACATGAGATCCAACGACGGAACATGAGATCCAATGAGATGATAACACTTCTAGAAATCTAAGATGAGATCTGCTAGTCTGAATTTTGACATCAAAGAGGGATTTACTTCCCAATTATCATTACTCTTGTAATAGCAGGCGTGACAATGGTTCCCAGGGAACCGTCATAGGTAGCATCTATTAATATCGTGCATAGTTATCTCCAAATTCAAATCAAGGACACAAAAAGGAGTATATATATATATATATATATATATATATATATATATATATATATATATATATATATATATATATATATATATATATTATATATATAAGTTCATTTATGTTTTGAATTTTATTACTGTTAGTCTCAACTCTCTAATGAAAGTGTTCGAAAGAGTGTCATGGTTATTCGATCGTAAGGATATTATTATAGACAACCCTGAAGTTAGAACTTAATTGTTAATGAATATAAATAGATTTACCTTAATAAGAGGTTTCTGCCTTATTTTGGCAATGTGTATTGTCGTTATGGGTTAGCATGTTATTTTAATCTCAATTTGGGTTAATTGCATGTGCAGATATCCTGTGACTTCACCTGTTTCGGCTAGTTTAACAGGTAGCTTTAAATTGAAATCACTATCTAATCCTAGATGGAAGAGAACCGTCTTGAAAATTAGTGGCTCTTCTTTAGCTGGGACTGGTCCACAGAATGTTGATCCAAAGGTGAGCTCCCATCCATACTGTTTTGGTTTGTTGATCAATTTTGTATTTGTGTTTTAGGCTTCGTTTGGGACGGCTTTCTTACTGCTTCTTAAAGTGGCTTTCTAGTACAAAAATTTACAAAAACCACTTTAAGAAGCAGGAAGAAAACTGTCCCAAACGAAGCCTTAGTCTATCCAAAAGTGTCGGAGAATGATGACATGGCTTCTGTAATTGAAATTAATCACTATTCTTTGTTAGGTTCTGATGCTGATTGCTAGGGAGGTTGCTTTGGCAAGCCGTGTTGGTGTTGAGGTATATTTTGTTTAAATTCTGTATGCAAAACAATCCAATAAGAATATTTTAGATTATAAATGTTTGTTCTTTGTGATTTATTAATAGGTGGCCATTGTTGTTGGTGGTCGGAATTTTTTCTGTGGTAATTCTTGGGTAGCTACTACTGGCACAGATAGAGCTACTACATACCAAATCGGGTATGGTCTTCTATATAGATGGTACTTTTTGGATCTTTTTGGATCTTAAATTTAATTATATTGGAATATAAAATAGTGTATAATTACTTAATATTTAATGGATAATATGCACAATTACATATTGCATTAGCTTTACCTTTAAATTTGGATTTATATTTTAATTGAAGTTTAATTATTCATCGTTCAATCATTTTAACTATTGCTGATGTCTTTGCGGTTCAATTAACACTTGATTTCATGTATGTTATTTTCATCCTCTCTTGCAATGGGTATATTAATAGTGCAGTTATAAAACATCAACATTAACCCAGCTATCCTTAATCACCAATCTGTAAAAATAAAACCGTTAAATTTAAGATTTTTTATTAGCAACCACATTTTGAAAACCGGACCAGACCAAACCGGCCAGAACCGATCTGATAGCCGGTCTGGTTCACCCTTAAAAATCGGGTTTGCATCAAACCGGCCAGAACCGGTTTGAACCGCCAGTTCAACCGGGAACTGGTCCCGATTTTCTAAAATCGGCCGGTCCAAATATTTTTTAATTAATTAAATAAATTTTTTAATATTAAAGAAATGATAAACTTAATTTATTAATATAAATATTATATATTAAAACTCTTAAATAAATATTAAAGAATATGATTATATAATTAATTGCAACATTCTCACACGGCTTTACATGGCTCTATATGAGCTCCTATCATGTGCAATAGTAAAAAGATATATAAATTATGCAAAGCAAAACATCACAAGTAATGTGGGACTAAATCATACAAAGCAAAAAGCCCTCCTTGGTTTCATGTATACAATATACAAAGTAAAACATCTTTTTTTTAATTAAATTTTATAATAGGAATAATATATATTTATTTAGTTGATAATATTAATTTTTTATTTTTTATCCATTTATTTTTTATATATTTGATTATATATTATTTTTATAATATGAATAATAAATTTTTTTTTTTTTTGGAAATTTTACTTTTTTAGTTAATAATATTTTATTTTTTTTTTCTATTTAAAATTTATATTTAATTATATATTATAAACAATTAATTTTTATTGTGAGTTTTTTATATAATTTATATTTATAGTTTATATCTAAATATGTAATATAAATTAACAATAATTTATTTTAAAGTATATGGTTATTATATTTCATTATTATGTTAATTTTATTATTTTTTATAATAACATTATTATTTATTACGTCATCCGGTTTGTCCGGTCGAACCGTGAACCTCTCTTTCGTCCGGTTCGTTGTCCGATCCAGTTTTCACAACCTTGATTAGTAAAGGTTTAGGCTTCGTTTGGGGCAACTTTTTTACTGCTTCTTAAAGTAATTTTTTAGTATAAAAAATAAAAAATTTCTACTAGAAAGCTGCTTTAAGAAGTAATAACAAAGTCATCCCAAACAAAGCCTTAATATCCATCACTCTGTAATCGTAGTCTTTTTGGAAACCATCAATGGGGACCTGGGAATGGTTGAAGGATATTTTTATTCCGTAACAGAAGTATTGAATGCTATAAATACCTTCTTTTTTATGCATCAGCTGTGTATTAGTGTATTTTGGGTTGTTAGTGTAGGGATGATGTAGCACATGAACTCAAATCTAGACTCTTAAGTCATGAATACACCCTAGTAGGGGTGTCAATATTGGACACGACCCGAAAACCCGACTTGAACCCGACACAAAAATTTCTTGTTCGGGTCAACCCGAACCCGGAACAGGTCGGGTTAGGTTTCGACTCATTTGGAATTCTGGGTGGGTTTGGGTTGACCCGAAAACCCGAGAATGACCAGGTTTTGACCCGAAATACTGTAGCTCGGCCTATTTACAGGATTTAGCCGAAGAAGCAAGCGAACTCCCGACGTTGCTTCTGATCAAAATGTTGTGACTTCCGATCATATCGCAAGGGAAGTGCATGGAGCGAAGTTGAACAACAATGAAGGAGTCGGGCCAGCTGGCCAAGTGACACGAAAGGGAGAAAGTTACCTTCACTCCGAGTGAACTCCCGTCATTGCTTCCGATCAAAATGTTGTAACTTCCGATCAAATCGCAAGGGAAGTCCAAGGAGCAAAGTCGAATAGCAACGAAGGAGTTGGGCCAGCCGGCCAAGTGACAAGAAAGGGAGAAAGTTGCCTTCACACCGAGCGAACTCCCGTCGTTGCTTCCGATCAAAATATTATAACTTTCGATCCGATCACAAGGGAACGTCGTCCAAGGAGCGAAGACGGACAACAACGAAAGAGCCGGGCCAGCCAGCCAAGTGACACAAAAGGGAGAAAGTTACCTTCACACCGAGCGAACTCCCGTCGTTGCTTCCAATCAAAATGTTGTAACTTCCGATCTGATTGCAAGGGAATGTCGTCCAAGGAGCAAAGTCGAACAACAGCGAAGGAGTCGGGTCAGCCAGCCAGCCAAGTGACACGAAAGGGAGAAAGTTACCTTCACAACGAGCGAATTTGCGTCATTGCTTCCGATCAAAATGTTGTAACTTTTGATCCGATCGCAAGGGAACATCGTCTAAGGAGCGAAGTCGAACATCAACGAAGGAGCCGGGCCAGCCGGCCAAGTGACATGAAAGGGAGAAAGTTACCTTCACACCGAGCGAACTCCCGTCATTGCTTTCGATCAAAATGTTGTAACTTTCGATCTGATCGCAAGAGAACGTCGTCCAATGAACGAAGTCAAATAGCAACGAAGGTGCCGGGCCAACCGGACAAGTGACACGAATGGGAGAAAGTTACCTTCACACTAAGCGAATTCTCATTGTTGCTTCCGATCAAAATGTTTTACCTTTTGATCCGATTGCAACTCGCAAGGGAACGTCGTCCAAGGAGCAAAGTCGAACAACAACGAAGGAGTCGACCAACAGACTAAGTAATACGAAAGGGAGAAAGTTACCTTCACACCCAGCGAACTTCCGTCGTTGCTTCCGATCTGATGGGAAAGAGCGAAGTTGAACAACAACGACATAGCGAAGTTGAATAGTGGGTCGGGTTTGCGTCAACCCGATCCCGAAGCGGGTTAGGTTCGGGTCCAGGAAACTGACCCTTTTTCAAAAATGTGTTGGGTTCGGGTCGGGTCGAACAGTGCCAAGTCAGTGCCGAGTTCGACTCGAACCCAACCCGTGAATCAAAATTGGCACCCCTACACCCAAGTCTAAACTGAATCCTAAACTAAATTGTTTCATGAATCTAAATGTTTTTATTTTATTATGTTTACTTTTATTTAAATTAGATAAAAATGATCCTTTTGGATAATCTTAAATTTAAAATTTAATTAAATAATAGTATTATATTTTAATTTGGATAAGGTGATGTAATTATTTCTAAATTTAAATGGTAAAGCCTGCCCTACTTACATAAATATGATATGAAGGATGTTATATTTTATTTATATGAAGAAATTAGTGGGTCTCCTGATGGGGACATCAGATCGTGGAAGGTTTATCAAAGACGTGGCCGTCGATTTACGGCCACGATCGAGTCATTATATTTTTTAGTCCTTTTGTCATTTCATTATTTATGTATGTGTTATTTGCTTCTTGTTATTTTGGTCTTTTCGTTTGTACCCCTTTGATAGGATGTGTCGTGTATGAGCCCAAAGGGCAATTGAGTCTTTTAGTCTTTGAGTCCATTGTACTTGACTATATATAGCCATTTGCTTATTGTTTTAAGTTAATGAATGATGATGAAATATTTTCCTGCACTAGTCTTCTTGGAGCTTTTGAGAGAGCTTGAGAGCGAGAGAGTTAAAGAGCTTGGTGGAGCCTAGGAGAGGCCACCCGTCGTACCTAACAGTCACCACCGGTGGCTCTTGGTTCTCCTCCCCTTTCCCTCCCTTTCTCTACCTCCACCGCCGACCAACCCTTGTCCTCACCCGAGCCCCTCATCCCCAATCAAAACCCACGGCCCAACCCACTACCCGAGCTCCACGGCCACTGGCCCCAATCTCCTAGCCGCCGGCCGGCCCTTCCATCTCCTTCCCCATTGCCCCTTTGCCCTCTTGAGTTTCCTAATTGGATGAGAGTTAATTTGGGATAATTGTGAATTTCAAATTCCCTTTGAATTTGAATTCAAAATCTTTCCTAAAATAATTCATCTATTTTGGGAAAGTCTTCAATTTGGGATTTAATTTGAAATTCAAACACAATTGGATTTCAAATAAATCTTTCCTAAATCAACATCTAAATTAACTAATTAAGTAACCTCAATTGCTTGCATTAAATCCCTCCCTAGCCCATCCTTGCCGCTGTCCCCATAGGGATCAATTAGGATTTATTTCCTAATTTCCCCCTAGTCTCCTTTGGAAATATTTCTATTTTCCCTCCTAACCGAAATTTCCCTTTGTCATAATCTTCCAAATTGATTTCCTAATCTAAGGAATTAATTTGGGAAATCAAATCCCATCCCCAGCATCCCACCGCCCCCTCTCTCTAGCCGCCTCCCTCTCTCCAATCCTCTCTCTCCTTCTTTAATATCTCAAGTAATTTGAGGCCTTATTTCTCTCCCTCCAATTCCCTTAATCCTATTCATAAAATCTGAAATTTCTCTCAGATTTTGGGATCAAAAATCTGAAGTTGTTTTCAGGTTTTTCTTGGGAAAAAGGTTTTGAGTTTGTTTTCTCTTCAAGTGCAAGAGAAACTTCTTTCTCTTTGCCACCAATCAAGAGGCCTTCCAAGCACCAAGAAGATTCTGCACTCAAGCATCCATGAATGGCGGATCCGGAGACTGAATACGGTTTAACTTGGGATGAAGACGGCTTCACCGACATCCTACGATCCACTTTCTTCGACGTGAACCCGAGTATTGACCACACCGTTGAAGACTACGTGGAGCGCATCTTATTTGCTTTGTCGGAAGCCATTGACGAGCACTTTGAAGGCGTCGAGTGGAGGATCTCCATCTCTCCTTAACGAAGGTTTCTCTTTTCCCTTGCATCTTATTCCTTTTAGTCTAAACTCTCGTTGGTTTGATTGCAGTCACGACGGACTCTTCCAATTGCTCTTGCTTAAGCTTAGTAATCGTAGGATTTGAGTGCACCTCGATACATCCTAATTCTCATTGTTATATTAGGGATTAGTATGAAAACTACTACTGCCCATTGTGTTTTTTTTCTATTTATTTTTGGAAGCTTCAAACTTCTTATCACGTGATTTAGCCTAAGCAGATAACTACTACTAGTTTTGATTCATCGCTTTAAATTGCTAGTAATCTTGTTCTAGTATTATTCTGATCATAAGTTGTGCAAAATCTAAATGAATTAACATTGCATACGTAGTCCTGCATCATCTGGTATCAGAGCATGGTTTGCTCTTGCATGTTTTAGGATTCCTGGTAGTTTTCCTTTTATGCATTTATTTTACATTGGTTTCATCTAGTAAGCTACTCAATTTATCCCTAAAGTGCTACCAAATCATCGTGTTTCATTTTACATGCATAAAACATCTTAGTTCACCTTTACACCTCTTGTTAAGTGTGCTGTCCAGAAAATTTTCTGCAGTTTTTAGTAAGCTTTAGGATCACTTTAAGTGCTTATTTGTTATCCTTAGCTTTGCAAATATTACTACTTGCTAGGGTGACTTAGTACTTAAGTGTAGTTTGCTGTCCCTGAATTTCCTGCACCATATAGGGTCATTTTAGAGTGTCTTTCCATCCCCTAGTTTGCTGTCCACTTCCTAGGAAGCCCTCCAAGTACCCCATTGTGTTTAGGAATGGACCCGGAACAACTAGGAAAGACCTTAGACCTCTTGGTAGGTCAAATGAACACCATTAGTCAGCAACTCAAGGAAAACCAGTCAGATCTAGCTGAGCTTCGTAGGAATACTGCCAAGAGATTTGATACACTTGAGCGAGCTAGAGACCACTCTACTCCCTACACCCCATCTAGACCACCTTCTATGTATGGGGATGAGACCTACCCGGATGATAGGCCACATCGGGCCAATCATCGAGCTCCCTACCATGGACATGACCCACGTCATGATCCTGATTTGGATGATAGGCATCACCGTGCCAATCATCATGCTACCTACCACGGTCATGATCTCGATGCACCACTTATGAATAACATTAAGGTTGATGCTCCTACCTTTGATGGCACCCTCGATCTCCAGCTCTTCCTGGACTGGGTCAAAGGTATGGACAGTTTCTTTAAGTGGTATGACATATCTGAGGCCAGGAAGGTTAGTTTTGCTGCTATGAAACTAACGGGTAGGGCGAGTCAGTTTTGGGCAAACTTAGAGAGTCTCAGGGAAGATATGAATGATTACCCTATTGTAGATTGGCCGTCCATGAAGCGGGAACTCAAACAGAAGTACTTGCCTTCGTCGTACTTCCCCCGCCTATTGGACAGGTGGAATAGGCTGACCCAAGGCAACAAACCAATGAAGGAGTATATCGCCTCGTTTGATGACTTCTTGATTCGCTGCAAAGGGGAGACCTCGACCACCCCTGCGCAGATCTTATCTATGTTTCGTACCGGGTTGCGTGAGGATCTTCGCAATGAGTTGTTCGCCCTGAACGTCACTATACTGGAGAATGCTTACAGCCTAGTGCTGGATCTTGAGGAGACTCGTTCTCAACACCCGAGTCGTTCTCATGACTCTAGACCCTCTTATAGATTAGCCGGTAGTTCCACCCCACACACCCCTGCCTCTCAACCCACTCCTGGGAGCATGACCCGACCACCCACGGGTCCACCTGCACCTAGATCTGATTTTAGAAGTAAACCTCCCACCCCGGATGCCCCTCGGTCCAGTCCCGGGACCAAGTGCTTTCGATGCCAGGGGTATGGGCATATCGCTTCTCAGTGCTCCAGCCCTTATAAAGTCTCGATCATCGAGGAGATTACCGAGGACGATGTTGAGCCCGAGGTTGATCAGATCCATCAAGTTGAAGAAGAAGGCGACTACTTTGAGGAGGAGGACGACACTGCGGTCCTCCATTGCCTTTAGAAATTAGATACCTCTCCCATCGGTGAGATGTGTACTATCCCATCCGACACCCACGAATGACTGGCGTAGGACCTCGATTTTTCATACCTACACCAAGATCAAAGACAAGAACTGCAAAGTCATAGTGGATAGTGGTAGTTGCATAAATGTTATTTCCTCCAGCATGGTATCCCAGTTAGGTCTGTCTGTCGTTCCTCACCTCGACCCGTATAAGATAGCTTGGGTCAACTCCACTACCTTGGAGGTGAGAGAACGAAGCCACGTGCCCATCTCCTTTGCCACTTATAAGGAGAATGTCTGGTGCGATGTGTTGACTATGAATGTTGGGCAAATCTTGCTAGGATGCCCCTGGATCTACGATAACAATGTCCACATTTATGGGCGTTCAAACACCTGCGTGTTTGAACATGCTGGCAAAAAGATTAAGCTTTTGCCATCGCAGACCCGAGTTATGGATGCCACGAATTCCAACCCAGTCAAATCTAAGAAAAGCGTGAACCTTGTCACCGCCAATGTCTTGACTGCTGAGATTGCTCAAGGCGCCCCTCTGTTTGCCTTAGTAGGCCGTGAGATTCCCACCGAATCTGACGAGCCCATTCCTCAGGAAGTGCAGCCTATTTTAGGACAGTATGCTGATGTCTTTCCCGATGATCTTCCAGATCAGTTACCCCCACTTAGAGACATTCAACATGCTATAGACTTCGTCCTTGAAGCCTCCCTCTCAAACTTGCCCCACTATCGCATGAACCCTACGGAACATGCTGAGCTTTAGAAGCAGGTCAACGAGTTATTGCAGTGAGGTTTCATTAAGGAGAGTCTTAGTCCCTGCGCGGTGCCGACCCTTCTCACACCGAAGAAGGACGGATCTTGGAGAATGTTTTGATAGCCGTGCTATCAACAAGATCACCGTCAAATATCGATTCCCTATTTCGAGGCTCGATGACATGCTCGATATGATGACGGGTGCTACGCTATTCTTCAAAATTGATCTTAAGAGTGGGTACCACCAGATCCAGATCCGACCTGGTGATGAGTGGAAAATTGCCTTCAAGACTAAGGATGATTTTTATGAGTGGTTAGTCATGCCTTTTGGGCTCAGTAATGCCCCTAACACATTTATGCGAATCATGACTCAAGTGATGCGTCCGTTTATGGGAAAGTTTGTCGTCGTCTACTTTGACGACATTCTTATTTACAGTCATTCCATTATTCAGCACTTAGACCACTTAAGGTAAGTTTTTGAGGTCTTAAGGAAGGAGCAATTATATGTCAATCCCAAGAAATGCACCTTGTAGATCGCGTCATTTTCTTGGGCTTCATCGTTTCAGCCCGAGGGGTTTCCATAGACCCCGAGAAGGTGAGGGCCATTGTAGAGTGGCCTATCCCTCAGACTATCCGGGAAGTCCACAGCTTCCACGGATTATCCACCTTCTATAGGAGATTCATACGGAACTTCAGCACGATTGTTTCTCCTATCACTGATTGCCTGAAGAAGGGTGATTTCCACTGGACCCTGGCTGTCACCCAAGCTTTTGATGAGATCAAACAAAAGATGGTGGAAGCCCCAGTGATGCGACTTCCTGGTTTCTCCAAAGTCTTCAAAGTAACTTGCGATGCTTCGAGGATCGGAATTGGAGTAGTCCTCTCCCAGGAATGTCACCCAGTAGCTTACTTCAGTGAGAAGTTGAATGATATCCGACAGCGATATTCCACGTATGACAAAGAGTGCTACGCAGTGATCCAATCTCTTCGCTATTGGCGACACTACCTACTCCCGCAAGAGTTCGTCATTTTCTCAGATCACGAAGCTCTGCGTTATATCAACTCCCAGAAGAAATTGAATGCACGCCATGATCGATGGGTTGAGTTCCTTCAGGAGTACACGTACACCCTTAGACATAAGGCGGGAGTTGAAAATAAAGCTGCTGATGCTCTCAGTCGTCGTATGATGACCGCCACTGAAATGAGAGCAGAAGTCGTGGGATTTGACCAAATAAAGAAGGATTAGTTGGAATGCCCCGACTTCAAGGAGACCTACACTCTCTTGTCCACAGGCAACACGCGCTTTGTGGACGACTTCCTACTGGAGGATGGTTATCTTTTCAAAGCCCAGAGGCTTTGCATTCCGAACACCTCCCTTAGGGAATTTCTAGTCTGGGAACTCCACGCCGGGGGCCTCGTTGGGCACTTCGGACGGGACAAGACTATCGAAGCCGTAGAATACCGTTTCTTTTGGCCCAGCCTGAAGAGAGATGTTGGTCGGCTGGTCAGCCGATGTCACACCTGCCAACTGGCCAAGCAACGTAAGCAGAACACTAGTCTTTACACTCCCTTACCTGTTCCCAGTTGTCCTTGGCAGGATGTTAGTATGGACTTTATTTTAGGCCTACCCAAGACACTCCGTAAGCACGATGCCATTTGTGTGGTAGTTGACCGGTTTTCCAAAATGGCACATTTCATTCCATGTTCTAAAACATCCGATGCCTCTCACATCGCGAAGTTATACTTCAATGAGGTCGTCCGTTTATATGGTTTAATCAAAACCATTGTCTCGGATAGGGATGTGAAGTTCACAGCTATTTTTGGAAAACCCTGTGGATGAAAATGGGCACCAAACTTCAATTTTTCACTGCCTTTCACTCACATACGGATGGTCAGACCGAGGTAGTTAATAGGAGTCTGAGTAATTTGTTGCGGTCCCTGGTGGGTGAGCACATTAGAGATTGGGATTCCATTCTACCTACTGCTGAGTTTTTGTATAATAATTTCATTAACCGAACCACGGGTCTTAGTCCTTCTGAAATTGTATACGGGTTCAAACCTAGACAGCCTTTAGATTTGATACCTATGAGTTCTAGGTATAGGATTTCTGAGTCTGCATCAGCATTTGCATCTCATTTGCATGAACTTCATAAGGATATTGCACAACAAATTGAAAAGAATAATCATAAATATAAATTACATGCAAATTTAAAACGTCGATTTAAAACTTTTGAGGTTGGTGACTCTGTGATGGTACGGATTCGTTCGAAACGGTTCCCTCCAAGAACAGTTAAGAAATTGCATGCAAAGAGTGCTGGACCTTTCAAAATACTTAAGAAAATATACGACAATGCTTATGTAGTACATCCGCCTGCAGAGTTCAATATAACTCCCTCTTTTAATATAGAAGACTTAGTGGCATATGAAGGTCCTGATTTTAACCCATAAAATCCACTATCAAAACAGCCTTATGTGAACCCACCTTATGAGATCTCGAACCTACCTCCACTACCAGATATTTCCAAATTTCCCATAGCAGAGCAAGTGGAGGCAGTCTTAAGTGATGAGATCATATCCACAAGAGAGGGAGGACGAAGAAGGTATTTGATCAGGTGGAAAGAAAAACCTGAGTCAGAGGATACGTGGCTAGATCGCGAGGAGTTGCAGCAGATTGACTCGGATGCACTGGAGATCTACGAGAGCGTCAGAGATACTTACTCGACGGAGTCGAGTTTTCTCCCACCCCGGGAGAATGATGGGCACATCAGATCGTGGAACATTTATCAAAGACGTGGCCGTCGATCTACGGCCACTATCGAGTCATTGTATTTTTGAGTCCTTTTGTCATTTCATTATTTATGTATGTGTTATTTGCTTATTGTTATTTTGGTCTTTCCGTTTGTACCCCTTTGATGGGATGTGTCATGTATGAGCCCAAAGGGAAATTGAGTCTTTTAGTCTTTGAGTCCATTGTACTTGGCTATATATAGCCCTTTGCTTATTGTTTTAAGTTAATGAATGATGATGAAATATTTTCCTGCACTAGCTTGAGAGCGAGAGAGTTAGAGAGCTTGGTGGAGCCTAGGAGAGGCCACCCGTCGTACCCAACAGTCACCACCGGTGGCTCTTGGTTCTCCTCCCCTTTCCCTCCCTTTCTCTACCTCCATCGCCGGCCAACCCTTGTCCTCACCCGAGCCCCTCATCCCCAATCAAAACCCACGACCCAACCCACTACCCGAGCTCCATGACCACCGGCCCCAATCTCCTAGCCGCCGGCCGGCCCTTCCATCTCCTTCCCCATTGCCCCTTTGCCCTCTTGAGTTTCCTAATTGGATGAGAGTTAATTTGGGATAATTGTGAATTTCAAATTCCCTTTGAATTTGAATTCAAAATCTTTCCTAAAATAATTCATCTATTTTAGGAAAGTCTTTAATTTGGGATTTAATTTGAAATTCAAACACGATTGGGTTTCAAATAAATCTTTCCTAAATCCACATCTAAATTAAGTAACCTCAATTGCTTGCATTAAATCCCTCCCTAGCCCATCCTTGCCGCTGGCCCCCATAGGGATCAATTAGGATTTATTTCCTAATTCCCCCCTACTCCCCTTTGGAAATATTTCTATTTTCCCTCCTAACCGAAATTTCCCTTTGTCATAATCTTCCAAATTGATTTCCTAATCTAAGGAATTAATTTGGGAAATCAAATCCCATCCCAGCATCCCGCTGCCCCCTCTCTCTAGCCGCCTCCCTCTCTGCAATCCTCTCTCTCCTTCTTTAATATCTCAAGTAATTTGAGGCCTTATTTCTCTCCCTCCAATTCCCTTAATCCTATTCATAAAATCTGAAATTTCTCTCAAATTTTGGGATCAAAAATCTGAAGTTGTTTTCAGGTTTTTCTTGGGAAAAAGGTTTGGAGTTTGTTTTCTCTTCAAGTGCAAGAGAAACTTCTTTCTCTTTGCCACCAATCAAGAGGCCTTCCAAGTACCAAGAAGATTCTACACTCAAGCATCCATGAATGGCGGATCCGAAGACTGAATACGGTTTAACTTGGGACGAAGACGGTTTCACCGACATCCTACGATCCACTTTCTTCGACGTGAACCCGAGTATTGACCACACCGTTGAAGACTACATTGAGCGCATCTTATTTGATTTGTCGGAAGCCATTGACGAGCACTTTGAAGGCGTCGAGTGGAGGATCTCCAACTCTCCTTAATGAAGGTTTCTCTTTTCCCTTGCATCTTATTACTTTTAGTCTAAACTCTCGTTGGTTTGATTGCAGTCACGACGGACTCTTCCAATTGCTCTTGCTTAAGCTTAGCAATCGTAGGATTTGAGTGCACCTCGATGCATCCTAATTCTCATTGTTAGATTAGGGATTAGTTTGAAAACTACTGTTGCCCATTGTATTGTTTTTCTATTTATTTTTGGAAGCTTCAAAGTTCTTATCATGTGATTTAGCCTAAGCATATAACTACTAGTAGTTTTGATTCATCGCTTTAAATTGCTAGTAATCTTGTTCTAGTATTATTCTGATCATAAGTTGTGCAAAATCTAAATGAATTAACATTGCATACGTAGTCCTGCATCATCTCCTCTATCATCTTGGCCTCTTGATCTCTTTCTAATGGTAAAAGAAAATCATACATCCATATTCCATACTAAAATGTGCTTCTCTTCCTATTGGCAAAGGCATGGATCCCGAGACCGCTTTTCTCTTTCCTACAGAGCTTTACAAATTTCCTCCCCTATTTCGGTCTCTTATGAACTGAGAGATTAGAGCATTCTCTCTCTCAATTTCATACAATCTTCAATTCCCTTAGCTCCCAAGGCTAAATTTGAGAAAGGAAACCCATTCCAAGACAATTTAAGTGAAGGAAGAACAAAAGCATAAAAAGAGATTTATATCAACATCAAGTGGGTTACATACACGGATATAGTTAACGTTGCTGGAGTTTGGTGGACTTAATTAATTCAGCAAATATTTTATGACTTGGAGTTTCAGATCTTATTAAACTAATGCATCTTCTGTTTAGCAATACATATCTTGGTTATGGAATGAAGGTTAGACTATCATTATTGGAGTTGGCCTGCATCTTAATGGTCTTGTTTCAGTTGGTATTGAATGTTGCTGCAGTAGATGCTTATCACTTGATCATATTCTCATTCAATGTTGTTAAAGATGAGTCGGGTGCTCACTTTGGTGCTAGAGTAAGGCAAAGTGACGCCATAACAGCTTACACATTTCCTTATTTTTTAGATGCACAGTAAACCTATTCAGACATTTAGGTAACCGACAGTGCTAATTAATGATTTAAAAGGCGGAGTGTGAGGCATTTTACCCAGCACGAGGTGAGGCATAAGCTTACTGAATTATATATTTTTAACATTCCATGAATAGAAAAATATGATTGAAACATATCAAATACGAGAAAAATAACAAACTATTTCCTAAAGATCCCAATATTTAAAATTCCCTCTTGAAGATCCTCTCTTTAACATTTTTCTTGGATTCTCTTCCCATAGCTTTTCTAAATTTATTTGTCTCAACTTTGAAGTCTAAATCACGGGTTTGACAAGTTGTATAGAGACCACATAAAGAAAATATAAATAAGCATTAATAAGAGTACATTTTTCGATATCTCGGATCTATTGTTCAAAATGATGGTGAAATAGATGGGGATATTATTAGTAGAATTCAAGTTGGATGGTTGAAGTAGAGGAATGCATCGGGCCTGTTGTAACAAAAAAATACTTCCTAAACTTAAGAGAAATTTCTATAAGATGGTGGTGAGACCTACAATGCTTTATGGCGCAGAATGTTTGTCATTAAAAGAGAAGTATAAAATTAAGTGTTGTAGAGATGAGGATGCTTAGGTGGATGATTAGCTTCACCCTTAAAGTCAGAAAGCTAAATGAGTTTATACGTGAAAAGGTTGGAGTAGCTCCAATGGCATATAAGATTAGAGAGAGTCGTCTTAGATAGTTTAGACATATAAAACATTCTTTTGATGACCTGATTAAGAGAGTATATGTATTAGATTTGACCTATGTTAAGAAAGGTAGATGCAAACTTAAAAATACTTGGTTAGAAAATATTAGAAAATATATTTTTTTATTAGATCTGAATGAGAATCTGACTCTAAACATGACACAATGGAGAAAAAAATTCATATAACCGACCACATGTAGTGGGATAAAGGCTTGATGTTGTTGTTTTGGTGATGGTGATGGCTTCCAGCAATGAATGTTAAACCCCAACAATGTCTTTGAAAGGACAAAGTTTCATGCGTAGGGAGATGAATAGAGATTGAAGATGTACATTATGGGTGTTAAAATGGGTTGACAGGTCGAGTTTAGTTTTAACCCAAATCTAGTAAACCCGAACCCGACTCATTTAATTAATAGATCAAAAAACCCAACTCAAATCCGACCCACTAGCTATCCGAATAATCCGAACCCGACTCGTTAACTCATTTTGGTTAAATTTTTTTTAATAACTTATTAACTATAAAATTTAGGATATGACACAAGCTAATAGGTCTGAACTTTGAAGATAAAAACTATGAATATTATACTCGTAAGTAAAAAAATTTAATGAAGAAAATATTAAACGGGTCATTTTCCAGTCAAATGCGGGTTCGCGGGTCAGCCTAAACCCAACCTATTTAACAAATAACCCGTTTTTTTAAACAAATCAACTCAAATCTAATTTTTTGAATCAGGTTCGAGTCAGGTTTACAAATCACATCATGCAAACCAGGAAGACAAGCTGTGATGAGTTAGGACTTAGAGGATGTCTTTTGTAGCGTCAGTGATGCATATCAAAGGAGATGAACATATGCCAGATGCTTGTGAGCTTTTGACTTAAAGAACATGAAAGAGGCTAATTGTTTGAGCCAAGATTCAGTTAAATAATCTTTTCATTTAAGTTTTTCATCAAATAAATAGAAATGCTATTTATAATATTATAAAATTTAATTATTTAATAAATTAAAGTATTTAATATTACCTTGTTTCATAGGGTGTACACTTCGCCAACCAGTCATAAAAGATGTGCTACACGTGCCTGGTGAGACTCTCAGAGCTGTGGCGTACAACGCACTTGCCAATTGCATTCCCCAGTTGCCATAAAGCAATTTTACTCTACAATATGAGGGGCAACTGAAAATAGAAACAAAAATTTCTTTTAAAGCACTTATGCTAATTAAGATGTCAATGTCTTTCGAAATCATAGCTAAATGAATTATGTTCATCCATGTATAAATGAAGCTGAGTGAATTTATGAGATTATAAAACTGGCATCATGCAGTAATTATGAGATTAATGGTGGTGATGACAATGATTATGTCTTATTACGTCGAAAATTTAACACTTTAATTTTTGGTTTGGCACCATCTTTTTGCCTCATTCATAAAGCAAGATTGAGGCCTCGTTTGGTTTTTCAGCTTCTTTTTTTCATTTTTAAATGGAAGAACCGGAATAGGAAACAGAGAATTTTTTTTCTTCTTAGATTGGCGGAAATACGAAGGTTCAAAAGAAGGTATTTTGGAAAAGCTGTCTTAACAAACAGAAAAACAGTAATTTTTTCGCCAATTCAAACCGGAGACGGAGAAATTACGGCCAAACAAACGAGGCCTGAAATGACAATTGTCCTTGGTGTGTTTTGCAAACACTAATGTCAACTCCTATCTTTTAATCTATACATTGACTGTTATCCTTGGTCATGTGTGCTGAACCACTTATAAAATTGACTCTAAATTATTTGTGCAAGTTCACTATGGTAAATGATTACAGGTCGCATATTCTTAGTTTACAGAGAAAGACATTCATTCTACCTTATTTTTCTTATTTTACATGTATGATCACGCATATAAGAGTATTTGTCTATGTACTGTAAGTACTTGAGCTAATACTTTCAATAGTTCATAATTTAACAGAATGATGGCTTCAGTCATGAATGCTCTATTGCTCCAGGCGTCATTTGAGAAGATTGGCGTTGAAACTCGAGTACAAACTGCGTTCATGATGCAAGAGGTTGCCGAACCATACATTAGACGACGAGCTATCCGCCATCTTGAAAAAGGAAGAATTGTTATATTTGGCGGAATTGGCGTTGGAACTGGAAATCCACTCTTCACTACTGACACAGCTACTGCCCTGAGAGCCTCAGAGAGTGGGTTGCCATATCTTGTACAAAGCAGGATTCCCTTAACTTTTTTATGTATTCTATGTCCACAATCTACTAACCAAATATTGTGTATTTTGCAGTTAATGCAGAGGCTGTGTTGAAAGGAACTACTACAGATGGTGTTTATGACTGCCATTCCCGAAATAACAGCTCTGCATTTGAGCATTTCTCTTTCAGAGAATTGGTGTCCAGAGGTTTTACTGCGATGGACATGACTGCAGTTACTTTCTGTGAAGAAAACAACATTCCTGGTTTCCTTCCATCAGCTTTGAGAATTTATTTTTTTGAATGGGGGGAATTCACATGCATACCAGTTATTTCTCATTTGTTTATGCGTCTAATATTTAAATCTTTATATTTACTGGTGTAAAAATCTTTATATTTACTAATATTACACCGTAATCTATAAAGCACGAAAAAATACCAATAGCATAAATCACTAAATTAAGAGGTTGTTTGGTTTGCTAAAAAATAAATGCAGAGTAAAGAGAATATAGTGTATTTGAAATGTTTAAAATATTTGGATGGGGGTAAAAAAAATGCAGGAGATTATTTATTTATTTTTGTTTGAAGTAAAATAAATGCAATGTAAAGTTAAGTAATTATGACAGATGGGGGCGGCCGACGACGGACGGCAGCCAACGACAACACAGTTAGCTTACGGTGAAAAAAGAATTCAGTCAAAACTAGGTGAATGTACACAACAACAAAAACAACATGTCAACATCAAGCCTTTATTCCACCATGTGGGGTCGGCTACATGAATCATTTTTTCTCCATTGTGTCCGATTAAGAGTCAAATTCTCATTTAGATCTAATAAAGAAAAGTCATCTCTAATATTTTCTAACCAAGTCCTTTTAGGTATACCTCTACATTTCTTAACATAGGTTAAATCTAATACTTCTACTCTCCTAACCGGGTCATCAGAAGGCCGCCGTTTTATGTGACCAAACCATCTAAGGCGACTCCCTATAATCTTATTTGTCACTGGAGCTACTCCAACCTTTTCACGTATATGCTCATTTCACATCCTGTCTCTAAGAGTAAAGCCACTCATCCACCTGAGTATCCTCATCTCTGCAACACTTAACTTAATATTATCCTTCTCTTTTAATGGCAAACATTCTGCACCATAAAGCATTGCAGGTCTAACTACCATCTTATAGAATTTTCTCCAAAGTTTGATTGGTACTTTTCAATGACACAACAAGCCCGATGCATTCCTCCACTTCATCCATCCAACTTGAATTCTACTAATAATATCCCCATCTATTTCACCATCACTCTGAACAATAGACCAAATATATCTAAAACGTGTACTCTTATTAATGACTTGATCGTTGAAACTGGGTGAATGTACAATACATCAAAAAATGAGCTAGGCAGTGAAAAAGAAAATTCATTATAATTTTATGTTGTGTTTCATTTTTAGCAAACCAAACATTCAAATTTGGTTTCCCCTCCATTTAGAATACTCTGCACTCGTTTTTCAGCAAATCAAACAACGCCTAAAATATATCTTTTTAATGCATATATTTTGATGTGATTTCTAGAGAGTTATGCAAGTAAATATAAATGTTTAGATTTTAGATATGTAAATAGATAAGAATTTTGTGGTTTACTTGCATACCACTGAAATTTTACTTAATTACATATCTAAAAGTGAAATATTTATTTTTACTGATATAAAATCCTAATCTTTAAATCTTATCAAAAATATCCCTAACATTAACTTATCCCTTCTGCAATATATTAGATGGATTGGAAACATGTGATAGATGATCTTATTGGATATTTTGTCCTTTTGCAGTTGTTCTCTTTAATCTTATGGAGCCCAGCAATATTTCGAGAGCTCTTTGCGGTGACCAAGTTGGCACCCTTATTGATCAGTCAGGGAGAATAAGCTAGCTTAAAAAACACTAGTCAGGGAGAACAAGCTTTTAGCTTATTTAACAGCTCCTTTGAGTCTTAGGGGATGCCAAAGCTCTACTGCTGCTTCTACATTTTTCATTGAAGGAGGTACCTTTGCCTTTGTCAGGTAATCTACAATTACAAAATTTATTCTCCATGTCTTGCATTGTGAATCTGAATGTTGTATAATTAAGTCATCTGGTGATTGCAAGTGTAAGTAGAGTTAGAAAGAAGAGGAAAAACCACATTAGAGTACCTTTATGAATCTATGTTATTCATTTATCTGCTCCTGTAAATTATTTAAGTTTTGTGCAAAATGGTCATTTTTTTAGCTTCTCCATTTTTGCTTGAACTAATAATTGTAATATGCTTGTTCATTCAGTAAATTGCTGCCCCCCTGGTTAAGGGGAAGATGTTTTACTTGATTAGCATTTGCAAAGGTTTCCTGGTATGATGTTATGTAGTTTCTATATATTTTCTGCAACATTTGTTAGAAATGGACAGAACATGTCAGATGATCAGATAGAAAATTTGAAGCAATGATATAAACCTTCAAATTTTGATGGTATGTAAATTCTTTGTTATGATATAATTGATCTATGATTGATTTTTATTTGTGTTTTGTACATTTTTATTAATTTTGAATGTTTTGTCTTTGCTATCTTGATATAAATTACATGAGAATGTTTTGAAATAAATTCTGATAATATGAATGTAAGTTTGAATAGGAGTGTGAATAAGGCTTCGTTTGGGATGACTTTCTTATTACTTCTTAAAGCAGCTTTTTACTAAAGAATTGATTTAAGAAGCAGTAAGAAAGTCATCGCAAATGAGAAGCAGTAAGAAAGTCATCCCAAACGAAGCCTAAGTCAAGTTGGGCTTGAGTCATGGCTATTTAAGTTCAAGTCGCCTATCTCATGGTAGGCTGGAATTTGAGATCAAACTTGACTTGTCTGATTATGACTAATGGAGGGATGCAAATGTACCGAGCCAAGTCGAGATGAGCTGAATGTTGTTTGAACTCAATCTCGTTTACTGAATCTTGTGAGAGCTCGGCTCAAATTTGATTCAAGCGTTTGTGAAAGTGTTCGAGCTTTGTTTATTAAAATTCGTATTCATTCGAGCTTGCTTTGAGTTTGGCTCAAACTTAGTTCATTGTGACTATCAAGCTTTAAATGAGTAGCTCATTTAGAAATGCAAATGAGTCTTATTGTGTTGAGCTTAGTACGCTCGAAAAAAAAAATTAGATTCTAATGATCCATCCAGCGAAATCTGCCCACAAATCCAGCCAACTCAGCTTAGGCTTGAAGTTGAGCTCATCCACTAAGCTCAAACTCAACTCATCTGATCAATAGTTTATAGGACTGCAAATGAACTGAGTCAAGTTGAGCCCAAAGCTCTTTGAAGTCAAGCCTATTCATCAAAAATTTGTTTTAGCTCTACTTGATCTCAATTCAAGCTTTAGTAATATTGTTCGAGTTTGGCTCGAAAGTCGTTCATTTTGTAATTATCGAGCTTTACATGTTCTAACTTAAAAAAGTGTATTTTGAGCTAGGCATTACAATTTAAACAATACTAATTTCTGCATGCAAACTATATGTATATATCTATATATAAATTTAAGTTGGTGAAAATTATTTTATAAAGTACTAATTAATCAATGATCAGGATAATTAAATATTAATTAGGAAATTGAGTGTATTTTGAGTTTTAATCGAATTTATTCACAGATTTTAAATGGTATTGTTAATGATCATAAACGAGTCGAGTAACAAATTTTTTAACATTGTTCATTTAATAAACTATTATTTATGTAAGTATTTAAGTTTGTTTATTCGATAATTAATGGATACTGATCGAGTTATAATCGAAAAGATGAGCTTAAGGTATATTAGTATATAGACATTTTGTTCATTTGCAAATCTAATATAGACTCAAGCTCGACTCATGAGTTCGAGCTCGCTCGAAAGTAGACTTGATTAACTACATCTTTGAATTTGGTAGTGGATAAAGTCAACATCAAAAGTAATAGAAACATTTTTTATTTATTTATGATATGTGGTTGGGACGTTGGTCGACTGATTTTATTGTTGGAAATTTTATTTAGATATTTATGTTAAGTTTATATATATTCATTTGTTTATCATATTTATTTTTCTAATTCAAAAATTTTTTGTATTAAAAAACCATTAAAAAAATAAGAAAGCTATCCTAAATGAAATCGAAGTATGTCATATATGAATATGATCATATAAATTTGATGATTTGATGTTGGTTGATTTTTATTTATAGATGTTGATAATAATTTTTAATGTTTTTATCAATTAAGCTTCATTTGGATAGCTTATTTTCTTTTTAGAGGACTTTTTAGTACAATTTTTTTTAATTCAATAAATTTTTATATTAAAAAATTGTTTTAAAAAACAGGTAGAAAGTTGTTTCAAATGAAGCTTAAATGAGCTCGCAAAATTGAGTTCATTGGCTTTTAGAATTTTTTATATATTTATAGTACAATACTTAGGAATGTAAGTGAATCAGTGCATCATGAGCAACTTGATTTCAATTTCACTTAGGATTCGTTTGGGACAGTTTTCTGTATGATTTTTAAAGTAGTTTTTTAGTATAACATTTTTTAATTATAATTTTTTTACTAGAAAGCTATTGTAGAAAGTAGTAAGAAAGCTGTCCCAAATGAAATCTACTCCTTTTTAAGTTAATAATTAAATACATTTGAATATTTTCTAAATCCACAAAGGTTAAATGGATCAAGGTTGTACAAAATCCACCTTGTTTATATTTGTTTATGAACAAAATTATTTGATGTTCAATAAGTAGTTGCTAAAGCTTATTTTAAGTTCCTTGGTAGCTCATGTATTATTTAATTAAAATGTGATCATATATAATTTTTTTGAATATTTAATTAATAGTAATGTATTATATATGTGTTTATTACTCTAGGTTATTTTCTCAATTACCACCTTTTACTTTTGCAATTTCTTCTCTCGTCCCACAATCTTGAGTTCTACTAATTTTAGGCTTCGTTTGGGATAGCTTTTATAATACCTTATAAAGTAGCTTTTTAGTACAACAATATTTTGAATTAAAAATTTTTTTTACTAGAAAACTGTTTTGAAAAGCAATTAAAAAAACTATCCCAAACAAAACGTTGATTGCTTAAAGCGAGCATTTCTTTTAGCATTCTCTTCTTAACCAGCTTGCAATTGACTTATTAGAAAGAGGTTTATGGGCACATCATCTTAGCATTAAATGTATCTTCTCCAACATGCTAGTGTATGAAAATCAAAGCATATTTGTTTGGGAATCAAAGGTAAGATTGCAAGAGTCCCAAAGGAGATGAAGATGATTTTAGGGTTCCAAATCCTATGAGTGTCTATACTCATGCTTCGATTTCATGACAATATTTATAGTAATTTCATGCTTTCCTCACCTTGAAATTGACACCATCTTTATCTCTAAAATGTTAGCCCTCGATTCAAGAGTGAGGTTTCACTTTGATCGGTTTAAAAAGAACCACATTGAGTATAAAGTTAAAACTATATATGCGAGTGATAGAATTATTGAACATAATTGTTTTAATCAAATTTATTGTAAAAGCTTAGATTATATAATCACTAAATACCAAAGCACCACATATGTGCATGCAAAAAAAAATATAATATATATATTGTATAAAAGAATCAACATTAATAGTGAGAGTACATAAACCTTTTAAGCACAATCGATATGATTCACTCAACTCAAGCATAACAACATTAGTTCATGAATCAACATATACATTCATTCAAGCAAGTAAAGATAAGAAAAAATAAAAAAGTTCGAATAATGTAAACTAAGCTATAGAATGTCAGAAGAATGTAAACCCTAGTGCCTAATTTATCATTGCTCAACATATCACCTCATACCCATGCACTCCATGCACTCATCTGTCTAGCACTTTGTAGCCTGCACGCATGCGCACAATGCACAATTACACATATCCTTATAACCAAGCATGCATATATAGTATGCGGCCATCTACATCCATGTACCATAGCATGCTAGTTGTTAGTATACACCCACATGCATGCATAACAATAATTGTGCCATTAAACGTCAGAGTAGCTTATTGCTCATAGCCACATGGACAAGCCTACGACTATCCTTGCTTATGCATTTGTCGACCCCCATCCCACACACATGCTTGTGCATGCGCTTATCACTCTCCAAGTCTCTACACACTGATAAATGCTCTATAAAGCACACACTTTTGTGGTCACATAGGCCTCCATCATTAGTAGGCTTGCACGCCTTGCTTCATGTTTTAGTGCCCTACCTGAAAATGTCAACATTGGCTTCCTCCTAGTTATCCACAGTCTCCATCCTCCACTAGTTGTTGATGTCCCAATATATCCAAACTAATCATGCCAACAACTTGTAACCTAACTTTCGTCACCATCAAACTCCCTCTCCAATGATTCTAACATGCATGCTTCATTGACAACTGTATTTCTCCTTATCTCGACTTGTATGATCACTTGTCATGCACTACTTTGTTTCATTTATATATGCGCATTTTCACTATACATGGCTGAATCACATTGATCCGCATGTGCACATGTCACACACAACATCCTCACCTTGATTTCTATGTGTGCATCGTGCACCTTCACTAAAATGATTATGAGTTTTAAAAGAAGAAAACTATCATTATATTTTAAATAAAATAGTGATAAGATTGGGGATCAAAGCCCTTAGATATACTTGATATAATTTTAATTACTTATATATTGCATTAATGTTAAAGTACATCCAAGAATTTAAGGCTCATAATAGTCAAAATTTAAGTCAAATATCTTGAAAGAATTCTTTTCATTAAAAGTTTACAATAATTGAAACAACTATTAGTAACTAATTATCTCCATTTTTGGGGGAATTATCTCCGATTAAAACTTAAATTTATTTTGTTCAATCAGTTTATCAAAATATTATTTAATAAGGGAAATCAAATGAGACTAGAGATATAACTGAGCCAACTCGTGTGCCTAATTGGGCTCAACTTAATAAATAATTCTATGTGGCTCAATGAGCTAATGAGTCAAATTCGAACTAGTCCCATACTACCATTCGACTCATGGACTCATCCCAAGCTCATTTAAAATTTATTAATATAAAATTTACTTAAAATATAATATAATTAAATAATTTAGTATAAAATTATTAAAAATATTTAAAATTTTGCATTTTTAAAATATTTTTTATTTCTCATTAATTATTTATTTTTTATTATATTATTATTATATTATTATAATAATGATTTATATAAGAATAATATTTTCTGTTTCTTAATAAATGACTAGGCTCCTTAGTTTCAAATTCCTAAATTTGAATTAATTAATCAATCTCACCACTAAACGAAGTCTTTTGAGATGATTTTTTTATTATTTTATAAAATTATTTTTTAATAAAAAAATTCTTAAAATCACAAAAAAATGATGATGTAAAAAGTAGGGTTATCAAAACCGGGTCACGGGTTGGGTTCGGGTCCAATCTGGAACTAACTCAGCACTATTCAAGTCAACCCAAACTCGATCCGTTTTTTTAAACGAATCGGTTTTCCAGACCCGAACATGACCCTCTTCGAATTCGGCTCAATCCGAACTCGACCCGCATAATTCTCTCCTTCGACGATGTTCCCTTCCAATCAGAATTGGAAGTTACAAAAATAGTCGGAAGCAATGATGGGAGTTCGCTCGATATGAAGGAAACTTTCTCCCTTCCGTGCGCTTCTTCGTTGGGAAGCCTGACTGGATGCCGGGTCAAAATCAAATTTTCGGATCAACCCGAACCCAAACTCAAAATTTTCCTATATAGGATTAGAGTCAGATTTCCGAGCGGTGACCAATATTAGGCGGTAAACGGACGGTGGATCTTGCCGATCGCCAGTGATAATACTGTGATAGTTGTCTTACGCTGCTTCTCCTTTAAAAGGCCCTCAAACCTCCGAAACCCTAAACCTCTTTCACCTTTATCGGCTTCGCGCTCGTAGTTGCCGTCGCCACTGCTGCTTTCTCGTCTCAAGAGCAATTTCTGTCATCCATTCATTCATCTCTCGAATAATCTCTGCTCTAATGGAGTTCTGGGGTAATTCTGCGGTGTTCATTCTCTTCATTGCTTCCATTTCCTTTTGTTAATCTGGGCGGGCTAGGTTTTCCTTATTTCTGCACCTGTCTACCAGTTGTTTCGCCACAAAGCAATTTTTATGAGCGACGTTTTTGTGTTTTAATTACTGAGAATAAGTACAGCGCATTTGTCGATTTAAAAAGATCATTGTTGTTCTTTTAATGATTTTCTCTTTGTTCTATTTTTTCAAGCTTTAGCTGTAATTCTTTTGGCTTTATCCTTCATTCATAGTTGCTCATAAGATTATTTGGATTTTATCTGATAGTTGCGAGATTGATATGATTTTGATGGGATTTTTGGAAGTATGTTACATTACGGAAGAATTCTTAAGTGTGCTGATTGCTTTCTGAAGCTTGTTGAATTATTTATTGGTTGAGGCCTTATGGCATAATTATTGGACATGATTATTTCTTAGTCCAGATTTATTGTTTTGGTTTCAGGTATTGAAGTTAAACCTGGACAAGCTGTTAAATGTGAGCCAGGGGTTGACAGAGTTTTGCATCTTTCACAGGTTTCTCTTGATGTGACTTTTGCTTCACTTATGGGAGTTTTAAGCGGTTGTTTTAGTATCTCTTTGCTGTTATCATGCAGGCTTCTCTTGGGGAAAGTAAGAAGGAAAAGGGGAGTGAAAATGTCCCAATTTTTGTCAATGTCAACAACCAAAAACTAGTTCTTGGAACCCTTTCTACAGAGAAGTGTGCTCAAATTCAGTATGACCTTGTCTTTGAGAAGGAATTCGAGTTATCACATGGTTCCAAGAATACTAGTGTATTCTTTGTTGGTTATAGGAGCATTTATCAGGGCTATGAATATCCTTTTTGTCCATTATTGTTTTAACATTTATTAACTAGGATTGCCTCAGGTTTTTCATGAAACATTAAATTTTTATCCAATATTTTCCTTTTACTCTATTATCATTTGCATCACATCCGAAGATGGTTTTTCTGGTAAGATATTTTAATTTTAAAATCTTATATTGCCTGTGGAGTTTATCTATTTGGGATTGTCATTAACTAATTTATTTTTTTGTTCAGATTCTGAGTCTGAAGAGGATCTTCCAGTTGCAAAGCAAGCAAACGGTATGTGCAATTGATGTTTTTTGTATTTGTTAGTAATCACTTGTTCTAACATCAGCATTCTGTGTTTTGCGTCTATTCTATCATACATTTCAATAATACAAAATAGTGTGTTATAAATTATAGCGCACAACAAGCACACCCATAATCAAAGTGCAAAATGCAAATGATCAAAATAACATGTTTTATATGTGCTTCAAGTATCTATTTGGTTTCCTATAAGTTAGAGGCATAATTTTCAATGGTGAATGATACGCCATAACACAAAGGTCCCCATGGAACCATAGTGCATTGCGCACAGTTTGCTATGCACTATTTTAAACATGGCGTAAAATATTAAAAAATTTTGAATAAAAATGTAGATAAACATTAAAGATTACTAAATTTAGAAATAAACTATTATGATAATAAAAACAATAAAAGTGATGCTTAAGTTTAAGTGCTCAACACTTCAACCTTATAAAATTCAAAATATTGCAATTGTTTTTGTTAGTTTAATATTTCTTTTGTATGAAATTAAATTAGTCTTCTTTAGAATTATCATCATCATCATAAGTCAAAAGCTTTATTTCTTCGTCAATATCATCTTATCCAAAATCATAATCTTCTTCATTACACTCATCATCTTCATGTTAAATTACAATAATGCTAAGCTTAGATAAAGATTCCTTTTCTTTTGTTTGTTGATAGCTCTTAAATATTATTAACTTTTTCCATAAACACCAATGGATTTTGTAACAATATTTTATGTTAAATCACCCATAACCAAGTCATTATCTTTATCTGACTCATTAGTGGCATTTATATCTTTAAAGAGATATGGTCACTAATTTTATGATGTTTGTATCTATGAATTAAGGCCCTATTTTATTTTACATAAATTAAATCTTTGAGACTACTATGATCTATCATGCTTCTTCTGCTATAAAGTTAGTTAAAAATTATTAAAATTACTAAATTATAAAGTTTCATGATAAAAATCAATACACAATTTTATTTTTTTTCTTTCATGCTAATTATATTTCAATTGTGTTTAGGTCCAAATGAACTATGAGTTAGGCTTAACACCTTAATCCCAAAACTTTTTAAATGTAGAGCACCTTGACCACATGCTAACATCCAATTAGCTAGAATGATTTAACCTTTATTATTTAAGTATCAAAATATTATTTAATACTAACCATAATTTTTATCTAAAATTATACTTTTTGGATGCTTGAGTGGTCCTTTGTCTTAGGGTTAGAGGAATATAAAAAAGTCCTTCACCCTTAATATATCCACTCAACTAATTGCAAATTGTATCTTCTTTATCGATATTATTACCTAATTTTTCAATGCATAAACACCAATAGCTTGTATAACAATATTCTATGATAATAATCCGTTAGATATTTCTTTATCTTTTCAACATCAAGGTTACCTTAAAAGTATTTGGGATTTAAGAGATGTGTAGATGCATGCAAAAGTCGTTGGAGTTGCACTTCCCAACTTTATTAATAATTTAATAAATTTGCTTGCACTTAGCATTATTGTTAAAATATCACTTGCTTTTTTTGCCAAATCCATTACTTCATGCAACCATTAGAGGATTTTTTTCTCCATCAACCAATCTAAGGACCTTCAACAAAGGGTTGCCTACTTTTAGTACATGTACCACAATATTCCAAATAGATTGATTCCAAATAGTTTGTTGTGCGTGCTTTGCTTTAAGTTCCTTTGAATAAGGATCCAACATGAAATCATTATGTAAAAACATTTCATTCAAAATTCATTAGTTGCAAATAAAAACATTATAATGTCAAGAAGGTAGTATCAACATGATTCTTGCCAGACTTAACTAGTTATACATCTCATCATTTAGTCAAGCAATTGTGGTCATGAATGAATGAAATTATTTATTGTCACCGCCTTCTCAAAGCATCGCCTTAGTCTTTGAATGCCAAGGATATCCATTGTTTAAAATTGGGCAATATGAGCCTCACCTCGAATCTCGCCTCAACGCAATTTTGATGAAAAACTCCTTGAGCTTTTTTTTACGAGGCGTGCACCTCAGTTTGGCTAAGCGCGGCTTGTTGCGCTTGCGTGAACAAACGCCTCACCATATTTATATATTTTTAAAACTTAAAAAAATTTAAACTAAAGCTCTGAACAAATCACGCCTTCATGCACTCTCGAGCCGCAATAGCTTCCGCTTGACTGCATTGACCTCCAACCCATCGCCTCCGCTGCAGCCACCAACTCCACTGTAGCCACCGCTGGGGATCAATTGAAAGAAGCACACCACGACCACCTCCTCTAAAAATTTTGAATTACTGCTCTCATCTTATGTTGATGACAAATATTTATGAAAGAGGATGATGACTGAAATAAATAAATAAGTAGTTTGGGAGGCACTGGACTTCACAGGATGAGTCATGAGAACGGCCAATTTAATATGATGATGACTCAAATAAAAACCCCTTCAGTGATGATAGTGGATGTGATTTCTGAGTTGCTATCAACTATTTTAGTTTTCCTTAGGAATTAAAATGTGGATGAGTAGGGAACTAAAAAGGAAGGAATTTGGATTTGAACTTTATGTTATATGATATTTTTATACTATTTTGCTCTTATAATATTTTGATTTCACTTCTATTTCATGTTATTTATCACTTGTCATTTTATGTCTTGTACAATTTTTTTGTTTCATATATATACCAAGTTCTTACTACATAGTTTAAATAGAAAGTTAATTTGTCATCCTTTAACATATTACCCTATTGCATAATTTTAAACCTTGAGGATATCTTCTATTATTAAATCCAAATAATAAACATTTTAATGAGTCTAATATAAATGTATATATTTATCCATCGATAGTTTTCCTACAATAATATTAAAAATCATTTAACAATAAATTACTTACCTTCTCTAAAAAAATGTAACTTAAATGAAATAGAAGTTTGTTTTGAGTCACTAACTTGGAAGAACATTCTCAGAAGCATTATTAGTGACCACTTAAATGACACAATGCGGTCCAATCTACTTAGTAGACTTTTCAATAATTTGACAATTCAAACATCTTCATTGTATTATTCGAATAAGAACGTGCATTAACTGATTATATGAATGTAATTTTTTTGGACAATTCAAAAAAAAAATCTTTTTTTTTTGAAGTTATAGATGTCGAACCATATTAATTGTTGCTGAGATGAGGACGCTCAGGTGGATGAGTGGACTTACTCTTAGAAACATGATACGAAATGAGCATATCCGAGAAAAGGTTGGATTAGTTCCAGTGACAAATAAGATTAGAGAGAGTCGCCTTAGATGATTAGGTTATATAAAACATCGACCTTTCGATGATCCTGTTAGAAGAGTAGATGTATTAGATTTGGTCTATGTTAAGAAAGGTAGAGGTAGACCTAAAAAGACTTGGTTTGAAAATATTAGAAATGACTTTTCTTTATTAGATTTAAATGAGAATTTGACTCTTAACAGGACATAATGGAGAAAAAAGATTCATGCAGCCGGCCCACGTAGTGGGATAAAGGCTTGATGTTGTTGTTGTATGGGATGTCCAACCATCAACCTTAAGAGAGCCAACATATCTAAAATAATCTTCTTTATGTTGTTGGAATAGTTGCTATGTGTTTTTCACCTCTTTCTTCAAATAAGAAAATCTCACTGCATGATAGTAGATGGTTTCATCTTAGGACCAAATTGTCCAAATGTCTTTACTGTGACAGGGAAGTTGTCATAGTTAATAACATTGAAGGGGATGTCAGCATCGTCTACTTGGATTGTTACTCCCCTCATCTCCTTCCTAGCAACATCCATCTCATTCTACATTTTATGTATTCTTTTCTTTACCACATTAATTGGATCTTGAGTAAAAAGATATCAAACGATCATTTAGCCCCTAATTTTTTAAGTATAGAGGTCATTGAACTTTGGCTAGATGCATTTGATTTTGTTGTAAAACATCATCATCCTCGTATCAAAATCATCAGTTTCTTTAATATGAACATGTGGTATTTTATTAATTTTGTCTTCTAACTTTCTTCTTCTTCAAATAATAGTTGATTATTTATTAATTTGGTCTTTTATCTCTTTCTTCTTCTTTAAAGAATCATGAATTTCAACTTGAGCATATTAAGGGAATTAGTACAAGCTTTAGCATTTATAAAGTCCACAACAAATTATTGTTTGTGATGAGTAATTCTTATCTTTATCATTTTGCCATAAAATACACATCACTCAATTGTTATCACCTTTTGCAAAGATTGCCTTTTTTAATGCAGGATATTTCTTTGTAGTTTGGATTAAATTAGAGATTCTTTTGAGTATGTAATATTAATAGAAATTGAAAATACCAAAATACAAAAGCCATTAAACTAAATAATTTGAATCCTCTTCAACATTCCCATACATTAGAAAATACATCAAATTACAGATTAAATCCCCAACCGTATACACTAGATTTTTTTGAACACCAAAATGCAATTTATAAATAGTAAATTTGAAGCCAAAGGGGAGAACCAATACCTTATTCAAAGCCTTGTCAAGTCCATTCTTTTTGTAGAAATAGAAATTGCGAGTTGAAGCAGACAAATAGAGATGAATGGTTCGACATGTGATGATTTTAGAGTCGAGGGGAGTTGAATAGAGATGAATGGGCCAACGACGGAGATGAATGACGTGTGGATTATTGAGATGCCCTAGATTTGAGTAAAGCTGAACATCTTATGATAGTTTGAGAGAGTGAAAAAAATGCAAGAACATAATGTGAGTTTGGCTTGCGGTGTTCTTGAGTTATAGTCGAGATTGAATATGTAAGAGACTAGATGAGAACTGGGCATGCTATGTACTCGGGCCAAAGTTGAGGCATGATATGTGAAGGATAGGATAGGAGCTTCGACTTGACTGCTTCTTAATGATCTACTAATTGAATAAATTTTAAATGTGAAAAAATAATATAAATATAATTAATAATACAAATATTAAATTTAGATCTTAAATTATAAATGAATAAATTAGTGTGCATTATAGGTGCTTTGCGTTGTAACTATTGCTCGTGCATGGTTGAAATATTGTGCTATTTTCACCCTTCCTTATCGCACCAAGCAAATGGTGCAGAGAGCGAAATTGGGAATCAAGGTGTTTTGCCTCAGCAAGGTGAGGCATAAGCCTCGAGGCGTATTGAGGCATAAGCCTTAAAAAAAAAAAACAAACAAACTTACAAATATTTCATAAAAATAACAAAAAAAAAAAAAAAACATCAACATATTTATTTGGTTTGTCATTATAAAGATATAAGTTATAACTCTCAATATTAAATGTTATTGTAAAATGAAAATTTGAAATGAGATTCAAAGTAAACACATTTAAAAATTAAATTCTTCATAAAGATTAGAATCCACAACAACTTCATTATTATTTTCATATTCTTCATAATAGCCCTCATATATAATAATTATATTATCCTCGAATTCTAATTCATTGTCATCTTCTAAACATTCTTCAATTATAACATTTTTTTAACTCCACATATTAATTAACATTAGATTCAATGTAATATAAAATAAATCAACGTATTAATAACACAACAAAGTAATTCATATTTAAATCACCATTTGATATTTTTTTTAAAGTTTGACATGCACTTTACTATTTTTTTAATTGCTTGTGAAGTAGAAGTTATTATCAATTTAGAATCATTTTAATATTATTATTAATATTTTCTTTTTTCTCATCATCAAACACATTCCGACATTTTCAATTTTAAATCTTTTACTATTTTTTGCTATTATTCATTCATCATTAGAAAATATATCATTAACAATCAAATAATCTATAGCATCATCACGAGTTATTTGCTTCTATAATTTGAAGTATTTATCTTCCAAATTTTTATTAAACATAACACAACCATTCAACCTATTATTAATTGGTTCCTTCTCTTTGCATAATAGAATAAAGTATATATATATATATAATAAAAAATTATAAAACATAACTATAATGAGGCGCTGACTCAAAATGCCTTGAGGCATTAAGCCACGAGGCATCCCTCAAGGCGTGTGCCTCAAAACAAAAAAAATTAAAATACTAAAATGGTATAAATAACTCATGACATGACAAAATATTAAGTGAATTATAAACATAATAACTTATTTGAAGATAAATATTATTGGAATACAATATTCAAATAAATACTCACAAAAATTACTCTTTCCTCCATCAACTCAATTTTAGCCCATCTAAATGATGCCTCCATATGATTCAATCATATAAATTTTAAAAAAAGTTCTTGATATGACGACAATTCAATCATATAAATTTTAAAAAAAGTTGAAGCTATAGCAAATACAATTCAAATGAAAAAGAATTATTCGTGGTGAAATTCATTCAAAAATATGTAATTGCAATTAAAGAGCCATAGCATCTAAAAGTTATGTATTCGTAAAGAAGAAAGCTATAACAAATGCAATTTATACATCGATGCTTAAAAATTATGAAAACAAATTATCTGTGGTGACCAACTTAATACTTCTGGCTTGACTTAAGCTAGAAAAAGCAATGGAGTAAGATGAAATTGTTAAACCTTAACAAATATAAATTAAGTTGATCTAACTTCAGCATAAATGCCTCATGTAAATAATGCACATCTTAAATTTCATAATTGCTTCTCACGAAGTTGTTGAAGCCTACACGGGCTCGAAAGGGAAGATGGATTGTTACCTCGTCACGAAGAGCTCGAAGTAAGGATGAAGAAGTCAAGGCTAAAGCAATGCACACGAAGTTGAGAGAGCGTTTCCTTTGTTGTGAGCTATAGAAGGAGGGTGAAGATTGGAACAAATGTTTCGAACTGATGAAGCCCTAAATCTAATAAGCACTCTTGACTCTTCTGAACTAAAAATAAAATAAAATTGATTCAGGCATCGCCTCAGACTGCCTCAAACACCTTTTTAAACCATGGTTAGGAGAGTAGATGTATTAAATTCGGCCTATGTTAATAAAGGTAGAGATAGAAAAAAGACTTGTATAGGAAGTATTAAAAATGTTGTTTTTTATTAAATTTAAATGAGAATTTAACTCTTTATAGGATACAATGGATAAAAAAAGATTCATGTAGTTGATCTCATATAGTGAGATATAGGTTTGTTGTTGTTGTTGTTGTTGTTGTTGTTGAATGATTAAATCATTATGAAAATTGTTGAACCTCGGTTCACATGTAATTTTTATGTTGTAAATTATAATCGATGATATGATATTGAATTTATAGAATTTATATTATAGAGAAAAATTGTGGGCTTTACATGTTGCATGTAACATAATTATTTATTTACATATTTAATGCGTAAACTTTCATAATTATTTATATGATACTTTAAAGTCTAAATCACATCAAAATTTATGTATGAAAATGTATATTTCACTTTAGAAAAGTTATGTTCTTAATATTTTTTTGATGAGGTTTAATTATTTGGGTGTTATATAAATAAAAATAATGATTTAGGTGTTAGATATATATACATAAGAATTATGTGGTATGTATGTAAATTCTCCTAAAACAATTTCTAAAAAATATTATTTGTAAATCCATTTAGCTGATTAGTAATTATATTATCAGGGATTTTCTAAAAAAATATTAAAGTTGATGAAAATATGGTTCAGATTAGTTTTTAGGTTGATAATATAATTAACGAATTAGATAAATCATTTTTTTAGAT